>VZRL01002157.1:998915-1063985 GCA_013397895.1 Origma solitaria
GAGGTGCGGCGGGAGCGCGCGCCGTGGGATCGGGATTGGGGCGTGCGCTGGGATCGCCGCCCGGCCCGGGCTCCCATCCCCGGGAGACACAGGCTGCCGGGAAGGGCTGGGCAAGGGCTCCTCAGGGAACTGGGGTTGTGGGACACGCTCGTCCGGAGCGGCTCCGCACCGCTCCGCAGCTGGGAAAGCATCGGTACCGAATGAACCCCCTCGGATTTCCTCAAACACCGACTCAAGGTGCAATCCCGTATTAAGCACCACGAGCTGCAGGGACAAAACCTCCAAGCCTACATGAGAAACCCACTCACAGCCCAGCTAACACAGCTTTAATGCCAGGCCTATGAATGGCTTCAAAAATGCAATTTTTGATTCCCAGCATCCCCTTTTTTAGACTCCATTGTTGTGCAGGCAGATGAATTTATTTCTGTCTGTACCAGCAATCAGAGGGCGTTTCATTTAGCCAGTACATTCATTTAACTGCAGGACTGCTTTCAACACGCTGCAGCAGCCCTCAATTACAGAGGCACAAAGTGCCAGGAAAGACCTCTTACAGAGAATTCATCCAAAACAGCACTGAAACTGCTTCACCCCAAACCTTCTCAAACCAGCCAGCTCTGCCTCATGAGCACTGGTCATAAATCCCTCTGTCCTTGAGCTCTCCCATTAATATAAGACCTGAATTAATTATATATACAGTGCACAGAATTAACATGTTCGTTTAAAACCACGGACACATCGAAGGATGAGACAGGAGTATAATGGCTGTCGGATGTTTCAGGATTGCACTGCTCTTTTTAAGGTCGGCTGAAATATTTCTTTACAGGGAAAAACACCCTTTAACCTTCTGAAAAGTAAAAACAGGTATAAAAACTTTTTAATGTAGTGGGAGTATTTTTCACATCATCAAAACGCAAGGAATATTTCAAGGCTGAGCAGGACATGTTACATGAAGATTTTCTAAAGGAGAAGACACACGACAGGTTGAATTTTATCAGTTTTTAATGGTGCCAAACAGGAAACATCTATTCTTGCATCTTCTCGATTGTTTCCTCCTTGTACTTGCCCTTCTCCTTGCCGACCTGGCGGGACTTGGCTTTACGCTCCAAGATCTTCTTGCGGTCCTTGTCCAGCTTTAGCCTGGTGATCACCACCTAGAGAGAGCACAAGGAATTCAGGCTCCCTGTTCAGAGGGGAGGACAGCAACCCCACAGACCCGTGGTACTGCACAGCCCTGGCACACAAGTGTTATTCCCATGGACTCTTCATTTGGTCCCAGTAAAACTGATGTACTGAATTGCCTCCACATTCCACAATTTTTCCCAGCACACCAAGGGATCAGAGCATAGGGACAGCTGTTCCAATGCACAAACTGAGGAGCAGCTGAATTTCTATTTAGCTACAGTGTAAAACTTACTTTGAAGCAGATCTGATTTCCATTATTCTGCTTAAACCTGATACTAAATCCACCTGGAACCACAGCACAGAGCTGTGGTCCAATCATTGTGTGGTTCCCACCACCACAAAGGTAGCAGTCAAAGGTGGCCTTGGACACTTCCAGGGATCCAGGGGAAGCCACAGCTTCTCTGGGCACCCTCTGCCTCACCATCCTCACAGGGAAGAACTTCTCCAATAATTCCTGCTCATGCCCCCTGTCCTTCCTGTTCATGCTTCCTCAAACTGGCGAAGAAATTAATGTGTTGATATAACTGAAAGCACTACTTGAAAAATACAACTAACAATCAAATCCTAGAAATCCCATCCAAACACACTCCTCCTTAATTCCTTGTGCATTTAGGCCTCTCTTAATTGTAATTCCCACCTCTTTACCCAGGAGAGGTACACATTGTTCACACAGCCCATGGCAAGTCTGTAACAAAACCTTCCTCTGCTCCTTTTGCATTAATAACCAGAATCTTCATCAAGGTCTAGTTCCCAACTAATGAACATTTTCACAGAATAAAGAACCAGCAGAAAATTTCATTTCTCACTGCTATTCAGCACACAAGTATATGCACTGGCTCCACCACAATGTCACCTTGTCAGTCAGATGTTGTTGCTGCACACAAATGATGTTTTGAAATAATTCTGCCCTCCCTCTACTGAACACACCAACCATTTACACCAGAAAACCTGTTACAACTGGATTTTTTCCACCAACACTTCCATCTTTGTGCCCACATGGCAAGGCTGAAGCAGACTGAATTCATCTGCTCCAAACCAGGTTTTGGCAAGTTCTTGTGTTTAGTTTGAAATGTTTCCTGTTATGATCTAAACAGGCTTTGCCTGGTTTTTACCAACTCTAAACACCTCAGTATAAACCCAGACCCACAAGTATTCAGCTCACAACAGCCTGCAAGAGCAAATTACAATTGTCACCATCTATTTAAGCCTCTTCAAGACCTCCTCAGCCAGTGTAAGTGCACATAGCAAAGAAGAAAGATTGTTCTAAATTATCTGGTTTGTGCTTTGAAAACACCAATCTTTTCAAAGAAGTATTTCAGCAAGATACCAAAGTTTCTAGCAGCTTTCTAGAGCCAGAAACAGTGAGGAGTTCTTGGTTTCAACTCACTTCTCTGATCACGACACCCTAAAATTTCCTTGAGGCACCAGCTTCATTCCTTACTCACAGAACCACCGAATGCTTTGGGTTGGAAGAGACCTTAAAGATCATCTCATTCTTAGGGCCCTGCCATGGGCAGGGACACCTTCCACTGTCCCAGGCTGCTCCAAGCCCTGTCCAACCTGGCCTGGGACACTGCCAGGGATCCAGGGGCAGCCACAGCTTCTCTGGGCACCTGTGCCAGGGCCTGCCCACCCTCACAGGCAAGAATTTCTTCCTAATATCCCATCTGTCCCTGCCCTCTGGCAGTTTGAAGCCATTCCCTGTCACTCCAGGCCCTTGTCAAGTCTTCCTGCATCTTTCTTGCAGGCTCCCTCCAGGCACTGAAAGGTCACAGTGAGATCACCCCAAAGCTTCTCCTCTCCAGGTGAACAATCCCAGCTCCCCCAGCCTTCCCTCCCAGCAGAGCTGCTCCATCCCTCTGCTCATCCTGGTGCCTCCATGGACTCTCTCCAGCAGCTCCAGCTCCTCCCTGTGCTGGGCCCAGGGCTGGGGCAGCTCTGCAGGTGGGGCTCACCTGAGGGGCACAATTCCCCTTTGCTGCTGCCCACGCTGGAGCTCAGCCCAGCACAGGGGAGGCTCCTGGGGGCCAAGGCACGTCCAGCTCTCACCACAGCAGCCAAGGTCCTTCTCCCAGGGCTGCTCCATCTGTGCACCCCCAGCAGCTGGTAACAAGCTCTACCCATCCCAGAGTGCCCATGTGCCCCCCACAGCTCCACTGCCAGGCGTCAGAGCCCAGGTGCCCCCGTACCTTGCTGGGGTGGATGCCCACGTGCACGGTGGTGCCGTTGGCCTTCTCTCGCTGCACGCGCTCGATGTAGATCACGTATTTCTTCCTGTACACCTGCACCACCTTCCCGATCTGCTGCCCCTTGTAGTGTCCTCGGACCACCTGAGCACAGCAAACACACTGAGCCACCAGAACCACCCCTGGAACAGCCACCACGTCTTGTAAACCACCAATGAATTATCCACCTGAGCTGCATGGGCTGAAACCCCAACTCTGCTCTTTGCACACATAAGGCACAAAGACATGAGTGAGCTGACAATTTCAGCATCACTAAAATGGAAAATATAATGGACCAGAATTGTGGTTCTCCCTCATTTTCCCTGCAGTAAACCGTAATGAGAGAGCTTCATACCTTTTCAGCCAGGTTTCAATTTTCAACAGGTTTTATCTTAATTTTTTACCTACCACTGCATTCTATATAAAAAAGCCACATGATTTGGACTAATTTCCAATCCAGCTTTTCCAATATCACAGGTAGCAAACAGTCTACAAAGAAGACACAATTCTGTGTTTTGTCTTTTTGTGCTGAAAGCTTTAAATTCAGCGCAATTACTAATGCATGTAACTGAAGTGCAGCAAAATTGCCAGCACAGTTTTGTTCCTGGTATTTTCTTTGTCAATGAAGTGAAATTAAGAAACACTTGATAAGCCAAACCATGACTTGATTAATTTGGATTATTTCTGCTATACTCAGGGTAAAGCTCCAGCACCAATGTGAATTTGTGTTGTCCTTCCCTTTTGCACAGGCTACACGTGGAAACAAAATCCCAGAATCATTTGGCTTGAAAAAGACTTCCAAGATCATCGAGTCCAGCCTGTGCCCAATCCCCATCTTGTCCCCAGCCTAGAACACTGAGTGCCCCCTCCAGTCCTTCCTTGGACACCTCCAGGATGGGCACTTCACCACTGCTCCCTGGGCAGCCCCTTCCAATGCCTGACCACCCCATCCAAAAATAAATTCCTCCTGAAAACTCCAGAGACAGAAGTCCAGGTGTCACAGAAGAGCCTGGGGCAGGGCAGTACCTGGACCTCGTCGTCCTTGCGGATGGGCATGGAGCGCACGTTGTACTTCTGGCGCAGCTCCTTGGACAGGGGCGAGGACATGATTTTCCTGCGGATGTGCGAGGGGGCATTGAAGTGCCTTTTGCGGTTCTTGCTGCGGTCCGAGGTCACAAAAGGGTTGAACTTCATTTTGGCTGCACAAAAAACCCCAAGAGTTTGAGAGGTGCTCGCAACACACACACACATACACTGTGCTTCATCACCCACGCTCACAAAGTCTGCCAGGGCATAAAAAAGCAATTTTAACTATTTTTAATTTCATCGCTGATTAACAAACCCTGATATCCTGGACTCCAAATAAGATTTACGCCTCTTCCCTGACTGCCAGCGACCCTGGGATTGACACATGTGTACATCAGACCATTCTCTCCAAAGCTCCCCGTGGTCACCCCTCAGGACACCACCCTCGTTTATAAACCCAATGTGTATTTTGGGATGGCAAAGGGAACTCGCACTGCTCCAGCGTCTCCAATACAGCTCCTCACCAGAGAGCACAGGTAACACATCTGCAAATCCAAGATACTTCCAGCCTTTCCTAAATATTAACAACTGCGCTACAGGACTGCCTGTCAGAGCACCATTTATCCTGATAGCACAGGATAAATTGAGGATAAATTAAAGGCTGTTTTTGCTCAACTCCACAACGTTTAAGTGCACACACCGGCACGTCCCGCGCGGGCTGGGCTGTATTAGCTCAATAACGCATTAGGAAAGCACAGCCTGAAGGAGGCCGAGCTCCCCCCGGAGCCCGAGCTCTCCCCGTCCCGCAGCTCCGGGCGGGCCCCCGGCCATCCGAGCCCCTTCCCGCTCCGTCCCGCTGCCCCGCGTGGGCCCCGCCGGCCGGGGATGGCCTCGGATGGCCGCGATGGCCCCGGATGGTGCCTCCCGGTGCCTCACCCGCTGCCGCCGCCGCGCCGCCCGCCCGGAAGAGGAGCCCCGAGCGCTTCCGCTTCCGCCGGCGCGCCGCGTCCCGCGAGAGCCGCGCCCCCTGGCGGCCGGGCGGGGCAGCGGCAGCGGGGCGGGGACAGAGCGGGGACGGACCCGGGATGGACCCGGGATAGACCCGGGATACAGCCGGGATAGACCTGGGATAGACCCGGGATACAGCCGTGATAGACCCGGGATAGACCCGGGATACAGCCGGGATAGACCTGGGATAGACCCGGGATACAGCCGTGATAGACCCGGGATAGACCCGGGATACAGCCNGCCGGGATAGACCCGGGATAGACCCGGGATAGACCCGGGATAGACCCAGGACACAGCCGGGATAGACCCGGGATAGACCCAGGACACAGCCGGGATAGACCAGGGACACAGCGGGGATAGACCCGGAATAGACCCGGGACAGAGCGGGGATGGACCCGGGACACAGCTGGGATAGACCCGGGATAAACCCGGGACACAGCTGGGATAGACCCGGGATACAGCCGGGACAGACTGGGGACACAGCGGGGCATTGCCCCTGGTACCAACCCGATAGCCACCTGGGCACTGTCCCCCAGTACCCACCTGAGCATCCCCTCCTGTTCAGCAGCAGTTACTTCTCTCCATGTCCAGGCACTCCTGGAACGAGGGTGAAAACATGGGCCTCCTCCACAGCCCAGTCCAGCCCAGCCCATGTCCCTCAGCCCAAAGGGACCCCAGCGACACCAGTACCACATCTCTCAGCCCAAAGGGACCCCAGTGACACCAGTCCCGTGTCCCTCAGCCCTAAGGGACACCAGTGACACCAGTACCACATCCCTCAGCCCAAAGGGACCCCAGCGACACCAGTACCACATCTCTCAGCCCAAAGGGACCCCAGTGACACCAGTCCCCCAGGGCTTCTGCCAAGTTCAAATGGCCCTGCCCAGCTCCTGCTCCTGTGCCACTGTCACCTCCATCCCTGCCTGCACAGATCAGCTCACCTGAACAAACCACTTACAGATAGATGCGGCCCTAACACCTATTTTCAAACACAGATTAATTTATTCTCAATGAAAATTGGTAGAAATGAACCAATTAATTGGGTGAGAGGCAGCTTGGCTGGGTTTGGGTTTATAAAACTAGGAAAGTTTGGGACTGAGCTGCAGCAGGCTGAAACTTGGACAAACACCTTTCCCAGGGCCCTTATTTTTAATTTTTAGAGTAAGGGACCCTTCAGCACCATCCCACCACTTGTGGAAATCTGAGTTCCAATCACTGGAAAAGGCAGGATCTCCTTCACAAAGATGTTGTACAACTGACACCAGCATAAAGGGAATTGGTTTCTTAAGATGGTGCCAATATCTTGATCCCAAACTCACTGTGTTGTAACCCTTTACTGTTAAATCTTTAATAATTGCCTCAGAACTTATTTCTAAATAGTTATGAAGCAAGGCTAAGTGGACACTGAAGGGGGGGAACAAAAACTGGGTTATTTCACATGCCAAGGAACAGTGACTAAAGCCAAACCCAGCAAGTCCTAAGCACAGTCTGCTCACCTTTCCTTAAAACAAGGGAGGTTAGGACACTTGGTACTGTACAAAACCAAGCACTGAATGTCCAGACATGACTCAGGGCTGATTACAAAAGAGCCTCGTGCTAACTTTCACCACAGTGACCTGGCTCCCAGTGATTTCACTGTGATAACGCTCAGTTCACTGAAATAATAATTAAAAATGAAAGAAAAAAATGCCCCTTTCGATGGATTTTGCAACAGGAGTGCAACAAGAAGCCAATCAAAACACGTATGAGTTTTATTTTTAATTATGGAACTAAAAAGACTAAGTTTATTAACATAAGGTTGCAAATTAAAAGACAAATGCCAGAACTCCTCAACAGTCTCCACTGTAGAAATGTAAAAGACTTGTGCTTTAAACATCGCTGTACCAGACACTGCAGGGCTGCTCTCCTCCCTGCCCCTCTGCCCCCATTCCGAGGAGAAAGCCCTCAGTGACACCCCTGATCTGCAACTCCAAACCACTCTGCTAAGGCACAGAGTCACCACAGCCACCGCCAGCCCCAAGAGCCTCTGTGCCACACAGAGAAAGGACATTAAATGAGAAATACTCAGGAACTGATGGCAGCCTTGGCCACTCATTGCAGATCTCACTTCTTACAGCGCATTGAATGAAAAGCATTTGAGAGATCAGATAACATTCACAGATGCATCTCTCCCGAATTTTTGTACCTCATTTCCATTTTATTTTCTTTTAAAAATCATCTTCAGCAGTCCAGATACTGCCTAGAATACACCCAATAACTTTCCCTAGTGCTGAAGTTTTAACTCCACCACTGCAGAGCATCCTATGCCTCAAGTTCTCATTGTGTGATGGAGACTTAAAGTTCAAGGGAGTAATTTAAACTGGAAGTTCCAAATATTTTACTTCCTACAGGGATGTCTTCCTTGGAAACCCAAATGCTTCTATCAAAACACTGACTTGAAAGGGCCAAGTCAGGAGCAGGGACGAGCACCTACGATTGAGGGTTTCCTTCTGCTAGGACTTGGAATTCTCTTGTTTGCGAGAACATTCAAAAGCACAACTAAGCTCATTTTGGCCTTAGAAAATTAAAAATAAAATTGAAATCTCATGGATGCAGAAGCAGTGACTGCCTTGCTTTCACATTTGGAGAGATGAAGAGCAGATTGTTCTGCAAACACACAGTGCAGGACCCTGGTGTGACCCAAGCCAGCCACACCCCAAGGACGATCTCCCCACAACCTCCAACAGCCCCAGAGGGTGGCCTTGGCCTGGCAGACTCAAAGGCTTAGCCCTGCTTTAGACAATCAAGGTACAGACCGTTTCTGCTGCCAGAACTTGAGTACAATTTCATTGCCACATCTAGCGAAGAAAAAAAGTGATTTATCATGTTATTGCAGGGGATATTTTGGCAGAGAAAGCAGGCACGCTGAAGTGTGTTATTTCCAAAAAAAAACCCCTCAAACAAACCAATTTCACTGGTCTGGTTTAGAGAACTGGCCTGGACTGCACAGGAGGCAGTTTAATACACACAGGGAATGGGGAGAAGGATGGAAATAACACACCGGGGACATAAGGAATCTGCAACCACCTTTGTTTGTGTCAAAGAAATTGTACCAGGAGAGAAATTTCAGAAAATGAACTGTACAATCCACTGCACTGCAAAGACCTCCCTTTGCCCAGCTCAGGAGAAGGATGCACTAAACAAATCAGCATAAGGAAAATGCTAAAATATTAAATATCCCATCGCTGTCATCCACCGCTCCCAAGTTGCGAGCAAAGATTCCCCAAATCCAAAAGGAAAAACGAGGACATTTTTGCTGTGAGCTTCAGCTGGTCACAGTGGATTAGAGGAAATCCTTCAGCCAGCAGGAAAAGCAATTGCCAAGGAAAATCCCAGCGTCCAGAAGGTACCGCTCGCAGGCACACGGACACGCACCCGAAATGAAGACATGCATCTCATTTTCAAGTTGATTTTTGTAAATGGGAAAAAAAAAAAAAAAGTAAAAAAATCTATCCATACATGAACGGATACAGGAAGTTACACAATCCAGTTTACACCTAAAGTAAGAGCAATCAGTCCAGAGTAAAAACAGGGAAAAATTCCAATGCTGTCATTTGTCGAAAGTCACTACAGGGCAGAGCATGGCAGGGAGAGGGCAGCTGGCTGATTCTTTTTAGAGGGTGGATAAAACTCGCTACACCTGCCCTGCTTCCAAAGCAACGAGACAATTTGAACAGACAATCAGGAATTCTTTTGAAATGCATCTGACTCTAACAATAACACTGAATATTCAAAGATTCGTATCATCACAGCATAAAGTTTGGATATTTTTGCCTCCAGGAAAAGGCAACAGATATCATCCAAGAGAAACCCTGCACCCATCTTAGAATTTACAGCACTGAGTAAAAGATTTTTATTTTATGATTTTTTTTAATCCGGCCTGGAACACTTAAAATTTGTGTATCCTCAGCTCAGACATTCACAACGCATGCGGAGACTGTCACTACTCAAGGAACATTGATGAGGCTCTGGAAAATGCACTGGTGGGCACTGGGTCTCATTTTAGGGAACTCACGTCCACCACGACATGCAAGACACCCCTGGCAGGAGTTCTCCCCTCACACCTCCGTTTATTGGAGATCCCAGAAGACAAGGCCTGAAGGAATGGACAGGGAAGCTCAGGTACCATTTTAAGGAATAAAACAAAACTCGCAGCAAGGGTCAGCCTGTGGGAATGCTGCCCTGTGTACCTGTGGGACAACAGCGTCAGTCCAGGGCTCAGAAAAGATGCCTGACTGAATTTTAGAGGAAAAGGGAGGCACCTTAAATCCTGAAAAGTCAGAATTCCTGCGTTTGACAGGTGTATGGAATATACACACACAAAGCAAGAGAGGAAGCTGTGCTCAGCCACCCAGAAGGCTGCACCGTTTTTCTGAGCACATTAAATATACAACCTCTTTTCAAAAAAACAACAACAATAACAAAGCAGAAGTGCAGAATCCAGACTTTTGGGTGGCCTGCGTTTAAAAACAGAAGAAATAAAACCTAATTCTGTAAAGACAACTATTCCCTTTCAAAGCAAAGGCCACATAAAACTGCGTTGCTCAGTTTGGTTTTTACTTCATGCCACCTGTAAACACAAGACTGGATATTCAGTTAGTGGGAAGAAATGAAACCACTTTTCCATCCAGAGTAAAAGAAATGCCCTCCACTGCTGGGATCACAGCACACCTAGGAAAAGGTAGCTGGGGAAGGCTTCCTCTTCTCCTTTGTTCACTTCATTAGAAAGGTTGTATCTGAACACTGAGCTTTCAATAAGAGCACAAAACATTTTTTGATATGTCATTTCCACCCTCTGTCTCTCAGGTTTGCTGTGGGGACTAACACTTTCCATTCCTCACCAACAGATACATCACCTTTTTGGCACCATGGGTGGAATTTCTTCCTCATGTATAATTTGCCCGATACAAAAGTCGATTGTCTAATCATGCAAATCCAACAGAACTCCAAAAAGTGCCACAAGACAGTTCAACTCTTTGTCATCTACTCCCTAATTTGTACACTGCCATCGGAACCTCCCAGAGGACAGACGCTCATCCTTACTTAGATCTGATATGGCATTTCAACCTCTCTTTCTGGGGGGAGGGAATCAAAATCCACACCCTGATTCCACTGATTTTTCCCTCTCAGAGCTCTGAAATGCATGGAGATTTCTTTGATTTGTTGAAGACGTCTTCACTGAACAGCCTGATTAGAGAAAAACATACTGATTCAATCAAATAGAAAATAAAGACAAAAACAGGTAGTGGTAGAATTCTCAATCTTTGCTCCTGTCCTTGGAGACGAGGGTAGAGTTTCACTGCTACTGCATTTTCCCCAGCTGGATCTTCTTCCAGGCCTCTGATGCTGTGAAAATGCAGGAGTCGAGGATCCCAGCTACAGTAAATGTTCCTCCAATGATGGCACATATCTGAAATTACAGAGAGAGGAAACAGATTTGTCAGTGACGAGGGAAACTTTTACACAGCTTAAACCGGAGGAGGGATCCTACTGCTGGGGTATTTTCTGGAAGCACAGTAAGAACTGGGTAACAGCACTGGGAATGGAATTACACGAGAATCATTCACAAAAACCTTTCCCTACAGTGGAATAAATTAGTGCTATCCTGAACTCCTCACAGCCTGAGCCCATCACAAATCCCAGCTCCCACTGTTCCTTTCTGGGCTAAACTCCACCTAACTCAGCTTTCTAGAAGCTCTGTGTTGCTCACATCTTCCTAGTGATCTTTTCTATTACAAACACTGCGGCCTTGTAGTCTTTTTCCTGTTTCACAAGATAATCACTCACAAACAGGCAGAGGACACTGAAATAGCACGTGAAGGGCAGTGACTAACAGAAACCCCACTCCCAGGGACACCACAGCTCTCCTAACACTTTCCATGACAAGGGCTGCTGACAGCAGCCAACTTAACTCTTTCTGGTACAAAGTTTTCCACACAAGATGTCTTGGATCAAATTAAAACACACGATCACTTTCAAGAACAGAGCTTGGGAAAAAATTAATCTCCTGATTAGTGTTAACAGCCTACTTCGCTTCTCAAGTGCTACAAAAACACAGAAATATTCTGTGTATTCTGTCAAACCAGAGGCGTTGTGGAAACAGAATCCCAGAATCATTTCGGCTGGAGAACACCAACAATACAAAGTACTTCCCTGCTACAATGGCTCACTGTCTTGAGATTACTCTCTCTTTCAGACCCTAACTCAAAACAACTCCCTTTTTGCCAAGACAGGCCTTGTCAGGAGACAAACTCTGTATCTTGAACCCTTCTCACAACCCAGTGTTGTTATTCTCAGAACCACCTAATCCTACACAACGTGAAAGGTCAAATTAAAAGAGCATCAGAGTCATGAAGTAAAAAAATGTGGGAGTTAGGAAATTAGAACTGCGTGATTAGAACTTGGCTGGTAACATTTTTGGGTTACGCTGAGGTGTATCACACTTTCCGTGTGATCGCTGCCTGGTGCCACCCTGGCACTTTGTTCCCCTCCTGTGGCGTTTGACTCCTGCCTCCTCCCCAGCAGGCGTTTGTATTAACGCAGTGCTCAGCATATCCCATGTGGTTTTGCATCAAAAGCTGTGTGGCAGCAGGAGCAGGGCAGCGACTGTCCCCTGAGCTGGCACTGCCGAGGCCTCGAGAGCTGTGTCCACTTCTGTGTCCATCGAGTTCTGTGTCCACTCCTGTGTCCACTGAGAGCTGTGTCCACTTCTAGCCTCACTGCAAGAGAGCCCTGGAGGGGCTGGAGTGCATCCAGAGAAAGAAACGGAGAGCTGGAGCCCCAGGAGAGGCTGAGGGAGCTGGGAAAGGGCTCAGCCTGGAGAAAAGGGGATCAGGGGGACCTTGTGGCTCTGCACAGCTCCTGACAGGAGGGGACAGCCGGGGGGGTCGGGCTGTGCCCCCAGGGAACAGGGACAGGAGGAGAGGGAACGGCCTCAGGCTGGGGCAGGGGAGGCTCAGTTGGACATCAGCAGGAATTTCTCCATGGAAAGGGAGGTCAGGCCTTGGCAGGGCTGCCCAGGGAGGTTTGGAGTGCCCATCCCTGGAGGTGGCACTCAGTGCTCCGGGCTGGGGACAAGGTGGGGATGGGCACAGCTTGGCCTCGATGACTTTGGAGCTCTTTTCCAACCCGAATAATTCTATGATATACATTATAAAACTGCAGTGCTGCTGGCACAGAAGGGAACTTGTGCCACACTACACGCACCGCGCCATGTCTCTTCTCCCACACAACACCCCATGGGCGAAGTCAGAGACAAAAAAACAACGTAAGAGCAGCAGCAGCACTGAGAGAAAGGAACAAACAGCTCATTAATGGTGAGTGAAGGCAGTGAGAACCCCAGCTCCTTTCCATGTGTATTTATAACCAAGACATGAGTGTTTAGTGAGCTCGGTGAGACGAGGAGCTGCAGGAATTGTGGCTTTTGCAGGACACTCGGCATTCCAGCAGATCTGCTAAACCAAGAGCAGCAGTCTGAGGCAAAATCAGTACTTTTAGGGGACAAGTCCAGCTCCTGCCCCTTGCCCCTCTCCTCACTGTCCCTCGGGGCATGACACAGGGTGACTTCTCGGGGAAAATGCCCACCTCGGAGCTGGGTTATTTCAGTTCAGAGCAGCTCAGCTGACAGGAGATGTCACACCACAAACACAAACCCCGGCCAACACCAAGATTCTGCATCACAAGGCAGGAAAATCTGACTTCAGCGCAGCAGCACAAGGGGCTGGGGAATAGAAAAAAAAATCTATATTCATCTGCAGAGCTCTGTGGTGCTGAGTGGGGATGAGTCACACACACCTGGCACCAGCTCGGGGCCTCTGCACACACAGCTCTGAGCACTGGTGACGGAAAAGCCTCGGAGTCCTTGTGACCACTGCTGGGCTCTAGGTCAGCACAGGAGCTGCACCTCAGCGCTTCTCTATCGTCACAGCCCTAATGCGTATGGGAGGCTGGCAGCAGGCAATTCTTTATATTTAATGGAATAAATTACGGGGAATGATCTGCGTTTAGCTCCATGAGGTCTGTTTGACTCAGGCGCAACTGTTAAAGGATGAAGGAAAATAAATACAGAAGTGGAATAATCCCAGTGAGAGCCCATCCAAGAGGAATGCATCCTGAACAGAAGGTGATTACAGCAGAGTGGAGGCTCATGCCTATAGGAAAACGTGACTGGGTATGTAGGAGGCAGGGCTGAAAGCAAAGTGACAGAAAGGCAAATGTCAAATACATGACTGTGCTCCTCTGGGATGTCCTAAAGTCTGAAAATTACTTTTAACAGCAGAGGGGTCAGTAAGACCCTCAGGCCATTCCTAGCAAGGTAAGCTGCAGAATCCCACCTAGAGATTTTGGGCTGTTGTGCAGCACGTCTTGTAGAACACTGGTTTGGGTTTTAAAAATGCCACAGGACTGAATCTGTGACACCTGTCCGTGCCAGTTCCCATGGCTGAAATTACTCTGCCTGCAATCATTCTGCTCCAGCTCGCCCCCACCCCGCCATTATTTCCAGTTTAGTTTTTTTTCACATCTAGAGGCCAGATAAGTCCTCTCATACCAGGACAACAAATTCTTTGTATTTCAAATGCTTCAGCAGAAATTTGGCTGCTTTTCTGCCTGCTCTCCCCTCCCAGCCCCTCCACTGATCTCACGATAAAACTTTCTTTCAGTTTGGCCACTTAGAGGAACTCATGAATTTTCAGCAGTGAAACTTTTCCCCTTGCTCCATAACCTCAACCAGGAGGTCTTGAATGGCTTCTCTTTATGAAGGATGACTGGACTTTAAGCAGTGCAGTTTAAAAGGCAAAACCAACTGTGTTTAACACTCTGCCAAGTCTGGTTAACTCCAGCACCCCTGGCAAAATCATGGAACAGTGACAGTGGCAGCACTGACCCACAAGTAATTTAAAATCTTACTTAATACTGAACTTTTGGAGCTTGACATGCAAAGTAAAAAAAAAAAAAACACTAAACCAAAGGCTTTGTGCAGGAAGCACCTCTCACATTGTACAGCAAATGAGGATAATTCTTCCCACTGCAAAGATCTAAGGAGCAGGCATGAGTTAGCATGCAGACAGAGAGGGTCTGCGAATGCTGCTCCAGGCTGTAATGCTGCTCTCAGCAGGGCTGAAGTTTTGGAGGGCAAACTCCTCGGTGACAGAGCATCAGGTAACTTCCCAGCAGCAGCAGGAGATGCCTCTGGCTCTGCTGAACATCCAACACCCCTCTCCCACAGGATCACCCCTCAGCAGTGTGTCCTTCCCCCCAACACTGACACTGATTCCCCCCTCAAGCCTCTTGCAAGTCCACAGGATCACCCCCATCCCCGGGACAAATTTAAATGTCCAGAAAGCCCAAGCAAACAGTGAAGGAGCCCTGTCCCAGAGCCTGTCCTTGGTGTTTAAATGGAGCAGCTGCTGCTCAGAACAAGCTGATGCTTTCCATGGCCAGGCAGGGACTGCACATGCCCCAGCCCAATCCCTGCTGGCCCTCAGCCCAGGGCTGGCCATCACTCACTGGTCTCCAGAGCAACTGTGATGCAAAAGGCCACGCTGCAGATACAGGAAGGGGCTAAAGAACAGATCATGTCATCAAAACAGGGCAGGGAGAGCAAGGACGGAGGTGTTTTGATCCTCTGCAGTGCTGCTCTCCCTTCTGAGCTTTTCGGTGCCACCTGGAAGGCTGTGAAGCTTTAATGCAGAGCCAAGGCTGCCCTCCTGCACAGCACCCCTGCCCAAATGGGGGACACAGCACGTCCCCTGCAGCAGGGCCAGAGGGCACCTGGAACAGGGCTCTGCCTCCGTGTCACACCTGCGTGACATCCTGACACGGCTACTGCCAGCACCAGCATCATCCTCACACCTCCAGAGGAAGGACATTCAACTGGAATGTCCCCAGCGAGCTGCTGGACACCGCAGCCATTTATAGGCCAACCAAAGTAGCCAAAAATCAACTTTAAAACTCTCCTTAAGCTGCCCAGCAGACAGCAAGCGCCTGGCTAATTTTAAAGACAGAATAAGGCAGAATCCAAGCTGGGGCCAGTGATTCAACACTCAGACGTAGTCCAGTGAGGAACATGGTGTGTGGAGATGACTGTTATTTTGGGGGAAGAGAAGAAACTGAAATTCTTATTTAATGAAAATTAATCAACCTTTAAATCTTTTCAGAATAGAAGTGGAACTGCTGTCCCATTTTTGGATTCTTATTAGGAAACACATGCTTCAGTTTATGAGGTTACGGGATACAAATTCAAATGAGATACAAGCCCGAAAGGTCATTGTGGCAACCAGGGAGGAAAACCTCTCCTGTGGTCCCTTATGTCAACCCAGAAGCACGGTATCAAATTCAACTAAGTTGCTATTTATATGCACACAATGGCATATCAGCAGTGAATCAATGTCGATAATAAAATTAAAGAGTAATCCCAGCTATCAAATCATTCCCCATTAAAACACCTCCACACCCTCACCCCCAACATGATCCATAAGAAACCTCTGGGAGCATAATTTTAGGGAAAGAAGCAGAGGCAGAATGAGATGCCAAGTTACGAAATGGTGATGTTTGACCTTTTTTAGGATTGTGTTTTGAAGCCAAGCAGACGTGCTAAGAAGAGAAAGTCTTACACCACGACATTTAGATTTTGCTTCAAGTCCCCTTCTCTTGTTATTTGTGTATTCTACAGATCACTGTCTAAAGTTCAGCGAACTTGCTGTTTATCAGAAGTTGCAAAATCAAAATCCTGAAGTGCAACTCTGCCACGCTGTTTATGCGACCTCCAATTAAAATAGTCAAACAGTTTAAAAATCAGAATTTGAGGTCTTCACTCCAGCCAATTTATCAACTGCTTCAAATTCCACCATGCCTCGCTGGCACAGCTCACTGCAGCTTCAATTTTAAGCCAACTCCCTGAGGACACATTTTTTTAAAGCTCTGGAGGATCTTTAAATAGCTCTTTGCCTAATGAGCAGCTTGGCCAGCTTTGTTCTGGATGCTGAGATCAGGACTGCAGGATGCTCTCTGGACAGATCCAAACGTAACTCGTCAGGAAAACACCTCTGGAATTTGATAATGCAGCTCTTCTCCACTTCCACCCAGGAGGAAATGCCTGGAACTGGCATTCCCATATGAAGCCAAGCAGCAGCACTGAGTAAAACAACTGCCCTGCATTCGGTGCCTTGTAGGAGGAGAGAAGTCGCTGCTGGTAAAATCTCCACCACCAGTTTTCGTCCTATTTACTGTAAAAATCACCCAAATAATCAGCAGATAGCAAGGACAGGCAGCTCTGCGTCATCTAACAGTTCTCCTTCCCTCACTTGAACAAAGGAAACTTCCCTAGGTGAGAACAGGGTGACTTTGGGGTGGAAAACGGTGGGCAGGCCCTGGCACAGGTGCCCAGAGCAGCTGTGGCTGCCCCTGGATCCCTGGCAGTGTCCCAGGCCAGGCTGGACAGGGCTTGGAGCAGCCTGGGACAGTGGGAGGTGTCCCTGCCCATGGCAGGGGTGGAATGGGATGAGGTTTAAGGTTCTTTCCAACCCAAACCATTCTGGATTCTCTGCACATTTGATCTCATCATTGGTGAACAGTTTATTGCAGCTTTAGTGCTCACAATGCCAGCTTTTACTTCTAGGTTTCTGACACGCTGCAATAGAGCCCATCCTGCCCAGACAGAGCCTGGCACTCCTGGAATAAGTTAATTTTCCTTCTTTTTGTGTTCAGCTATTAAATCAAGGCGTAAGAGCACTGGGCTTACCAATCTCCTCACACTTCAGTACCACCCCAGGGATGAGCTGCTTTATCTCCACCACAGCACAACGCTCGGAGGCAGAAACTCAATTCCTCTGAACAAGAGAAATGAAAAGCAGGCAGGAGAAGGGAGAATGAGATGTTAGGGCAACTCACCGATGTGATAAACCTGTACAAAGGCTGTCTCCTCTCTGTGTATTTCACTGTGATGGGGCTCAGGTCGTACCGGAACCAGATCGCCGGGATAATGCGGCCGGTGTGGCTGTAGGCTACGTATTCCTGGGGAAGAAAGGGGCAAAAGGGCACAAAATGTGAGCAGTCTCATTCCAGAGAGTGTCTGCCATAAAACTGCCTTGGTGGATTTGGCCCTCACCCCACAGTTTTGTACCAATGGCCAGATGGAAAGAAGCAAACAGTGAATTCCTATGTGACTGCCCACCTCCTGTCCTTATCAAACAGGAAAACAATCTCTTTGCAGCCTGATAAAGACAGAGCTGGGGACAGAGTGATGGTGATTACTCTCACCTTCATTCAAAGTTACAGGACTAAACAGAAAGGCTGTCACTGATTCTCTACCGTAGATCTGCTCTATTTAAATACAAGCAGCCTGGTTGCAGGTGAAGTTTCTGCACTGTAAATCTCAAGTACGTCTATATTTTGTATATAAATCACTCACCAAATAGAATTTAGTTCGTAAGAACCTGAAAATCCTTGTCCCTGCATTCCTCTGGAAGGCCCCCTTTCCACTGGGACCAGCAATAGGAATGTTTTGCCCTCTTAGTATGAATCATCTGGAACCACATTTAAATAACGTTTAAAACTGCTGCTGAAAGCCAGAATGAAACTGTATACAGAAAAATATTGGCAAAGATTCAAAAAATATCCCAGGCTGGTTTGGGAGAGACATCTTTCAGATTGCCAGTGATAATCTCCCTTAATCCATTTGTTTCCTCACAGGTCGAGTGCCATCCACAGCCACAGGATACACTGCCCAGTGCCAGTACAGAACAAATACGGACAAAAGTCACATCTTCTTGAGATAATATTCTGTCTGTGCTGTCACTGGAAATGGGTATCAGATTTTCAAGGATCAGGACATTCACAGACTGAAGAAAAATCCAAGGAAAGCAGGCTGGGGACCCAGCAGTCCTCTCCATCCAGCTGCTCTTCCCCTCCCCAACCCTGTGACAAACTGATAGCTCAGATCTCCTCTTTGGCTCAATTCTCCTTCACACAGAGGCAAAGACAGCCTCAAATACTTCAGCAAGATGAAAAAAGAACAAGCAGTAGGACACTCATGAGCATGATACAAAAAATTAAATTTTGTTCTCCGTGAGCTAGCAGAACAGCATTTATCTTCAATCATCTCATACAAATCCCAAATTTCCCTGTTTTAAGGGGTTTTATCCCATGATGAGAAGACAAGCAGAAGAACCCCAGTCATAGCATTTTCAGGGCTTTTACTGGAGTTCTGCAGCACATTTTGGGACAGTGGTTACATGGGGAAGTGAGGAAATAAAGGAGGTAAGAGAGGAGAGGAGACAGAGCCCTCACTTCAGACTCTCCTCATCTCCTCATCCCAATAACTCTGGGCCAGACTATTCCAGTGGCTTCCCATCTCTCTTTCCCCCTGATCAGCCTGCGAGTACAGGACTGAAGCACCAAGGGAAGAAAGCACAGAGGCAGCAGTGCTTCTCAGCACCTCCGTTTTGACAGAACTGACCTCATTTTTTCCTTCCCTTCTCCCCACCAGCAATCCTGCCCTAATGAGTCAGACTTGGCTGAAGGCCCCAATTTGCAGCCAAGCTCACAGAAGTGTCAAAAGCTCCTGCTGTCTATTTTCCAAATTACTTTCAGAACTCCTATCACAAGAGTCTTATCAGAACAGCAGCTGTGACATTAAGCAGAACAAATACATTGTAATCTGAACAGAGGGAGATGTCCAAACCCCTGGGACACAACACACAAGCCAGCCCAAAAGTCACTAGACAGGACTTAGAAATTAATTAATCTATGAACTAGTCCAGGAGAGTGTGTGCTTGATTATCAGTTAGGGCAAACTAGTAGAAATTAGATATTATAAACAGATTCTGGATTTTCATTTAGCACCTGAATGGCAAATAATTTTCAACTGAAAGATGCTTTCTACCTTAAAAAGTAAATAGGATCTTTTTTTTTTTTTCCTTAAAAAAGAGTTCAATACATTGTATTATTAAAATGCTGGATGTGGCACTCAGTGCTCTGGGCTGGGTGACAAGGTGGCACTGGTAGGACTTGGTGACCTTGGAGGTCCTTTCCAAACTAATTGATTCTGTGATAATTCACTATCATGAAGCAGAGACTGTGAAATAGTCAACCAGCATGTACTTGCTGCTACAGTTCAGTGGCTTGAAACCAACATTCGTAAAAAGCTAAAATCTCTGCTAATTTATTTACCTGATATATCCATCACAGCTGAGACTGTTCTATGACTAAAACCAGGTGTAAGTTATGTTTTGCACGTTCAGCTGGATTACAGTTTCCATTCAGATGCATCTTGACAGGCACAAGAGGAGCTCCTGCAGCCTGCAAATACCTCCCACACAATCTATAGAAATCAGCATCAGCTGAACTGACAGATGAGCAAGGCAGGAGGGAGAACACCTTTCTCAGGAATGAAAGCAACACCACCATCTGCTTTGACAAGCCCTCACAATCCCAACCTGGCAAATGCCAGCACCAGGAAAAGCCCCACTCCGAAGAGCTTCAGTTCCTCCTTCTCCCAGCAGAGGCTACTGCTCACCTACAAACTCCTACAGGGCACTGAGCAGAGCAGGAGGGGAAGGAATGGTGGCTGAACATCCTCCACCATCCCCCGGGATGCAGACAGGAGGTTCCTGGAGAAGCAGCTGCTCCTTTACCTTGTTTGCCACCGTGTATTGGTAGGAGTATCGCTGCTTGCCGCTCATGTCCTCGTACACCGTGGGGACAATCTTCAGGATGTAGTCGTGAGAGGCAAGGGCTGTGCTCAGGGAGGGAAAGGGAAGGACAAGTTAGCACTGAGAGAAAGGAATCAGCCTGCAGAACAATTCAAAGTCACAAAAAAGGTGTCTCCCTCCTCCTCATCTCACTGACAAAGTGACACCTTCACAGCCCACATTTCTGCCCTTTGTACCAAACTTTATCAGGTATTTGGGTGACACCAGAAGCCACCCACCACTTCTGTAGGACCACAACCCACCCGGGGTTTGGGCTACTTGAACCTTTCTAACTGCTCGCAACTATAAATGGCAACACTTTCATCATCACCACAACACGGTTAAATCAGGAACTGGCTGAGGTTAGGGCTGCAGCCCACTGAGATCATTTCGACCAAAAAAACCTGAGGTATCACAACCTGTGTAGTTCCATTTCTTGTGACACCCATCTATCTTTCTCTTCTTCCTTCTCCTACAGCTGCTTAACCAGGTTTTTTCATTATTTAAATGGCTCGGGCCATTTTTGGTATTTGTTAGAACAGTTCTAAAACAGAATTCTAAATGTCATCTCTGCAGGATTCTCTAGCCAAAAGTAACACAATGACATTTGGCTCCTGGAGGGGAAAAAAAATAACCCAAACCACAATTGTGTAGCTTCAGGAACAGCCATAGAAATGTTGTTCCAAGAAATGGGCAGGACTGATGTCCTGCAGGAGCCTGAACTCTTGAGAGAAAAACTCTCTACACTGAATTGTAGCATGCATTGGAAATTTCCTTTTTGTGCTGGTCATAGAGAAGGGCCACGAAAATGTCCCTCTTTCCATCCACAGAGTAGAAATTTAGAGGTATTTGAAGCAAAAGTACAAGGAAAAGTTCTGGTGGAAGTAACAGCAGCAAAGGGACACTATAGGAATAGGATATGGATAAAAAACTCCCTAAGGACTGCAAAGGACCTCTTGGGCTAAGCCTTTTCTGTAGCACTGGAGGAAATTTAAATGCCAGCCAGCGATGTCTGGATCATTTTGGCTAAAGAGGCAAACGAAAGACTTCAGGATACACCAGTGCTGCATGCATGGCCCTGCTCTCCCTCCTGCAGAGGGTGGCTGAGAGCTGCAATCCCCAGGAATACCCACGGTTTGAGCTGAGCTTGTCTGCTCCCTCCAAGGCATTGAATGCTCCATGAACGTTATGGACCTGGAAAGCAAAAAGGACTGTGAAGAAATTGTGCTCTGACTTGATACTCTTGACCTTTGCTTCCTTGCCCTGGAACCAGGAGATCAGCCTGATTCAACCTTGCCAAAAACAAAGCCTCAACCCAGTAAAAGATGACCCCAAATATCTTTCAGTGACCATCATCACAGAGGTTGGTTCCAAGTGAAAAAGCTGATTTCACAACATCTTACCAGATGAAACTCCAAAGCCACTCCAAAGCTAAAGGAATTGCAGTTGGAAGAGGCCAGTTGTGAAATTTTCACCATGAGGTATTTCCTAACAGTTTTGCGGAGTTAACTGTGAAATTAATTTATCAGGCTGAAAGGGAAATAAATGGGAGTCACACTCAGGTTAAAACTCAGGTGTTCTCCTGTAAAAGTGGCTAATGTCAGAGCAGTTGGCTTTGTGCAACTCGTCAGCTCAGGAGATGGGAAGGACACATCCCAACTCTGCCATCCCTTCAGCTTTTCCTGCAGCTGTTCCCGGTATCTGTTTGCCCAGAATAACAGGATTTCCATCCCATGCCTTGCTCAGGCTGTGACCTGGAGTCTGATGTCCACCAACAGAACAAACCATGTGTGAACCCTCCAGACAGGGAAGACTTTCCAGACAGGGAAAAGCCCTCAGCAGGAGCTGTAGGTCAGAGGTTGTGTTGCTTACGAGGTACAAAGAAAGGACAACTCCACAACCTAGAAACTCCTGACCTTAAATCAGACAACAGGGAAGAAGAGTTTGGAAGGAGATATGGTCATGGGTGTGACAGTTTCAGCTCACCAACAGGGCAATGCCATCTCCTTCCAGACCCTCTCAACAACTGACAGCACGTGGATGTATCTGTCTCATCCTAATGGATGTTCCCTTATTCCAAATGCTACAGAGTGGACAATAATTTGGAGGAAGCAGCAAGTGAACCAGTTTTGATCAGCAGAATGGAAATTCTAGAGACCAAATCATCAGCGAGTTCAACTGGAAGATGCTGGGAACAGAAGCAGAGCAAGAGCAACAGCTGATCCTGCTCTGCTGCAGGGCCCTCTGCTCTGCTGGAATTTCACACAACCATTCCCAAACTACATCTGCAGGCTGTGCTTATGCTTTACTCACTGTAAAAGACACATGAAGAAGAAGAATCCCCTGGAGTGGGCTACAGTGTTATGTTCCATTCCTGGTACAGCTAAGAAGTAAGTCTCCTACAGAATATCTGGGCCAGAGACTTTAAGGTCCACTTCAAACTTTTGGTAGATTTTTCCCTCATGTAGATGAGACCGAAATTGAAAACAATGAGTTCCTGCATGTCAGGTAACCCAGTAACGAAAGAGATGTGGAAAGTAGGAGATGATGCATTTTTACTATCAGGGCAGATAATTCTCCTCACAAGATTAAAACCAGGATTATTCAACACCATGATCTAGCACTCAATAGAAATTATGATTAAAAATGCATTATCTCCTACTTCCACATCTCTCTCTTTACTGGGTTACCTGACATGCAGGAACTCACTGGTTTCAATGCTGATCTCATCTAAACGAGGGGAAAATCTACAAAAAGTCTGCCACTATTGTGCATGAAGTACTGATGAAGCTCAAAGCTCATTCAACGCCAGGTGATATTTAAATCTCCGTTTCAAAGGGACTGGTTTTTCTGGAGACCACAGCCTGCCCCTCAGTGGATCATTGTGGCAGAGTCAAACCTACAAAGCACAAATCCCAGCACATGACACGAGTGAATGAGAAGCTCCCAACTCTCTTTAAGGAATATAAGCATGTACTACATCAAAGCAGGTGGAGACAGCCTGAAATATTCCAAGGTGTATCTAGACAGATTTAAAGCTCTCCATTCTTGCTGGCTCTCACTGCCTGCTGAGTCGTGGCAGCACCTGTTTGGTGAACATCTCCCTGTTTAATTTGTGCTGCTGAACTGCTGTTTGCCTGCAGGACCAGCAGCACCTACGTGCTCCTGTCTTGTGTACAGAGACGATGAGTAGCTATTGTCAACTCTGAAAATACTCATCTGAACTTGTCCAAATCGGGAGCCAACTCCACGTTTGCCAGACAGGTTTCTCACCACCAGAGCTGAGGACACTTGCTGCTTTTCTATCCAGGCTCCTCCTTTATGCTGATTCACACTCCAGCTGCCTTACTCCAGGACTCCATGATAAAACAATGGCAATGCTCCCTCAGAGCGCCCATTTCCCACGCAGGCTGCACAACTCCCCATTAGCACTTACCTAATATTTTTCATAATCTCAGTGTGCTTTACAGACATTAAGCCAAGCTTATTTATATGCTAATATTTCCCCGTTCCCACACAAGATATTTCCTAAAAGAAGCCGGGAGCAGAATCAGAAGACTACAAAGCAACGCTTAGACTTGTTAGCATGAAAAAGGGTTTTGGAAGTGGGTGTACAAGGAGCAGACTAATGAGACGTCTGTGCTGAGGGAAGAAGATTACAGAGAGACTACAGGTAAGCAATGTTTAGGGTGAGTCTCAAGCTGGGTGTGCACATGTGTAACTCCCACCTGTGAGGCCAGCTCCTTGGAAGTAGGCTGGAGAAGTGCTGTAATCTGTCCTTATTGAGAAATCAGGTAATATTACATAACTTACAACACCTGGTGAAACTCTATCCACTGGGCAAGTGCACGCATTCAGCTTCTTCCCAGCAGGGAATTGGCAGAGCTAAGTCTGACTTGTGTTTCAGAGAGCAAATTTGACTAATAGGTGTCTGCTATACAAGTAGAGTGGAGTGAATTAAAAAGAGCTTGACTGGTGCTGTGGTAAACACAGTAGCAAGCACACATCTTCCCTGAGTGCATCACTGCTCCTCCACAAAGGCAGAAGGATTTGTTTGCTGTGTTCATACTAAAAACAGGGTTTTGCTGAGCCGTGAATCCTCAGTTCTGCTTCTCTGCAGGAAGACAGGCACAGAGTTTTCCAAAAGCACTTTGAGTTTCAGAAGAAAACAGCACAGTCGCTCTGTGACTGGACACTGCTCTGCTCCTCGCTGGAGAGGTGGCAGCTGTGAACTCTTCCAGAATGAGCTGACATTGCATGGCCACATAGGCCTTCCATAAAACCAAGGTGTCTAACATTAAACCACTCTCACTGCATTCCCCTACAGCCAGGGAACTTTCAGCACTCACCTGTAACTTGTCCCCAAATGAGAGCTTGTGGATGATGTGAGTCATGTCGGGGTTCTGGGGCTGCGCCGTCGCGCTGTGCGTCGACACGTGGAAGTTACCAGGCACCTAAAATTAGCCAAGACAGGGAAGACAGGATTTCACATTTTATCCCTCAAGGCATTGCTAGGCTCTGGGATGCGACATGGGAACTCCTGGGTCCATCCAGCCACGCAGCAGAGGAAGGCTCTGGGATACCTGACCAGCACCACCCCGCCCAGGTCCTGCACCCATGAGTCTGGCACCCCCACACTGCTGGTGCTGCTGACCAGGAGGGGATGAGTGCATCCCTCCCAGCTCCAGGGATTCCCAACACTTAAGGCTATGTCTTTCAACCCTGTTAAAATAAAATTCCTGCCTCTCTTGCTCAATGTTTTACTCCCACACCTCGCATTTGCAAACGGGCCCAGTGCTGCAGAACAGCCCAGGAAGGTGTGGATAAATCCTTCTTGTAGCACCAGTTGTGAGCAACTTAGCATTTGAGATTGTGCACAAGAGTGAGTTTTATATAAAGAGAAAAAATCTGCCACCAAACCCAAGTGGGCATCCCATACAAACCAGCCTAGATCTTCCCCTTCTCTACCTGGCAGGAGCCAGCAGGAGCCCTTCCTTTTAATTTTTTTTATGGAGGTGGGTTCTGAGAAACACAAGTTTCACCTAAGGACTCAGTTCCAAGACAGAAAATGAGCCCTGGTGTCGCTCTGATGGGACCACTCCACATTCACACACTTTGCAGGTCACTAGCCCTGAAGTCTTTCAGCAGATACAGCTCAATCACTGTTATGGAGGGTGCAAGAATATTTTCCTATTGAGAAAAGGCTGTGAAATGAAGCAACACTGAGGAGCAATGTGGTGTGGCCCAAGCCAGGAGTGGGAGGGTGGTTATACAACTGGAGCCCAGCGTGCTCTCTGCACAGACAGCACAGCAGGGCCACGGGAGGCCACATGCCTGCTCCATGTGCTTTCAGGAAAGCTGATTTAATGACCTGAGGAACAGCAGTGCACTCCTGGGAACACTTTCAGGTGTGGACACAAGCTGTGTCATAAACAAGCGCAGCAAACAGGGCGTCAGGCCCCGCAGCAAGTGGCACACACCATCATCTCACTGTCACCTCGTCCTCCCCCGGCAGCTCTGACAGCAACACCCAAGCACGAGCCTCGGTCAAGTTTCGAAGCCTGGCCAGGTCCCACTCCAGCTCCCAGCTCAGACAGATGCCCGTCCAATTCCTGCCAGGGGACTGCAGACTTCCAGGTCACACACAAGAGGTTCAGGTTTCCAGAGCCAGGAGCCCTGGGGCAGCTCCCCTCCCTGTGACAGCTGTCCCAGCCACTAAATGAGACACAAGTTAAGCTCCTCACTGCCACGTTCTGCACCCCCTTTTGGAGCTGCTCTGGTGAGCAGGACACACCACATCTAGCAGACAAACCCCAGGTATCTCAGCTCTGTGCTCTGGGAATTGTCTGAATAAGAACTTTCCAGAATCCCTCTCCCAGTTTTGTGGACTATCAGCTGCTGGCGATCTTGGTGGCTTTGAGGTGAGGAAAGAAAACTCCTCTTTTTGAATCCCTAACCCTTTCCATGCCACAGAATCAGTCAGAGGCTCTGCCTGTTATTTTTAGATGTGCTTTAACATGACCTGTGAGGAAAAGAAGGAAGTTAGGATTTTGTAGCCTGTGGTACATGAAGAGCAGTGAATAAAGGGTGTGCCCTTCTTAGGACATCAGTGGGTCCCACCAGTGCCTCCCCCACCCCAGCAAGTCATCTCCAGCATTACATAGCAAGATTATTCAATCCTGCACACACCCATCCCAAAGAGGAGCCTCCTCCAGGCCTGGATTTTCATTCCTTGAGACAGAAGCGGAGCATCCCCACAAAGCATGCGCGGAGGCTGCGTGCTGTGTTCCAAACATCCCAGCACGGAGCTGCTGGCACTCTGCAGCAGGGAACGTTCCTGTCATTCTGCAGCTCTCAGAACAAAGCAGAGCTGGGATGCAGCCATTGCCAAAGACATCTCCACAGTGAGTCACATTTTGGAGGTGCAGAAGTCACGACGAGGAAACACAGAAGCCGTTTGGCATCTGTAGGGTTTTCACACATCCCCGAAACCTCGGCTGCTGCACTGAAAGGCAGCATGGGCCACTCCACAGAGCTGCTCTCTGCTGTTCAGCAGCTCTGTCTCCATTACCTGCTCTGGAGAGTGAAGAAAAGCCCTGATCGAACACATTCTCTGTGGGTCTGGCCATGCAGCCTCCTCTCCCCACACAACTTAACTCTCTGTCTGATCAGGGACATGAACAGACACACTGCAGGAGAGACACTGAGATTTTCAAATTTTCGTTTTTACATATGGATTCTGCCAGAATTCCCCACACCCTCACCTGCTGTCACTGCCACTCACCTTGTTGATGCTGAAATGGCCCTCAAACCTGCAGCCATCCCCGTTGTTGAGAGGGATCTTCATCGAGTTGTCAATGTGCCCCACTTCGTGCCTTCCCATTTCATCCTGGATGTCTAGTCCAACCACTGCAGGGGTGGAAGGGAGAAGACAAAAAAAATAATTGAAACAAAGTAAGTAACAGGAAGGTTGCATAGGAAAAGCACACACTGCTTTTACTTGGAAAAATCCCCACCTATTTTCCTGACATTTGACTAAACTGAGCTAAGAATATCCTTTGTCAAATACTGCTATACCAGAGAAACTTTATAACCAAACTTTTCACACTGCCTGTTTGACACAAATACACCTCCCATGTCCTGCCAGCTGACTGCAATCCCAATCACACAAACAGAAAAACTTCAGGCAGACAAGGCAGGTGACTTGGGAAGAGCCAACAACCAGCTGGTGCGTTCAGAATTCCGAATGGAACTTGGGAGGTTTCTTGCTCCCAGACACAAAAAGGTTGGTTTAAAAAAAAAAAAAAAAAAGTAAATGAGATTTAGAAAGGAGCCAGTGAGGGAGATCAGTCACAAACACAGGCTGCAGAGCAAGCATGTGGTCTAAGAAAACAGGTGCCCTGGCGTGGAACAGAAAGCAATGGGATATTGGCAGAGGCTGCAGCTACTTGATCTCCATCCTGTCACAGAAGAAGGGCTGCTGTACCAGTCTGGGCCCTTTTCAAGTGTTAAAACACAAAGAACAAGTGCCGAGCCAAAGGGGTACTCACATTCACAATGCAGGTTTGGCAAACTGATGTTCAGGTTCACTTCTATTTTCCCTCCGCTGTCTTTGTCTGGGTCATCCACGTAGAGCTCATTAACTCTGCAGGGCAGAGAACACAGCAGGGCTCACAGGGCTGCCTTCCAAAGGAAACACCAACAACTTGCACGGGGAGGGGGAAAGGAGACTGAGAAGGGGTTTGATTGTGGGATGGCTACAACAGAGTCACAGAGAGCAGGGAAAGCTCTCCAGGATGGAATGGGGGCAAATCACAGCTTAATTTGACTTCTTGTTTGGCGAAGCAAGTGTCTTTAAACAACTCTGCAGCAGCAGAAAACAAAATTCTGCTCTGGGCTTCCCATACGCTTCTCCACCCTGAGCTTCCAGAGGTGCTACAAAACAAGGCCCCAGTGCTGAAGAGGAGGCAGGTTAGTGAGCAAACCCTCCTCCTCCCCCTGGGCTCCTACTCCTTTTAGGAAGGAGGGAAGCATGTGCTTTTCCATTTGTTCCACAAATAGTTCTGGAGAAAGGCTGCTCTCAACTACCCCCCAGGAAAGCTTATTTATGTCACTAATTGCCTTTTGTCATTGCCACCCAGCTGACAGAGCAGCGCCAAGAGAACACAGGCAGTGTGACATATTTGTACCCTTCTCCTTAATATCACATTTCAATCTATGAACGGTAACCGAGAGCAGTGACTAAAACTGAGGAGAAGAGGATTGGAGCCAGGAACAGATGGGAAGAAACATCCTGGCCAGCAGGATGCAACACACTCTGCACCAGGATCCCAAAAAGTCACGTTGTCTCAGAGCACCCACAGCGCTGGCACGCGTTGCACAGGAGACAAAACATAGAGAGAGAGTCGGAGGAATACAAGAGGATAAATATTTATTGTTGGCACATACAATCCATCCGATGAGTAAAAGAGAAACCAAAAAAACCCCAGTGCTGAATTTGCTGAGTGGTCCTAGAGAATCCACTCTAGGGAAACTCATCCCATTGAACTGAGACGATGGTGAGATTACCTAGCAGGTCTTTGCCCTATTCTTTGCCCAAGAAGATTTGATAATTTATCTTCCAGCTGGACAGATTATAAAGCTATGGGAACTTAGATTCAGGCAAACTACATAAAATAAAACTACTAAATGCTCTGTAGCCTTTTTATTTTACACTCAAAGTGCACAAAACTCTTTGAGAAGCCCCACTGGAGAGTCCACATGCTAACAAGTCAAACCAGAGTAAGGCAGGTACAAGACAAATTCAAAGTGATTTTGCTCTGGTGATACATCTCTGGGCCACAATGAACTGTTTGCCCTGTGGATTCAGAAGAAACAAACCTTCACACTGAGAAACACACACATGCTGCCAGTTTTTTTGGAGGCAATTACTCACAGGTCAGTGGGGTTTACAGACACTCATTTAAAACCAGCACAGCATTTGTGTTCGGCTTCACAGCCCTACCTTTCTCTGTTTTTAATTGGCTTGACAAGTTGCTCGCAATCATTACTCAACCTATTTTTCAAGTGATTAATAAAAATGACACAGAGGGAGGGGAAAGATTGCTCATCAGTGACCTAGTTAGCAACTTTTTGGCTGAGCCCTCTCCTCCTGGGTGGAATGCATTCTCTCCTCTACGTGTTCATTACTGACAGATCGGGCAGCGATGATCGGGATTAAGTCATATGTCCAAATAGGGCCGGGAGGAGCAGCTCCAGCCAGGACAGGCATTAATCCCCCAGAGCAACTCACCTCTGGGTGCTCCCCAGTCCTCCCATCCATCTCCCAGGTGGCAGCCAGTGCATTTCATAACCCCTGGCTCGCTCCCAGCGCTGCGCTGCCCGAGCTGTGTGCCATGCCCAGCTGGTGCCACCGGTGCTCCTGGCAAAAGGAGCGCTCAGAGCAGGGCTGGAGAGCACAGCCAGGTCCAGCAGCTCAGCTGAACATCCCAGCCCTCTGCAGAAAATCCCCAGCAAGGTAATGTTTGTGTTTGCTGATTTCTGACCCCAAACCTGTCAGGAATGGCACAGCCAAGGTGCGGGAGCGTTTCGGTGAGGAGCAGGCGAGAGGTGGCTAGGGCAGGAACCGGAGGCTGAGCCGTGCCCAGGGGAGGCTGTGCCACAGGAAGGCGAGTGCCGAGGTCGCTGCTGCACGCTGGATCACCGAGGCACACAGAACTAGGCCAGCCTGCCCAGGTCACACAGCCCATTAGCTGTGATAAAGGAAACTGGTTTCCTGCCCCGCAGACCGGTCACTGGACCAGTGGTTGCCAAGCTGTCCCTTGGGCAAGGCTCACGGCCACTTCCTCCTCCTCCTCCTTACCCAGTAGCCCCCTGCCCCTCTCCTACTCATGTTCCCAATTTCATAACCCAATCTATCACTCCACAGACATCTGACAGCTGATCCTTCCCCTCCCTCCAACCTGCAGTGTCACCTTTCATGGAGCACCCATCCAGCTGGATCCTGCTGCTCCTCCCAGCTCCAGCCACTGCCTCCTCATGGTGTGATCAGCTCTTGCTGAGGGCCCAGACTGACAAAACCAGCTCCAAAGGGTGTCCTTTGTGTGTCACTGAGGTCCCCTCTCACTCTGGGGAACCAAGGGCACAGTGACAACACACCACAGGCTGCCCTTGTCGGGGCAAACCTCAGAAAAAACGTTGTTTTCAACAAACTGGACATTTCTTTCCCCAAATATCTGCAATATTGGAATTCTGGAAACCTCACAGGTCATGCAGACTTCCAGGGTCAAGGCTATTCCTTCCCGTGAACCACTGGCACCCAGGTCTGGATGGAGATGGCACAGGACTGGCACTCACTTGTCCCTTGCCACCCTCCTCCCCAGGGCCACGGAGCCAAATTGCACATAGCCTTCCTACTATTTAACCAGACCATCCTGGGATGTCAGGAAAAGCACTGTTTACCCCCTCTAGCCCCTCTCCCAGAAGGAATAACGTGTCTGGTGGAAGAAATGAAGTTGGCTCGCGGAAGGAACAATGTCTCTGGTAGAAGAAATGAAGTTGGCTCTAATTCATACCTGTCCCTCAGGAAACATAACATGTCCCAGGAGTAATGATGCTTTAACAGCAAATCTGGGATGGTCACAAGGGGAATAAAACCTGAGAGGCAGTGATATTGTCATACTGTGACTCCACAGGTGGGGTGTACCTTCTCCAAGCACCCCAAACATGCAGAAGTTGGGGTTTTCCTGGATGCTAAGGAATATTTGAATAAAAGCAGCAGGGTAGATCAGGGGTGAGGGCACAGAGCTCTGGAAGTACAACGAGGGCAACGTGACAGGTGAGATCTGGACCTCTCACCCCCACAGAGCCTCCCACCACCGACTCAAGGAACGGGAGGGAAGTTTCTCCGTGATCCACACACCAGGAATCTGCTTCACTTCTAGAAAGAGCCACTCGGGAATACTTCACATTCCTGAGTGATGCTGCTGGGCTGCTGATCCCATTTGCTTACAAACTTCCAGCGATTCATGCAAAAAGCTGGAGGGACCCTTTGGCCAGATCATGCCCATGGCACGTGGAGCGAAGGAAAGGGGCCCACGGCAGGCAGAGGGCACGGCGTGGCTTCGGGATTTTATCCAAACAAAGTCCGATCCATCCCCTGCTTTAGGTCTCAGATTTATGATACAACAGCGTTGTTTCCCCAGAAACAAAACTTTTCCAGTAGCTTATTTCCACCCAGCAGCTCTGGCCACTAAACTTCAGCACTTCAGCAGCTGAACAGCCTGCAGGATCTTTGGATCCAAGGGTGGACACTGCAGCCACCTTCCAGAGCTTCAGAACACATCATCTTTGTCCTCTGTCCTCCTCGTCCTAAGTCTCTGCTTCAGGTTTTAGCCTTTTTTCTATCCTTTCACAGCAAACGACCAGGCAGCCTCCTCCCCAGTCATCAGACATGGAGAAAATGCAACCTCTTACTCCAGAAAGCTGCACTTCGCCTTGCCCTCACACTCCCACAAGGCACCCTCTGATCTCGAGGACCCCAAGCCTAAGGGGGAAAATAATCATTCTTTCTTGAGAAAGCCCAAAGCTTCTCGAAAGACTTTCTCAGGTGAGCTCTCCAGGCTCCACTTGCCATTTCAGCTCTAATAAACCACCTTCCAGTAACACAGCCCTCCAAAGCTGAGATTCCTGCACCCCCACATTTTCAGCACTGCCAGACCAGAGAAGCCCCAACATCAGACAAATCTTGTCCTCAGTTTGTGTGAGGAAACAACAAGCAGGTCAGCAAACTCTCTACTGTGTCATAAACCGTGCATGTGTCTATTGCTCTGACATTTGTCATCTTCTGCATCTCAATCAGCTCTTCCCCGTCGAGGTCTCTGTCCCAGATCCGCCGCGGAGCACAGCAAACACGCTGCCCTACAAAGGCAGGAATTGCAGCTCTCCAGGAGACAGGAAGAAGGAGAAGGGTTCGAAAGACGTCAATGTAGACTTGAGTCAGGAATTGCAAATGACATCATGACACGACCTTCCGCTTCCTGCAAGCCCACACAGGGCACAGCAGCCCCGCACGAACGGATAACACCTCGGATTAGCTAATCTCCAAGGTGCTACGCAAACATTAATTAAGCTTCTTACCTGCCTACCTCTCTCGGGGCTGCTGAGGATTACATCCGTCTGCAAAAAAGTGTCGGTCTCAAGGTCAGGCCGCGGCAAGAGCGGGATTACAACTCCCATTCCCCTTTGCCTGCGAGGCTGTGCTGCCCATGCTGGGCTGGTTTGCTCCAGCATTTCACCTGCCTCAACTGGATGAGCCAGTAGGGTCAGAGGTGCATCTCCAGCTTGGTGTCAGGACACAAGAAATGTGGTATCTCTTGGCCTGTGCTCCCATATTACGGTTTGCAGCAGGATCCCACTCCGCTGCTTACAATTTTCATGGGCTGAGAGCCACAAAACACATCCCACACACTTTGGAGAGCTATGGGACAAAAAGCCTCTTGAAGACAGGTCTGGTGACAGTTCTGCTGCTCTGCAGGATCAGTCCTGGGCATGCAAATTAACCCAGTGTGGACAAGGAACACTGGGCTCCGAAACTCCTGGAGTTTTGCTTCCACCCACACTCCTGACAGCCTTCTCGGGGCTGTCCTGTGTAAGGCCAGGAATTGGGCTTTGATTGTCCTAGTGGGTCTCCCTCCCAGCCCAAGACATTCTGTGATTCTATGATTCATGGTTTACACTTTCATGCAAAGGCAGTAATTTTATTGCAGATATCCTGCTTAAGTAATTAATCGCCTTGCAGGGGGCACAGCTTTCCAATTAGCATACTTGTCACTTCAGATGGCTTTTTGTCTGTTATTACATTTTTTAAAAAAATAAAAAAAGAAAACACTGCCAGGAACAGTCTGCTGCTTCCTACAGTGTGCTGTGGCAGATGAACTAGTGTTGAGAAGCAACATTCATACCACAAGCACCACATTCATACCCTCCTACCCCTTCCCCTGGCTGCCAATGCAAGGCAGACTAGATTAGTTAATTACATCTTTAATCCTTAATGATGGAATACTTGGAAAACTATTATTGATCTTACAGGACATAATTCATGACCTAATTACGGTGATAAAACTGCAAGATTATCATCTTGCCAGCTATTAACGTCTAGCGCTGATCTGAGTTAATTAGACAAGAGATGGGTGATTTCTATGCTTCCGATTTGCAAGACAACAGCAGCAGAAGGAATGAGGAGGCTGCTAAAGGCAGGATAAGCCATTTCTAGTCCTCAGACTTCTCCCAACTCCAGGTACTAATGATCTTTCCCAGGAAACACCACTTTTAACCCTTTAACTTCATTTCGTCAGCCATTTGAGTCATTGCCCAGTGGGACAACAGTGTTTGATGCTGTACATTTTTCAGAGGTTCAAATGTGGAGCAGAAACCTCCTTTTCTTTATCTGTCTTTTACAGAATTGAGGAGATTCATCAGGGTTCTTGGTATGGAATCATCCAGGTTGGAAAGGAGCTCCAAGATCGAGTCCAAGCTGTGCCCAGTGCGCACCTTGTCACCCAGCCCAGAGCACTGCGTGCCACCTCCAGGCGTTCCTTGGGCACCTCCAGGGATGGGGTCATTCCAGTGCCTGACTAAGTCCTCAGTCTCTCTGAGTCTGGACTGAAAAAGACCCAAAAATCAAGAAGATCTTTGATTTCAAGAGTTACACTCACCCTCCCCTTAACAGCAATGATGAGTTGCGACTGAGAAAAGAAAAAAATCTCTCTTCCTTCACCAACCCTTCACTGTGCTTTTCCTGGGAAGGATGCAGCCCCACCTTAGTGCCAAGCTTGGATTTCCTTCATGGCTGCTCAGAGGCCTGCTAGGGTCACACAATAAATCTGGAAGATGAGCAACTCGGGAGTTTTCTGCCCTCCTCAGGGCTGGTCTCCCCAGGAAACCCGTCAGCAGCAGAATAGGATGTGCCTTCCGAGTGCATTACCTCTTCCAGGAGCTTCCTGCAGTGTCTTGGTTTGACTTCCTAACAGGAGTCAGCTCCAGTGCTCAGACACAACCTCAGTGCTCATTAGAAATGCCCACATGAGTTATGACACCGCTGCTGTCCTCCCCACATAGGTAATGTTTGCGTTTAGGGCTGCGACTGTGATCCTCGACATGAGGCTGTCATTTCTTGGCTTTCTGCCACCCAGACGAAGCCTTCAGCAGCTGAGACTGTGAATGCTACAACAATGGGCTGGTCAGGGAAAAACAGCTTTGAAGTGGGGCAAGAGTGCCCAAACTGAGATTTTGAGTAACAGCAGGCGCTGAGGTTGCTGCATTCATGTGAATTGAAGAAAGTCCAGCAGGGAGTGAGGATTTGGGGTTAGTGTGGTGCACAGCAGAGCTCCTCTGCTCATGCTGCAGCACAAGCCCAACAAACCACACCAACCTCTCGCCTTAAATGCAGCTGCCAAAGGAACCTCTGGGTGGGGAGAGGCAGACAGTGAATCCTGAAGGACCCCTGCACACACCCCACACACAATTCCTGGGTGTAGCAGGGCTCCGAGGGGAGCAGGAGTCCTCAGCAGGGAACCTGCCATGCCTCTGATGGAAACCAAGTGCTCTCATTTCACCTGGCCATCAAAAATGGGCAGCTCTCCCCACCCAACGTGGCTCAGTCAAGTGCTCTGGGGGAAATATGACACAGGAGGAGAAGGAGTGATGCAGTCTCACAGCACAGCTGGCAGTGGCCAAGCAGTGAGGTTCATCCTGTGTAACTGCACACTTGTTAATCACTCAGGAAAACTTCAGTCTGGGTGAGGTGTCTGTCGCAGGAGACTTTATACAAAAAAACCTTGAAGCTTGCAATTGGAGTCAATGAGAATTGAACAGCTTGCACGTAAGGAATCCTCCATATCTTTGTTAGTGTTTGAATTATGGGCAAACAAGGCTCAAAACCCTTTTTGAGTCAGTACCTCCCCCGTTATTTGCTATTACTCAGTTTAATGGGGGCACAGAGGTCTCACACATTCCAGACCACGCCGAGCTCCCACTTCTTGCCCCCAATGATGAGACTCTGCTGCCTCACAACGCGCTGCCAGTAAAACCTGACTGAAAGGGAACCACAAGAGGCTCACAACAACTTGTACTGCGCTTCTCAGAAGAGAAACCCATGAGTAAGAAACGGAAAAAGAAAAGTTGACTCCTGCTTTCGAAGCCGCTGAACTGGGAAGCACTCGAAGTGACTTTCTGAAGTATTTCCGCTGTTTTGGGAGAGCCTTTTCACAACTGCTGGGGATGAATGTTCCCAGCAAGAGTCTGATGACTTGTAACTCATCAGAAGGAGGTTTTCCTACCCTATTGTGTGAGCTTTTGTGTTGGACAGCCCGTGACGAATCAGGTTCCTGCAGTCATTTGTCCCAGACTCTTGCATGACATCCTCTCTAAAATTTTACTGCTTTATTGCCTGCAAACACCTCCTCCCCACACAGCTCCTGCTGGGAAAGGCACACACCATCTCTCTGAGGTTTTCATGAGGAACTTGCCAGCTGAACATGCTTACAGCTCTTCCCAGTATTTTTGTGGAAAATGCATCATCTTCTTAAGGAAAAAGCAAGAAGAGGCCTCAGAGAATTTTGCAATTCTGCTGTTCAAAAAGGAATTTCTAGTCAGGAAACTACCACTACATGTGCACTCAAATAACTCAAACAAAACTAGGTAAGTATTATTAATTCCTCCTATAAAGCATTAACTGAAAGAAAAAAGAAAACCAGGCAAGAGAATGAGATCTAAGAGGAGAGTGAGAAAAAGCACTGCTTTACTTGAAGCAATCTGTCTAGCTTTTCTCTGTCTTTTAAAACAAAAAACCCAAGGAAACTGAGCTCTGTGAAGTAGCTGATAAAGTGACCCCGGATTTCACAAGCAAACACACGGAACTGAACTCAAAGAAACAGTGAGCAAGAAAGAAATGTGAGATATCATCTCTGAAGCAAACGTGCGACAGGAACAGAGAATGATCCGGAGCCTGATTACACTCCTGCCTTAAGTTAAACATTAGTCAACATTAAAATTATTCCTGAAATTATATTCTTGACCCAAGACAGAGCTGCACAAAAACAATGGAAGAGTGTCTTGGTTATCAGAATGGTCAATCTAATCAGGCACCGGAGGCCAAGGTTTCAGAGCCTTTTTGCTCAGCTCTGACATCTGCTGCTATCAGGACCATCATGTGAGGATGACAGAAGTTCCACCCTTCCCAACTATCCAGGAACTGTGCCTCACGCTCAGTGAGCTCACTGCCACATCAGCAGTGATGGAGAATGTTTCCTAGAGCCCAAAACAAAGGTGGATGTGTTAACAGTTACTAAAGGTTTACTTTGAGGCAGGAAGAACATGAGAACAGGGGAAAAAATAAAAATCTGATTAATTCAGTGTTAACAAGGACTTCATACTTGTTCAATGAGCAATTTTTAAAAGTAGAAGTCATTTCCATTTTTCTCAAAGCTGTCACCACCTGGGGCAATTTGTCCTCAGGCACAAAACCCATGAACAAGGTTTCCTAGTAAGGCTCAACAGAAGAAGAAAAAATTCACACATCAATAAAGCTGCCTGCATGAATCAGAGATTGAGCTCTGACATTATATAAAAAAGGAATTGTTGGTATTAAACTAATAATTCTTATTTTATGCAATTCATTTTTCTGTGCAGCTAATTATGCAATCCAGCACACAGCTAATAAAGGATCAAGCAGGTCTGGAACAGCTTCCTGTATCAGAAATAGTTCAGAACCAAGTTTGCCTATTAATTTTAGCAAATTAAAAAGCTGAATGGGTGTCTGAGAATTTGCACTCAACCAAAAGGAATCCCAAAGCCATTGGGCAACTAAGTGACCCAGTGAACCAACAGGAATATTTCTCTCAGATAACAGTAAAGCTGTAAAGATTCACACCACACAAACAAGGGAAAACGTGACTTTTACTTACATTTCAGTGGCTATGAATCCGGTGAGCTCAGACAGGAAGAGAAACAATATGAAGAGACAGCAGCAGACAGAGACTAGAACAGAGGGAAGGAGAGGAAAAGGTTAGTTTTGTGTGTCCAGCAATGGCAAAAACTCTTTTCACACAGGCAAATGATTCCCCCCATGGATATGACCCCCATACACACTTGAGAATTAAGACTCTATTTAGAGTTCAGAGGAGCCCACCAGAACAGTGCCTCCAATGCCATCCTAATATCCAAACATCCTGAGGAGTATCTTCATTTTTGGGCCACTTTTTCTGCCATTATTTCCACCTCCTAGCACACAATGTTGGTCTGCCAGCACTCCCTCCTCTTGACAGAACTGCTTGACAATGTGACTTCTTTGGAGCCTTGACTCCAAATTTTATTGCTATTAAAACCTCCAGAAGGCAAAAAGAACCAGCCTGGAAAGCACACAGTCCCCTAACACGGTGTTTTGGGGATGAGGACACATTTTGGTGCTTTTTCAAGTCCCAAAGCTCTGTGCAAGTCACCTCACAGCAGATCCATGGCAATACTGGAATAATGCAGCCAGTGCCTGACTTCTCCAATTTCTCTATTTACTGACACATTGATTGTTCAGAGAGGGGAAAATTCCCAGTGAAGAAACTGTGAAGTGCCCAGACAACAAATCCCATGTCTTTCCTAAGAACTCCAACCTGGAGTTACAAGGAGGGAACCCAAAGTAATGGGAATGTTACTGTGCAGGAAATTCTTCAAACCATTGACCAGGGACATTCGAGCAGCAGTGACAGTCACCCACACAGGAGGGGCTGGGAGGAAGTGCAGCTGTAAATCCTTCGGATCAGGGATGATTGGAGCAGACAAGGATGTGCCAGCTCAAGGAGCCAGGGCTGCAGTGTGTCTCTATTAAATACAACCCCAAATTCACCCAGAATCACTCACAGAAGGGTAAAGCAGGAACTGACAGGCTCTTGCAGGGCTGTGACAGCCAGAGCACAATCCCAGCACAGCCCCTCCAGCCCAGCACAGCTCTCTGTGAAATCACCACTTCACCAGAGCCACCAATTCGGGGTGAGAAATACACTAAAAAAAGCCCTGTTCCTCAGCTTTATTCCACATGACCTGTACACCCTGACTGCCCATCCCTTCGGGAATTCCGAGCTCCAACAGCCTGGGAACAATTTTAAACAATTTTATCACACAGCAGCCCCAGTCCAAACTCCCTCGTAGGGAATGTGAGAGGCACAGGAAGGAAAGAGGTGCTGAGGGCAAGAGCCTTGAGTGACCTAAAGCCTTGTGCCTCATTCTTCAGATTAGCCACTTCTGAGCAAAGAGAAATGCGTTGCTTCCCCTTCCTCATCAGAATAATTTCAAGTGTGGATTCAGTTACTGACCCTCTCTAAAGTGCAAGGGATTAACACAGACGCCAAAAAATCCATTAGCTAGGATGAGGAGAGAGGGGAAAAAAATTGAAGACCGGTAGGAAAACAGAAAGCAAGAAGGGATATTAATTCCTAAAGAGAAACCTCAGATGGTCACACAGTCGCTCCCAAGTCTTGGCTGTCAGGACAGGGAAGATCACCAGGGCTGTGACCTGGCATGGAGCACCATGGGTTGGGGGAGGAGAAAGGTCTGCTTAAAGCACAGCAAAATTCTTATGAGAACATCCACACCTACACAAGAGCCCAAAAAAAGAAGCCAAGGCACGAGATGAGCAGATCCAGTGTTTTGTACTGCTGATCACTGACAGACAGACATGAGATCTCTGATCTCTGGCAGTTGCAGGGGAGAGCATTTGACACAGACAACTCTTTTTTCTTTAATTGCTTCCCATATTCCTTGCTGCTTGTTATAATCCCAGAAAGGCTTTCCACAGCATCAGCCAGACCTCTCTGCTCTCCAGCACTTCTAGGAAAGCCTGGTACTACTAACTCTCTTAACTAAATTCTCTCCCAGAGCTTCCTCTCTCTTCCAATTTTTAGACTTTCTTCTCTGCCACTTGTATCATCAAAATATCTTCTTTTCCAGTACTTGCTCCCTCAAGTCCATCTTCAGTTCAGCTCTTGCAGTGAAGGTTCGTGACAGTACTTACCAAATAGAGCACAGTAAAATTCCACTAACCTGTATCTAAAAAATCCTGCAAGAATGCCCTGAAGTGCCTGGCAGGGACTGACTTTCAAAGCTCCTCAATGCTTTTCCCAGTCTTCAAACCACAGAGTCAGTTTTGAAGCTGAAAAAGAGATTACTGAGGGTGGACATGAGAGGGGGATATAAAATCCTGAGCAGCCTGAAGGAGGTGAATGGGGAACAGCTACTCACTGTCTCTTCCAGTATGGGAATGAAAGGGAAAGGGGAGGTTAAAAACAAGAGAAGTTTTTCTTTTACTTAACATTTAACTGAATTCTGAAGATTCTTGACTATGGATGCTGAGGATGCTCAGGAAATAAAATCTGTCAGATTACAAAAAGGAATCATACATGCCCTGGGGAAGAAAACCACTGAGGGAAACTAAACACAAAGGAACCAACTCCAGCTCAGGAAGTTCAGAAAGAACTGAGCAAAGCCTGGTGGAGTGTTGAACCTGCCCTCCTGCTCCTTGTCGGGTGTCAGCTGCCGGACACTCTGGGCAAAAGGACACTGGACACTGGCACTGACCGTGGCTGCTCCTGTGTTAAATCCTTCTATACACACACATTTTCAGGGCAGGGGGAGGTTCTGGCGTGAGGCTCCTGTGAAAGCATTATCAGTTACTCTCTCCAGAGGCAGCATTTGCTCAGATGCAGACCAGGACCTCTCTCAGTGTGGAGCTGCAGGCACAGACGTTCCCAGCGCTGGAATTTATGCACGGGGTGCTTCAGCTGCTTCTTTCACAGCGAAGGCTTTTACTTGCTTCCATGCAAATGTGCAGTCCTGCCACCCACATTTGACAAGTGTATGATATTTGGAAAAGTAGATTAAAGCCTGGGATCAGACAGAATCAAACTATTCATGCATAAAGCTTAACTGCAAGAGCACGGCGACGTTCCCACAGAGCTCCAACAACCATCTGAGACAGGTTTCCTAAAGCTCTAATATGATAACATGATCAATATATCAAAGGTTGCTGGTGCAGACACACTGCTGTTGGCTAATCTGCAATCCCAAAAGGATGGGGAACTCTGCCAAGGTTTTTATTCCTGCACTAACCTTTTCATACATATCCCTTCCACCACACACCCCGTCTGTGTACATTCCTGGCTCTGCCTCCCCACCCCACAAGAAATGAGAGAAAGGCAAAGTGTTTAACACATCACACAGACTGAGAACGTGGAGCCATGTCTATATTAAGGCATAAAATTAATAGTATTTATTAAACTGTTATGAAGCGCAAGGAACGAGTCCTGTTACAGGCGCCATGTGAATCATAACTTTGATATTTCCTGATGTGTATTTAAAACTCCAGCCCCCAAACAGCACCGAGTATTTCTGGCTAATGTTTCCATGTGTGCATACAACATGTGCATGCAAACTATGCATCCACACCGATGGCTGGGCAGCAGGATGGTGAGAGCAGCTGCCCGGGCTGCAGGCTCCTGGCCAGAGCCCCACTGCTCCTGCCCAGCCAGATGCCAGCTGTCACCCTGCCACGGGTGCTGCTGCTGCCTCTGTACCCAAACATGGCCAGGCTGGCACCACACTCATGCCACACAGGCCGGGAAGACTTGCAAACACTGGAGGAAGGGGACAACAGCAGGACTGGGGCCATGGGGATGCTGCCTAAACAAGGGAGTTTTACTGAGGAGAAGGAATGAGTAACTTCTACACACTTCCCAGAGAAGGCCACAGCGGTGGGTGTGTTGTTCTGGACAAAACTCACTCCAAGTAAACGGCAGTGGATTGCTCTTGGTTCCGTCATTGCTAAAAAAACTGTTTGTAGCTGAATGGTTGCTACACAGATCTGAAGTATCTCATACGCAGAGCTCACAGCAAATTTGGCAATTAAAAATCCATGCCTAATAAAGCCTCAGTAACACTCCAGTTGTTTTCTGAACTTGCTCATGTTTGAGATCACCTGCTCTTCTCCACCAAAACCCCCCACCATTTGCTCTTCCTTAGCTGCTTCCTCCCCAGAAGCCCTGGCCCCCTCAGCCCTGGTGTCAGGAGCAGAGCTGCTGTCTTCCATCTCTTTTCTTCTGTAATCTCATCTGTGCTTTCTTCCCCAATAAACCTTTTTTGAAAATAAGACCTTTTTACAATCCAAAACCCACTGTTGAAATCCTGCAGTAAATCCATTCCTATTCCAGAAAGCCTTCAGCACCAGAAGTGATACTGAACGGAGGTTTCCGCAGAAATCGTATGGAAAAGGCCTAAATTAATAGCTGGATATTATGGATTATTTTATATCTGCTCTGCAGACCTTGGAGAACTTAAAGAAAGCCAAAATAAAGTTGCAGTCATAGTAATTTCACATAATTACTAAACCCTAATAGATTTTTTGAGAGGCAGAACCTTCCCCTACACTCAAGCCCCCAATGTTAACACAAGCTGACCTCCCTAAACCATTTTATCACCTTCCCAGGCTTCCAGACGGCCTGGCAATGGGCTGGCCCCACTCCCAGCCTCCTACAACACCTAAGATTAGTGGCTTTCAAATTACAAGCCACAGGCATGGTCAGACTGTTAGAAAAGCCCATTAGGAAAGCTGCTCGCAGGATCCTCACAGGCAGAGCCACCAGTCTGGTGGCTGCCCGTGTGGTTCAAAAGCTTCTATCAGCCTGTCCAAAAACACTCTGAGAAAAAGAAGGAGAACCAGTCAGAGAAGAAAAATCAAAGCTTGAGAAGCTGCAAATAACAATAGAGAGAAGTCAGCTAATAATTGTAAGTAAGAGTCACAACCTTCAAGCCTTCCCACAACAGACTTATCACTTGAGCTGTTTACTGCAGATCAGAAAGCCTAAACGGGATGGCCTTTGATGTTTTTTTTGCTTCTAAAATACTCTTTTGCAGGTGATTCATAACAAGATGAATTCTCAAAGGGAGCCCAGTTACAGTGTGGGAACTCTTAGTTTCCAAAACAGAAGAAAAGGCAAGATCACTCACAAGTTCAAAGTGTTCTTTCAAAACACTAAATCTCACCCGCCTCTGAATTCCCAAACAGTTTGAGTCAAGCCCTTTGTTCACAACTTCAGCAAACCTAAAAGGGAGTTGGGCTACAAGGAATTCGGTGGCCAGGAGAACTCAGGGGACAAGGACTCTGAGAGTAAATATTTAGGGAAATGTGTTATCTTCAGAGGAGCACAGGATAGCTGAGGCTGGCAGGGACCTCTCTGGAGATGATCCCACCCAACTCCCCTGCTCTGAGCAGGGCCAGGCTGGTTGTTTTGAGCATCCCCAAGGACAGAGACTCCACACCAGCCTGGGCAACCTGTTCTTCAACCATCCTCACAGCAGGGAGTTTCTTCAGCTCACCGAGGGCTTTCCTTCGTGTCCTGATTCACGGGCACTGACTCAGGGCTGTGTGCTGTCACCAGGGGATGTGACATCACTCACGTCAGCAGTGACATACAAGACTACTGACCCATCTCCCAGCACGGATGAGTGGAGCACAGCTCCCTGATCAAAGGAAGTCCCTGTTCAGTGGGACAGGAAAGCTGCATCAGGAGGGTAATTACAGCCGGGCAGGACCAGCCTGATCCGTGTTTACCAACCAAGCCCTGTGCCCCGCGAGCTCGCTGCACATCATTGTGTGAAATGGCATTACTCAGCCTCCAGCTCCCTCCAGAGCAGGAAGGAAGGAGAAGGGGCCCAAGGCAAGAGATTTGCATTGGCCAAAGTCTGTGTATTGATACACGGGAGTGAGAGTGGATCTCTATCGGTGGTTGGAACTGGAAGGCTCTTTAAGGTCCCTTCCAACCCAAACCATTCTGTGATTCTACAACTGGGAATCCACACAAGCTATTCCACTGTTTGATGGGCAGAACAAGCTGTCTCAGCAACAAAGGGCACCCTTTCCGATGCTTCATACCCCTTTAAAAAAATTCCCTGCTGACAGAGATGTTGGTTTTAAATTTCATAATATTCATGGGATTCGTAGAAGATGGCAGAGAAGGAGGCAGGAGAACCCAAGATGGCGAAAAGAGAACTTTATTTACAGAAACTTCTTTATATATCCATTAATAATCTAGCAACCATTGGTCAGCAGGGAATCCACCTCCCAAAGGCATTGGTCACAGCTCTACAGCACCTAATACCAAACACAGAGATTAAGAAAGTACAAAAAATGCAGCTTATCTCTATTCTCCATGAGAAAGAAGAGAAGGATTTCTAAAACAGTGCAACTACACAGAGAGGCCAAACAATCTTTAATTTTAGACCAGGGCTATGCAAGGACATCAAAAAGAAGTTACTTACTAATGGCCCCTGTGTAGGTTGGCTGTGTAAGGTCTTTTGGCACCTTCCTGTAGATGTCAAACCTGAAAGAGGAAAAGCAACAGCCATAAAACAGGTGGAACATTTCAATACATCTCATGTCCCCACAGGGAAGAACGATGCTGAAGTTTTTCCATCCAGCTTTCCAACATTTTTTTCAGTAGGCAGGAGGATATGGGAAGGAAAAACAAAACAAAAAAACCCCTTTTCTTTTGTACAATTATGTAACTGTGCTCTGTCTTGGCTCCCATTTCCAAAGCACTTCCCTCCGCCTCCCTGTTGTGGATCTGTGCAATCTGAACTGTGAGAGGAGCCAGGGAAGAAGTCATGCTGGACAAGTTTATAAACCACTGCAGAAGGGAAAAGATGCTCTACAAACTCCTGAATAAAGAAGCCTGGCAAAAAAAAACAAAAAAAAAAACCCAGTGAAACACAACCTATATTTCCCCTCATAGTTTGTACCCTGCAAAGCCAAAAATAGACAACCCCAAAGTCAGAAATCCAGGTGTTGAGACAAAAAAAATCCCCCGGACATCGGATACAACAACAGAAATTAACCCCACAAGTTTGTTCCTCCCCCAGCAAAATCCAGTTTAATATTAGACCCTTGTTTTGATTCAGTCACAGCTATTAATATCCACAGGGCTCAGCTTTGCTATTTTCAACTGCCCATGGTTAAACTCTCCCTGCCCTCGTGTGTTAGCTGTATTATTTCCTACCACCTTGTGCTCCTGCACACCCAACTGCAATGCAGCTCTGACATCAGCTTTTCCACCACTCAATAAAAATTAATTAATGCATTAAAAACACCCACCCACCCTAAAGAAGGAAGTGACCGGTTCTGCCCCAAAACAGACCTGTGGATATGCCACAAGTGGGTGAGAGCTGATGCTTTTTCCAACCCCCAAGAGGCATGAGGGGCAGCAACTTCCAAATTCCCATCCTATACTGCACCAACATGAAACACCCCTGTGTTTATTCAGTAGCTCCTACTACACCAGATATTATATTGGGAGTTTAAAAAGTAGATAATTTTTCTGTTCTTTAGTCTTCCAACTGTTGAGATGACTCTGAGGCACTGCATGAACAAAGCAGCATTTGCCTTGCACGAGATCAGAAGGATTTTGTGCTTCATTCAGGAGCTGAAGCTGGAGGGAGGAATGGAAGAGAGGGAATGGAGAGCAGGTAGAAAGGTATTTCAAGCCCTGAATAAGCCGTGCAATCCCTTGACATCCCAACAACCCTCTGTGATGCACCTGACAGCAGCGCTGCACAGGAGCTCTGTGTTTTCTGCCACCTCCTAAACACACCAGCAATATTCCCGAACCAAACGATCCATTTATGGTTTTCCAGCTGCCCTGAGAACATCTGGAAAGCGCTGTTCACATTCTTTCCACATCCAGCGAAGCACCAGCGGATGGTGAAAGAACCCGAAGTAGCTGCTGACATCATGGTCTCACAGGCACAGGAAGCTGCTCTCTCCCAGCCCATTAAATGCTGGAAGCTGGCGTCGTCTGGCCAAAGTCACAATTATAGATCAACAAGGCTAAAAAAGCTGAGAGAGAAACAGGGGGAGAGAGAGAGACAGAGCACGTGAACACCGAGAGCTGCTGAGTGTGAGCGAACACTCAGAAATAGGAAACAGCTCCAGGCTGGATTCAGTAAAAACAGCAGCGTGTGGATACTATAAAAGGAAGTTTGCTCTCACAATCAGAAATATTTACTAGTATTAAAATGATGGCCCATCGCAGCATTAAAAGGAAAAAAAGCTTTTTAAACAACTCACTGGAAAGCTGATGTCACATAAGGCAGAGTTCTCTCAGACTGTCGTTTTAATTAACACCCAGCACCACAAATTAACTTTTACATGGCCTAAGTAAGCTTGGATTGGGCAGAGACACCACAAAAAGTGCTCAGTTAAGGTTTTATGGATGAAGGCAGACGCTTGAAGGATGACATCCAGAACCTGACGCAAGCAAGGGAAGGCAAGGAGGGAAGGTGCATTTAAACTTGCACAAGGATGCTGAAATAATCATAACAATCAGCAACAAGGGAATCGGAAAAGACAAGCTCAGAATAAGAGGCGAACACTGCTGGTTAGATTCTGCTCACTGATCTATGACACCAGCAAATCCAAGTGAGTACCAGCCCAAAAGAAAAAGGACTGGCTATGTTCAAGCTCTCCTGGTAGAACAGGAGAATTTTTTTCCATTTGCTTGGAAAAGACACGTTCTGAGTTAGAAGGGCTCATAGTCTGGCAGAGGAACAACGCTCCTCAGAGTTCCAGGCAACTTCCCATAAGGCATCTGAGACTGGCCACGATTTATACAATTTCCTTAGTCTGATCCTGCTTAGTGAAAACAGCAGTGGGGTTTATGCATTCTGAGAAGGGCAAGTTGGAAACATGAACGACATCAAGCTTTGAGGAGAATGATGGTGATGGAGATGGCATGGCCAGGACACAAAACCATCCTGTTAACTCTGATTTAAACTCCAAGTTAGAAGAAGAGATGAAATGTAAAGGATCTAATGACATCTGGAAAAGTACGTTTGTGACACAGCAGAGAAATTAAATGAGGCCAAAATCCCAAATAATGCTAAAATTAAGTAAATCAAGCAAACATCTCAAACAATCTGTGAGGCTAAGAGTTATTGTAACCTGTTAGATGTTACAGGAGCTTAGACCCTAAGCCCCAAGAAATGAGAGATTTGTGGAAGCTCCTATTAGACCTAAGGGTTAAAAATCTGACTCCACTAGAAAAACCTTTCTCCTTTTGCCACTGGCTCCTTGCCTACCTCCCAGAGCTGAAAGCAATCCCAGGAGAGCACTTACACTGTCCTGGGAAGAGAAAAGAACGAGGATTAGACACCAGAGATGATTTGTACAGCATGAGGGAGGAGGCCACGGAGCTGTGTGCATGGCAAAGGGGAACAGGTTTTACTTGCCCTCGGGTCAGAGTTCCTGCGAGCACCTGCAGTAAAAATTCCAACAAGCCTCCAGCTTCCTGAGGCATTGGTCACTCGGAGGAGTATTTGTACCCTGAGAACAGAGAGGAACCTCGTGCTCTGTTGCTCAAGCTGCTCCCCGCTGGACTCCAAGCAGCACAAGGCATCACTAATGCTGCAGGGGCACTGCGTGTTCAGAGGGGCTGCACCTGCCAGCTCAGCCTGCAGAGACACCCTGTGCCACTCTGAGCATCCTCTGGGACAGGCTGCACTCACATCCTCCACGACCAGGAGAAACCAGGGGGTAGATTCACAGCCTGTGCTGTAAATTCACTGCTCTGCTCAGTGAACTCCCTTAACCTGCAGCTTATTCTGCTTTAGGAAGGGACACATCACCCTCACAGCGCAGCACATGTGCATTTTCCACTGCACGTTATTTATATTTAGCTTTTGGCAACTTTCTTCCTCCCCTCAGAAAGGCAAGGCTTGTAAGGCGAAGTCGTATCTTTGAGTTAATCAATTCACATCGTTTCAGAGTGGAAACAACAAACTTGCTGCTAGGAAAGTTCTTCCTCCAGGTCATACGTGTTCTCATAAAGGGAAGGCCGGGCCTTGCAATTCCAGAATATGAGGCTAAAGATAGAACCAGGCTGTCATCAGTAGAACAAAGGAATTTCCTGACACATCTATAGTGTCTTTTTTTTCAATGGAGAGCAGGATTGCAAACAAAGAAATAAAAAAAGGCTGTTTGTCAATGTCAGAGGTTCGCAGGAACCAACATTCATAACTACATGAGGGAAAATGCTACAATACTTTTTTATCAATCCAAGAGTTGACAGGACAGGCAAAAAACTTTCTCACCTTCCTGGTGGGAATGTTAACGTACTGGTAAAACAGCATCGTGGTGAAGAGCAGCACAGGGTCACTCCTAACCAGGTTTAAACAGAAAATTCACAAATTTTTGTGTGGTTAAGCCAGGTCTGAGGCCGAACTCCAACTCTCTAATAGACAGAAGTGCCACAGTCCTCTTGGAAATAGTGAAGTTCCAGGTGGTGACCCCAAAGGAGGCGCACAAAAGGGTGGCAGATTTCAGGTGCCACCAAGTGTTGGAAGGATTTCAAAAGCTGTGTCTAGACTAATATGGGTTTCTGCTACTCAAACTTTTTCTTCAGACAGAAGTAAATCATAGAATCCCACAATGGTCTGGGTTGGAAGCCACCTTAAAGATCATCTCAATCCATCCCCTGCCATGGCAGGGACACCTCCCACTGTCCCAGGCTGCTCCAAGCCCTGCCCAGCCTGGCCTGGGACACTGCCAGGGATCCAGGGGCAGCCACAGCTGCTCTGGGCACCTGTGCCAGGGCCTGCCCACCTCACAGGGAAGAATTTTTTTCCAAATATCCCATCTATCCCTGCCCTGTGGCAGTGTGAAGCCATTCCCTGTGTCCTGTCCCTCCATCCCTTGTCAAGAGTCTCTCTCCATCTTTCCTGTGGCTCCTTCAGGCACTGGAAGATCACAATTCGGTCACCCCAAAGCTTCTCCTCTCCAGGTGAACAATCCCAGCTCCCCCAGCACAGTTCTCCATCCCTCTGCTCATCCTGGTGCCTCCATGGACTCTCTCCAGCAGCTCCAGCTCCTCCCTGTGCCCCAGGGCTGGGGCAGCTCTGCAGGTGGAGCTCACCTGAGCTGTGCCTGACAGTGCTGGCTGAGTGGCAGGGAGGGCACGGGACCCAAACACTGCCGTTTTTTTCAGAGTTGATGCTTCACCTGCCTGCCCTGAGCAGGGGATGAGCTCACTCGCTCAGCAGGAGCTGTCCTGGGCAGGGCTTCTTGCCAGGGCTTTATGTACACTTGAACAGTTTCAAGTTTGGACCCGAAATATTTCAGGAAATGAAGTAATAAATACATTATTTCACTGAAGATTTCCACACCTCCAAACAGAAAAATCCTCTCTGACATCTCTGGAATCTGAAAAGAGCTTTTGCAATATCTCTGTGAGATGCTGCTAAGTTTTTCATGAGCAAGAAGCAAAGAACGTGAGGCAATCAAAAAACCCCAACAACTTATACGTAGAATTAACTAGATACTGGTTAAATTTGAATATCCTGTACCAAAAGGAAACTCTGATACCCAAAGGAATTCATATCAGAGAAGGAAAAACATTAATTCCTCCTTCAGTTTCCAGCATCTGCCCACCCCTCCCTGGCACAAAGAGCAGTGAGCAGCAGTGGGATGTTTTCATGTAGCTTTCTGCACAGTCTGGTTTTACTGATTTACCTGAGGGGCCAGGGAAAGGCTGTTTTGGAGCTCTTGGACTGAATTTTGGATTCCAGTTAATCAAGCAGAAGTGTAACACATTCTCATGTGGCACTTGGTCACAGATCAGAATGCGGGCACTGTAAATCAGCAGCAGGAAGATTAATTTTTGTCCCTTTCCAGACAGAAATTTAGCTTTAATGCTCACAGACAGGGGAAAAATGGTTTTGTTCTTCAGGCAGATTATGTTTTTCCCCAGGAGAGCCAAATATTTAAAAATTTTTCTTTTTAAAGCATATTGGCTCTATTGTAGGCACTTCAGCACATCCTGAAAGTTAGAGGACGTGAGCATTCATTACAGCAAATTACATTTCTGATGTCAAAGACAATTAGAAAAAAATAAAAACCCAATTAGTATCATGGCTGACATGCCACTTTTAGCAGGTCAGTGGTGGTGTGAATACACCATTGTCATCTTGGCTCAGCAGAAAGGGTCCCCGGCTGTGATTCACCCCGAAGAATGTGGGTGTTCTTGAGGCAACACTCGATCCTCCACCTCCCAGATTCACCAGCTTTGAGAAGTGCCATCTCTTTTTCAGCAGATACCACATTTGGAGCTGAGGTCACTAATTCCTGGTGACATTACTCACTCTCAGTAACAAGTCCAGCACAGAGTGAACGACTGCCTTAATTTTATTACACATCAGGAGCTTTGAGATCTCTTTGAATAAAAGAGACAGCCTGGTGCTGCTGAACGGATTTGTTTCACTAACAAATAAGCTGACTTGAAGTGACTTGCAGGGACGACACATTTTCCAGCAGAACCTCTCTGTGAAGTTCACCAAAGAACTTTGGCTTTGTACAGCAGAAGTGACTGAACTACACAAAGGTGGAATTATCAAATACGGAGAGAAAAAGTTAACTTGGAGGGTGTGGAGTGTCCCTCACTGGGGATATTTCAGAACTGTCTGGTCACAGGAGGTTGGACCAGTGACCCACTGTGGTCCCTTCCAACCTGAGCCATCCTGGGATTCTGTGATTCTGAAAAAAGGGGTTTAGGGTCAGTAGAAATACCATCCCGGGATATTTCCTTCTCGGTAAGAAACACAACTTCCCTGAGAAAGAGATGGGCTGCAGGTTGAAAAAGAGAAAGGCAAGGCACCTATGACACATGGGGAGGAAATAAAGACTAAGACACCTTTCCAGGCTGAGATGACTTCCTGGGTCAACAAAAAGTCAAGGGCTCCAGTTGAAAACACAGCCAGAAGCAAAGAAACAACAACCCCTCTCTCCAGCCCTTCAGTGGGAGGCTGACTGGGGCTGTAGCACTCAGATTTCGGTGGAGATCCCTCTTCTCACACAGCATTTGTGTATCTGCAGTACAATTAATTCACTCCCAAGGCAGCTGCCTAAGTCAGAAGGCAGGAAAAAGTGTGTCTTTTCACAGCCCTTCTGAAAACTCTTGCTCTAAACCTGGCATATCAGCTAACACTGCATTTTTAGGCTCTGCTCTATAAAGGGAAAGAAGCCTAAGATGGCCTTTGAGGAACTATTTCACGGAAGAAGTGTTTCCTTGCCACTTCGCAGAGAATACAAGCTGGTTAAAGCAGCTTCTAAATGTCGTTTACCCTTCTGCTTGTTTGCTGGCAGTGCCCCTCCCCATTTATCAGCAAGGAGCTGCAAGCTGGAGATAAATTCCAGTGAAATATCGCTGCTGGTTTGCCCCATTTGTCAAGCCCTCCTTGCAAACCAAAGAAAAAGGGATCAGAGCTGCAAACCTCAAATCCCAAGAACCCAGAAAGGCATGAGGTCACTATTTCTCCACAAACAAACAGCAATTCCTGACTAAACAAAGAGCTTGCCTGTCCTTTACAAAGTCCACTCATGACATACTCAGTTACAACATGGGAGAGAGAATTTCCCCCGTTACATGCTGTACTTGCACATTCAAGAAATGACACACAGGTAGCCCATGCAGACATTAAGTTTTAAGAAAGTCAGTCCTGAAAAAAAAAGGTGCTTTTCGTCAAAAGAAGATAAAGCTCTCTATAAGTTATACTGTTCTTTTTCTTCAGGTGGATAGAGAAGCTGCTGCACTGTGCATTTCTGGGAACATTCATTCAAAACAACAGTCCCAGACTGCTTTTGATGAAAACAACATCCAAAAAAACTACAGCACTGTGGAAGATACACAGAGAGCAAGGCAGGTGCCAAACACAGCCCTGGACACTCAAGCCTAAGCCAGCATCCATTTGCTTTTTGATAAGCCACTTTGAGGCAGGTCTGTCTGATAACAGGCTTGGAAACATCCACTGCCTCTTCCTTGAGAGCGTCTATCATTCAGACATTCTAAACAAATTCATTTTGAGGCCACATCCCTCAGAATTACACCAACCTCTCTAATTACTTCATGTAGATATCAGTGGATCCAGCCAACTCCAATTTCTATTTAAGTGCCTTTAAAGAGACGAATCATCCTCAACTTTGAGGATTAGTTTTCCCCAGAGACAAGGACATAACCTTGGGATTTGTCACTCGACACATTTCTGCTCTTCCTCTTGCCATTTCCTATCTGCCTCCTTGAACCTTTTTGTTCTATCCCTGCATTCCAGAGAGCAGTGGTGGTTGTTCCATCCCCTTCATTTGATTTCCCCACAGGGGAAATCAGAGAAACGCAGGGAAAACCAGCTCTTCCCACAAGATTTGTATAACTGGGTCTATTCTGAAGTTTGATTTCACGACAGAAGAGCTGCAGTAGCAATTCAGGAAACCAAGGCAGGTGTGGAGCAAGAAGAGAATGAGCAACCTCAGCCCCACTTGAGGAAACACATCTGAGTGCACGTGAAATGAGCTGGAATGATGGTTCTGAAGAGTTTCCCCCAGCCCAGGGGGGAAACTCTTATTCCTGCTGCTCCCACCTCTGGAAGAGCCATCCCCAGAGAGCGCAGGAGAGTTTATGGACTGTGATTCATTCAATACTTGCTCCTAGCAGAGAAATCAATTACAGCTGAGGCTCCAGCAATTCACTTTGCATAAAATGCTTCATCATTTTCCAGGAGGACATGGGAAGCAGAGAGAAACTCAGTCATGGTAAATACAACTTGGATTAAGTCCATCTGACATTCAAAGATGACTGTGCACAAACAGACTCCATTTTCTCTCTCCAGGAACACTCCAGAGGAGGTTGGGGTTACAAAGGGGAGATCAGAGTTTAACCACGTCTGCCTCAGAAGCTTCCCTTCTCCCCTTCCCCAAATCAACGCAGAAAGGGAGGAAAAACCCAGGCCATATTGGTTATTTTCCATGTGAATTCATGGTACCAAAAGGAAGCTCTGATCTGTCGGAGCAGGATCACTCAGGCTGGAGATGGAAACGCCCTTGCTTTAATCCCCAGCAGTATTTCTAGAGAAACCTTCCCACCAGAGGCATGTGGTGACCAGGAGCATTTCTGCCTGGGTGCTCTGCTGACTTCTCAGGCAGCTTCTCTGCTCATCCCAGCAAAGCCTGAGAATTAGAAGCGCCCAAGAGAAAAGCTCTGGCACGGTGGGCTCTGTGATCAGCCACTGGAACACCCAGGGATGGCACTCCCCATCCTCCATAATGTAAAAATGAAGTATTTACAGATTCTCAGGCTGTAGCTGTGGTCCCTTCCAACCTGACCTGTCCTGTGAAATTGCTCGCCCTGGACTTTATCTCTTGAGACAGACCAAAAAAAGAATAGATGGTGTCAGAAAAGAAAAAGAGAAAATAAGAAGGTGTGGAGAATACTCCAGCATTACTAAAAAAAATAGATTTTAAATCAAAAATCCCATCACTTCGCTAAGAATTTCTAAGTTGGTTAAGAGGCAGCAACTGCTCCCCTCTTTCCTTGAGCCACTGCTCCCAAACAATGACTTTGGGACAATCCATCTCAGCTCTGACAGAGCTGCTGGGCAGTAGGAGCCCAACACAGCTAGAAAAAAATATGAGAAAATAAGAAGGCATAGAGAACACTCCAGCATTACTTTAAAAATAGATTTTAAATAAAAAATCCAATCGCTTCGCTAAGACTTTCCAAGTTGGTTAAAAGGCAGCAACTGTTCCTCTCTTTCCTTGGGTCACAGCTCCCAAACAATGATTTGGGACAATCCATCCCAGCTCTGCCAGAGCTGCTGGGCAGCAGAAGCCTAACCACAGCTAGAAAAAAATAGGAGAAAATAAGAAGGCATAGAGAATACTCCAGCGTTACTAAAAAAAAAAAAAATTTAAATCAAAAATCCAATCGCTTCGCTAAGAATTGCTAAGTTGGTTAAGAGGCAGCAACTGTTCCTCTCTTTCCTTGGGTCACAGCTCCCAAACAATGATTTGGGACAATCCATCCCAGCTCTGCCAGAGCTGCTGGGCAGCAGAAGCCTAACCACAGCTAGAAAAAAATAGGAGAAAATAAGAAGGCATAGAGAATACTCCAGCGTTACTAAAAAAAAAAAAAATTTAAATCAAAAATCCAATCGCTTCGCTAAGAATTGCTAAGTTGGTTAAGAGGCAGCAACTGTTCCTCTCTTTCCTTGGGCCACAGCTCCCAAACAATGATTTGGGACAATCCATCCCAGCTCTGCCAGAGCTGCTGGGCAGCAGAGCCCAACCATAGCAGCCAAGGAGCACAAGCCACCGGGCACTCAGGTGGCTTTGAACCCCTCCAGACACCATTCAGCTCTAAATAAAACCAAGCAGGCTCAGACACACAGCCTCACTGCCCCAAAGGCAGGCAGGTACTTCTATCAGAACACGCTTTTCTGGCTTTGTTCCCTCCTGCAAAGCACATCAGACACCCGTGGTAAGATCTTGAAAAGTAAAGCTGTTGCTTCTGTAAAATGGATAAATCTAAAGCCACCAATTTAGCTTTCAATGTGACAGCTCAAGCTGAGGGAAATGTAGAAGCAGAACAAACAGCACAGCTGAGTCAGGTTTGCACACACAGCGCTCTTTTGATTAACAAAATACCATTTACTTTAAAAATAAAAATAAAATCCCAGACGCCTGTCTGAAGTAGTTGGGGGGAGTTTTATTGCTCACAGTTGTTTAAACCATCCCTGGAACTACTGTGCCCAGGACCAGAGATAAAAAGATTAACCTCTTCACTTGCCAAATTGATTTAATTCAGCAGGGCAACAGCTGGGGTGTGCAGGGATGGTCTGAAAGATCACTTACCCCATTCCAGGAGCTCAGCAATGCCCTGGGCTGGATTATGCTCCCCAGGGGCTTGGGAGCTGCTACAGGAAAAAAGCCAGACCTGGTCTGAGCAGCACTTTGAGCAGGTCTCTGAACTAGGAAAGGATGGGAAGGCTAGACTGAACTAAAACTAGCCTAAAATTAGGCTTTAACTGGGGAAACATCAAGAAAAGCCTGTCCTATTAAGCAAAGCCTGTCTTACTTTACCCTAAAAAAGCATTGAGTTCCAACTCACTCCACATTTTCAACTTCCTGTGCTGGGCAAATATCTCCAGTTTTGTGCCACAGACCTTGCAAAGAAAGAAGAATTTCTACACACAGTAAATTCACTCTAAAACAGTCCAAAGAAGTAGAGCTGCCTTACTCTCAAACCTTGCTCTAGATATATATAGGAAGGACTAACTTTTCTATTTTCATGGAGAAATGTTAGTTCAATATTTCATTCTGAAATCTTTTCTTTAGGTATTTTTCTTCCCACCCAAAGCCAAGTGCGTGTTCTGACAACTCTGCAGGAACACTTAGCTCCTACAACCCAGCACAGACAATAAAAAGCAATAACTCTTCTTCCAATCCAACCAAGTAGGTGAAAGAAATCTGTTTAAACGAATGGGAAAACAATGGTAGGAAGTCAGCAGAAGGGGCAGAAAATAGGAACTAGCGACTTTGAGCCCTTCATTCTGTTAATTCTTTGTTTAGATGACATTTCTATGTTTCCTGTCTGCTGGCAGATGAGAACATAATGTGCAGAGAGCAGCTCAGGACAGCTCTGGGAGAGGCAGGCTGCGATCCCGCGGCCGCGATGAGCAGTGGGAGCCAACAGATCTGAATTTGTTCTGCTCCCGGCACTGACTCACTGCGTAATTCCTGTTCCACTCAATTAAATCCTTCTCCTTCAGCTTGCTCATTTTGCACAGCAGCACCTGCTAACATCTGCCCACCCTGCCCCGTGCATGTGGAAATCTCCGGATGGAAAATGGCAAATATGGGAAGCAAATTCTACCTGAAGGAATGGCTGGGGTTGTGTTGGGGGGATTTTAGGTTGGATATTAGGAAATTTATTTCTTTCCCCAGAGGGTGCTGAGGCTCCCCAGGGAATGGGAACATTCCCAAGGCTGCCAGAGCTCCAGGAGCATTTGGAGAGTACAGCCAGGGATGCTCAGGGTGGGATTTTTGGGGGTCTGTGCAGGGCCAGGAGCTGCACCAATGATCCTGTGGGTCCCTTCCAGCTCAGAACATTCTGTGACTCTGATTCTTTGAAGGTCTGTACAAGGAAAGCAGCAGGAAGGTGGCGTTAGGAAAACAAACTGGATGTGCTCTGCGAGAGCTGAGCTCGGTTCAGCACCAGGGCTGTGCCTGGAGAGCACGTTTATGAACAATCTTGATGGTTTTGTCAATTGGGACACAAACTTTGAAGCATGTGCAAAGGAAGATAAGTGATCCTGCTAATCTTAGTTTCACACAGAAAATAAACACTGAATACACAAACACCAAAGCTTGGCCCTGAGTGTGAGCTGGAGATGCAAACAGAGATTCAAAGCCGGACTAATAAGCCGATACTTGTAAATACCAAGCAGTTATTAACAGATTTTATAAGACTAACACCCGCGTAGCAGCAGATAACACACACACACCATTAAGCAATCAGCTCGTTTACACACAATGGGATATGAACACACACTGCACAACCTGAGCCTGACTGGACAAACTCTCAAAGCTTCAGAACTACATCGGAAACTGCTGAATCCTCAACTGCTCTGAGCAAAGTCTGGTACGAGAAGGACCAGAGAGAGAGGTGGAAGGGCTGATGGAGTTTTAAACCAGTTTCTCTGGACTGCAAGCAGGTGAAGACTGCAATTTTCAAATGCTGTGTGACTGAGCTCTCACTCACAACATCACAGCAGTTTTCAAAGCAAACAGGATTTTTTTTGTTGACCTGCTGACTGTCCACGCTTTTAAACCCAGGAGTGAAATGCAGGAATAGGTTTCCTTGCCAGCCAACTCCGCCCTCTTAATTCGAGTTCCAAGAACATAATGAAACCAACAGAGGAAGTGTCTGAAACAAGGAGGAGTACTGAGAACAAGAAAACAAGGCTAGGCCAGGAGGGCTGTCATTAATTATATAATCCAGCCTTTGGGTAAGTGGACATTTAGGGAAAGGGGCTGAGAAAACCTCAGAGGCATCAGCCTCAGCACATTATGTCATCTGCCCTGCTGGTTACTTAGCAGGTACTGCATAGGGACAGAAAAACAAACCCATTTATTTCTAGGACAAAACACTGCGAATCCCCACAGCAGCTGCTGAAAAAGGCACGAAAATTCATACATTCTGCTCCCACTTAAATTGATTCCTTTTCAAGGAGCCAGTTCTCCTTTTTCCTCCCTTCTGCCAGCTCTGTGGCGCCATTGTGCTGTCCTGCAGAACACCTTTTTGTCAACCACATTCCAAATTTTCTGCTTTTATTCTTTCAGTGCGTATCAAGCTTGTTCTCTCAGGAATACACACAGCAATCGTATTGCTGCAATATGCCAAAAGTACAACTATTTTAGGTGACACTGAAGGATGGAAGACAGGAAGCGATACATCACTTTTCTTTTTCGTTCAAAATAAAATGTTGGGCTCAAATATATTCCAAAGGCAATTAGGAGGAGGAGGAAAGTATAATCTCAAATACTCAAAGGTGGAGTCTTGCCAATAAGCATTTTATTTCCTTTTAGGCAGTGAAGCAGGTGTCAAAATGAAAGATGGAAGAGGAATGTATTTTTAATAAAGTGAGCAAATTACACTCTGCTTCATCAAAACAGGAGAAAAGTGTCATGCAGAAAAAATGTTCAAGTAAGGGGACTGGTATTTAAAGGGATCCAGCCCTTTGCCGGGCTGTGAGAGCCATTGTACTCCTGAGTGGGAGGGAGCAGTGTTTTCTGGAGAAAAGAGAATAGGGAAGAGCATTAAACATATATGGCTGCTCCCCAAACTAAGCAAATTGCTCAGATACTTGAATGCCATTCTCTGACTGTAACCCTTGCTGGCCCAGAGCCTTCAGCTCAGCGATTCTTGTTCCTGCAGCTCCCCAGCACATCCCTGCCCCTCCACCCTTCGTGATCCCCTTGCTCCTAACATCTCTCCCAGGGTTCTCAACCTTCTGCCACATCCCCTTCACAAACAAAAGTCCTGATCTGCAGCAGGCACTGAACAAAATTCAAAGCTGGACTGCGATTTCCAAGGATTCACCTACACAACAACCAGAGAGCTGTGGAAAAGAAGAGCTGCACCATAGTCTTTCCCACAGCTTCCAGGAATCACAAAACATTAAGGCTCTGCTGCTGCCCTGTACTGCTGAACACCTTGAAACAAGATCTGGCAAGGATTCTTTTAGCATCAGAAACGCACAGGTTTTATTTGTGGAAGCTATTTTCTGGTTTAAGTCCCAGCTGCACTTGCTCAGCACAAAAATCAGAGATCAGTACAAAAGAGCATGAACAAATGTAACATCTGGGGAATGGAAAAAAAAAAGGGGAGAGAGGGATGTGTGAAGAAAACAGCTCCATATTCATAAGGCTTCCCTCAAAAGCACACAGGCCAATCCATACCTACTGCACGACAGAGAGATTTCTCCAGATCAGCAAGAGAAACTCCTACCCAATACACGGGATTCAAATATATTGTACTTTTCCAGAATATCAGTAACTCTGCAGTGACCAGCTCAGGTTCTCCTATTTAAATTCCAGTCAAGGGAGACAAGAATTTCAGTACAAGCTTCTACAATTCAGTCCTAGTTTTTATTTGCATGTAAATCTGTTACCTACAAGCAAGTACAACTCTCCTGCATCATCTGGCTTCCAAGTCAAGCTCCTGGTTTGACACAATTTCTAAGAAATACCATTAGAGAAACATAACTGATACAGACCCAAGAGATATAACCTGGAATAATGCAGCAACCACATTCAGATTTCAGTGCACTTGGGTCATGGTGGATTTAGAGTGATACAGAATCTGAGCAGGGCTCCAAGACTTCACCTTTATCAGAAAACCAAGGCACATTTACATTACTGATGTTTTAGGGGGCACACAGAAATGGACAATTTGGAAACCAAATCTGCCTTAAGATACGATGGTTAAATAAACATTAAACAACTGTGGCCTCCTGAAATCCCGTCAGCAGTAATACAGACCTGCACGTACTACCACAGTATTTTGAAGGCTCTCTGTTACAAGCCAATCTTTCTGGCTTCTCTGAATTAAACTAAATAAATCTCATTTGGAAACATTCCTAAAAAAAAAAAAAAGAAACAGAAAAGCAAACATCCAAGCACACACAATTCGAGAAACTAATTGCACTGGTGAACAGCATGCTGTGTTTGTGTCTACCATGCTTACTACTGAAATACTCAGATATTTCAGTGTAAGGAAGATTTTCTACTAAAATACTCAACACATTTCAGTATAAGGAAAATTTTCTACTAAAATACTCAACACATTTCAGTATAAGGAAGATTTCGTAGATTGTGGCAAGGCTGTGGTTAATTTTTTGGCAGACCAAGTTTTCCATTTCGAGAGCAGCTGGCTCTGTACAGGAATACCTAGACATCACTTCAGGGCTTGTGCTTGGACAGAAGACAAGAAAAACAGATGATTCTCCACCTCTCTGTTCATTGCAAGACTATTCTTTTCTCACCACCTCCACCATTTGAATGACATGCCTAAAAAATACACCAGCGCACTTCAAAATACAGGCTCAACAATATCCACAGCGTCCCAGTCCAGGCTGGGGGCATTGCTTCAGCTCTGTTTACAGTGTGATTCAGTCATTTTCACACCAAAGAACTATGGTGGCATGAAGAAAGCATCTGTGTCGCCAAGGACTGAACAAAGGAGGACAGCTAAAGTTCAGAAGGAACAATGCAAAACTTTCCTACAAAGCCAGACCTTAATATCTCCCTACTTACTCAGGAAAAAAATCTCTACTCCAACGATATTTTCAGAGAGACGATACACTAAGGAGACTTAGGAAAAAATATTGACACACATGCACGCCATGTATAATCAGTTATTTGTGGCACAAACATCAACAGACTCTGTCTGTACAGCCCTGCTTGCCCATCTGACTGCTGTGACTGCAGAATAATTTCTCAGGTGCCCTCAAAGGGCTATTGTTGAGCCAAATTAGTCATGGCACTGCCTGGCACCCAAATCCCTGTTGGTCATTACGTAAGGTGGCAGCAATACCACTCGGAAGGGTTGTTTACCAGCGGCATTGCACAATGTGAACTGGGACAGGCTCGCCAGACGTGGCTGCAGGTGGGGATGGAAATGCACCTGCAGTTATTGCTGGAATGAGCTCAGATTGTGCTAATGATGCCAAGGCTGTGGGGCTGATCCCTGTGTGGGACAGTCACTTATGAGCTGGTGTTGATGATCCTGGTGGGTCCCTTCCAACCCTGAATATTCTGTGACCGTAACCCTGTGAATCTGAACCCAAAACAGAGCTGGGCTACGGCTCCTAGACATTCATTTAGGCAGTGATGGCCACCACTCAGTCACAAACAGGAATTAATATTTCAGACAAAATCACTGCAACCTTACTGCTCTTAGCAAAGGGAGTATGTGGGGTTTTAAATTAGACCTAAGAATTGTGAACAGGCAAACTGATGCTCAGGCATGTGACCTGGCACAGCTGTGAAATCCATTTCCAACCAGATTAATGAGCACAAACCACGAGATTTTAGGTGATTTTGAGTCTATGGAGAAAAACCTTTTCCAAACTAAGCAACCCCTGGGACAACTTCCATTTATTTGTGAGCTTAAGGCAAATGACTTGATTTTAGTCTTCAGGCTTCAGAAAAGAAGGAAGAAAGCTGTATGTCATGATCCCCCATTTTTCTTTCGGCAGGCTCGGGAGGATCACAACTGAAAAATCTTTCTCCAACCCTTCAAATCTCACTTCAACTCATCTGGACAAGTGGCAACACCTGTGGCACAGCCGAGGACAGGGCACACACCAACATTTGTGGTGCCACTGCTGTGCTCAAAGCAGCAGCACAACCCACGAGCTCGGAGCTGTTTGCTCTCCTCTCTGCTCCTCCCTGCTCTGCCCCAGCCAGGAACACACTCACCTGCTGCTGTCGCCCTGTACCTGCTCACAAATGAGCTCAGGGTGCTCTCTTCCAAAGGTCAGGCACTAATCCAGCCCAGGGAAGGAACGGTGTTGGACAGAGGCAGCAGGTGCACAGAGCGCCAGGATCTGATGGAAACACGGCGCTGCTTCACGCTGCAAATGAGAATTCCTCAGCAAACATCTCCATTCCCACTGACATCTGATATTTAGTACGTCAAGTAGTCACCATTTCTGCTTAACAATTGGCTAGTGTTCAAACACAGGGCAGACAAATCCCAGACAAGTTGAAGGGTTAGAGAAAGATTTTTCAGTTGTGACCCTCCCAAGCCTGCTGAAAAAAAAATGGGGGGATCATGAAAGACAGTTTTGTTCCTTCTTTTCTGAAGCCGGAAGACTAAAATCACGTTATTTGCCTTAAGCTTACAAGTGAATGAGCAGCTGTCCCAGGGGTTGCTTAGGTTGGAAAAGGTTTTTCTCCATAGATTCAAGATCACCTAAAATCTCATGGTTTGTGCTCATTAGTCTGGTCAGGAATCGCTTTCACAACTATACCATGTCTGAGCATCAGTTTGCCTATTCACCATCACAACTCCTAGGTCTAATCTAAAACCCAACATATTCCCTTTGCTAAGAGCAGTAAGGATGAAGTATGTCACCTTCAGTTAAGACTGAACAATTTGATTTAAAAAAAACCCTTCAGGAGCTAAAGTGAAGACCTGCCTCTGTCCCAAAACAATAAAAATGATCCATAGGGCTGAATCAGAACACCCACATTAAAATATCATTTATCACAGCCATACCAAAGAACAGCTGACAGTGGGAACCTGGTGTATTGTGCAGATGGAATAACAGTTTTTGCCTTCCACTCTAGATCAGAATTTAAATCTAAATCCTTTCTAAGCCTGGCTCCTTTCCCATGACCTCCAAAATCCGGGTATAGCACGCTATTACTTCATACAGGTTATCACACTGTGAAAAAGAAACAACCAAACCCCAAAACCAAACAAGGAACAATAAAAAACCTTAATGAAAACATCACAATGATTTACTGTGGGAAATAAATTCTGAATTTTTCAGCCACGTATCAAAATAAGGATTCACAGATATTTGCCACTCTATTGCCAAACACCTGCCCAGGGCACAACTGTGAATTACCCAGAATTAGAAGAAAAACTTGATTTCAGAGTGGTCTATTTTAGTTTTTCTCAGTGTAACCAACTAAAGTTACCAAGATGGTTCAGAAATTTCAGTACCTTACAAACCCATCAGTAACTCTTCCATGCAAATAGGCAGGTGCAAAGAAAAGCCACCAGAGTCAAGAGAACTTGAAGCAATAATTTTCTACCACGTCCACCTCCACTGCAAGGGAGATATTTCACTTTTACGTCTGTAATTCTCATTTTCACTGTGCAATTTTCAATACCTGAGCAGTCTGAGGTCCCAGCATCAGCACTGAAACCTTCTGGCTGGCCCACAATCACCACTCAAGACGACCCAGGCTTAGAGTTTAATCTAATTATGATTTTAACCATCCTCAGATGCTGCAAGTGTGCAGGTGACATTGGGTCTTAAAGGCTCAAAGGGGAAATACCCCTTCAGCTCCAGTGCCAGAACTCCAAATCCCCAATCAAACACATCCAAAGCTGCTTTGTTGACACAAGTCCTAAAAACCAGGAGATGGGCAAGGAGGAAAAATCTGCCTCTCTGTTTCAGGGTGTTAAAAAATGGGAAAGAACCAGGCCTTCTGGAAATACAAACTGATTTAGTAGTTCTGTGGGAGGGCTGGTGTCTTGTGACAGGCACTGAACAGACCTGTACTGGAGGCTCCAATCTGGAAGCTGAAAATTTGGTTCTGTACCAACATCACAGCAGGACTGGGGGGATTAGTGGGAATGAAATGCTTTGAAAAATGAAAAGCATTAGGTAAATACTAAGTATTATTAAAAACCTAAAAGTACTTGGGACAGAATAATTATAATTCATGTGAGATTACTCTGAAAATGTTGTTTTATTTATGAATTAAATGCGTTTTGTATTAGGAAAAGGAACCACTAATAATCCAAGAAACAGAAGTCCTACAGGAGAAAAAAAAAGTACAAAAAAGTACAAATAACAAACCAAGCAACTTCCATATCAGACTGACTGATGGAGACAACTTCCAAGGAACATTTTTAAGCCATTTCAGTTCTTCAGTCTGGCTAAATCTAAGAGAGAGCAAAGAGATTTAGTCCCATGGAAGTAAATGATATCTTTGACTTTTAGTTGGTGAAGAATAAGGACATTTTTGGTCATGGGCTGTTTTAATTACTTGTCATTTGTGTCTCCATCATCTCCAGATGAGATTTGGGCAGCCTATTCCTCCCAGAGCTACTTTGTGTGGAAACAGAGCTCAAAGCCTAAACTTCCACTTAGTCTACAATGCCCCTCTCTACACCTGCTGTCAATATCCTGCCACTCTAAAATATGAAAAATAAAGTCCTGAATGAGGGGGGATAGAACAAGAAGGCTCTGCCTTCCCAAATGAGAGCAGCTAAGGACAGGATTCCTTCACATACATCAGCAACACAGAGCTGTGAAATCTGTGGCCTCCAAAGGAACAACACAACACCGTTCCACTCGGAATTTTGGACTCTAGAAGATATGCAGGGGCACTGTTAAAAGTTTCTGAACAATCCAAACCTCTAATCATACACAGGTGGAAGACGGAGTGCCAAACTGTACCTGCCAAAGAGAACATCCAGCTGAAATCGCTGAGAGAGAAACCTTACATTTTACATGATGAAAATGTCATTTCTTCATTCAAAAACTTACTCAGGGTGGTAAACTTATTTCTCTAAGAGCCTTGTATTGCAAGTTCTAGACTTGTCAGGAAGTACCTGTACTTTTTTTCAACATGTGCATCATATTTTACCTATGATAGCAAAATTTTCCAGCCTCAGCAGATTTTGTTCCACTGCCTGCACTATGAAAAAACCCACAACAGCTAAAAAGGGCTCTAACCTTTGCAAACCTTTTGGTCCTGAACTCTGTTCATGCTTCTAAAACAGGAAAGTGGTTTGTTGCACGTGACAATAGTTCCTCTGTACCTTAAATATAAAATTCCCATTATCAACGGCAGCCTTTGAAAAATTCATCTTTGCAGAAAAGCTGAACTTCAGTGAGCTTATGTTACTTGAGAAAGAGCTTTGAAGTGTCTATTTCTAATCCTCCAATCTGAATGACAAAGAAGTTATTTGCAATTGTGAATTTTTAAAATGCAGATCTGAACTGATGTCTGTTTTTGTAACTCATTAACACAAACCCTGCAATTCAGCTTTTACTGAATGTTTTTGTTCTGTTCCAAAGTGAAGCACTAGTGCTGTCTCTTAAGATGATTATGCTCTTGGTGAGCCACTGTTTCCACATGCACATTCTGAGACCCAACAGAAATTACATTTCCAAAGACATCAGAAATAACATTTTCTTTATCTGCTATTACAAAGTGATGGCCACAGCCTTATTGTTCACGTGTTTTACAAGTCTGAAAATAGACGGCAATAGGATTCGCAGCTGGCAGAATGTCTCCAAAGCTGAGAAGAATTTTTCTATCAAATTTTACACAAAAGCAGAAACGAGGCTCTGGGCCCCGGATCCCACATGATCCAGCAGATGCTGTTTCCAGCTTCAGCCAAGTTTTCATTCAGAAGCAACTGCCTCCATGTTCAACAGTGCCCCATGGATCACACAAGATCCTGTTAGCCTGTATAAATGAGAGGCCTGGTTTAGAATTACAGAAAAAATACAATGCACAACTTTTGTCTGGGAGAACTACAAAACTGCATTATCACCACTTCCCATCTCAGAGGGGTGCATATGAAGGGGTCATGACGATCCTACACAGAAAGGACTGTTGGCAACAATTGTATATTCCCAAAAATGCATGTATTTTTTATTGTAATGGTCACACCGTAACAAAATTTATATGAGAAGACTCATCTGTGCATCTTCCCCGTGGCATCTCTGAACTTGGAAAGGTGCAAATTGTTGGTTCAAGAACAGCTCAAAAAAGAAAATGAACCACAGTTGCTATTTTGGCTCCACTGGAGTCAGAGGGGTCTCTTTCACTTCTGCTTTGGTACCTGACACTGCTGTGGCCTGGGGGATGCGGGAGCCCCACAGAAAGGCCAAATCCTACAACTCGCACCTGATCAAAATGCCAAAACCCAAGGTGGAGGCGTTGATGTTGGCCCCCAGCCATCAGACACATGGCTCAGATTCTGCACACAAAGGCTTGCATGGGACCCCTCTGTAAAGAGAGACCCCCTAAAGGTGCTCTGGGAGCTCCACCCTGAGCCGTGACCCCCTAAAGCCACTGTGGGACCCCACTGTGATCCTCTCAAGCTACCGTGGGAAGCCCACCACGAGAAATGAGCCTCTAAAGAAGCCGTGGGAACCCCACTGCAAGGAAGGATGCCCTAAAAGCTGCCATGGGAGCCCCACTGTAAGGAACCTCCACCGTGACCTTCTAAAGGTGCTGCAGGAGCCCCACCACAAAAACTGACCCCCTAAGGTGCTGTGAGAGCCCAGGCAGGTGCGGGAGGAGCCAGCAGCCCAACACCTCCCCCCAACCCCCGCATCCATCACCCCCGAGGTGCTGCTGCAGGAACCCCAAGCTCCACACACCTCCTTCGGCTTGGTGGAACCGCAACAGGGAGCACGGCTGGGCACAGCCTCCCCTGCCCACAGCCCATCCATCCATCCATCCATCCATCCCTCCATCCATCCCTCCATCCATCCATCCATCCATCCACGCACCCATCCCACGCGTGCCGCGGGCGGGGCGCGCAGCGGAGCGGAGGGCGCGGGGCTGTCACCGCCGCTCCCCGCGGGCCGGGCGGGCTCTGTCGCGACTCTCCGCGACTCACCTCCTGAAGTCAAAGGGCATGGTGGTGGCGGCGGTGGTGGCGGGCGGGCTGCGGGCGCCGCCGCCCCCGGGCCCGGCTGTGGCCTCGCTGCCGGCG
>VZRL01002157.1:1064325-1091457 GCA_013397895.1 Origma solitaria
ATGCGGGATGCGGGGTGCGGGCACGGGGGGAGGGATGCGGGGTGAGGGATGCGGGATTCGGGGTGCGGGGTGAGGGATGCGGGATGCGGGATTCGGGGTGCGGCCCCAGGGCTTGCTGAGCTCCCGAAGTTTGCGGGGTCCGCTCGATGCNGAGCTTCAAAGTTGTGGAGTCTAGCCTGTGCCCCATCCCCACCCTGAGTGGTGGCACTGAGTGCCACCTCCAGCCCTTCCTTGGACACCTCCAGGTTTGGGCACTCCAAACCTCCCTGGGCAGCCCTGCCAAGGCCTGACCTCCCTTTCCATGGAGAATTTCCTCCTGATGTCCAACTGAGCCTCCTCCTGTCCCTGTTCCCTGGGGGCACAGCCTGACCCCCCTAGCTGTCCCCTCCTGTCAGGAGCTGTGCAGAGCCACAGGGTCCCCCCGATCCCCTTTTCCCCCTTTTTTCCCTTTTCTCCCTTTTCTCCCCTGTCCCAGCTCCCCCAGCCACTCCTGGGGCTCCAGAGAGTGGGTGAGATGTTTCAGGCTTTGTCCTGCATCTTTTGCACTCTCAGCATCACAATAATAACAGCGTGTGCTAGTGAATTAAGTGTCTGGAGACAGAGCCGAGCCATGGTGACAGATCGGGGAAAGTCTTGCACTTCCAAGTGCCCACGAAGGAAGGAGGAGCATCCACTCCTCCATCCCTGTGCACCCTTTAAGTTTAGCTTAGATATTGGGAAGAAGTTCTTCCCTGTGAGGTGGGCAGGCCCTGGCACAGGTGCCCAGAGCAGCTGTGGCTGCCCCTGGATCCCTGGCAGTGTCCCAGGCCAGGCTGGACAGGGCTTGGAGCAGCCTGGGACAGTGGGAGATGACCCTGCCATGGCAGGGGATGGAACAATATAAACTTTAACATCCCTTCCGACCCAGGCCATTCCATGATTCTGTGATGAACTCCTTTAGGGCCATCATGGCTCTTTCACTTCTTCTTGGAATTTTTTTTTTTTTTTGCTATTTTACTGGAGACAAGGGATTAAAGTAAGAAAAAGCTCCCCATTCTTTAAGACAAGGCATTTCCCCAGTCTTCCCATTTTGCATTTTCCTGTCTGCATCCCTGTCAGGTTCAGTGCAATGTTCGTGGCTAATCCTGCCCTGCTCCGTGCACCATCCCTGTTCCTCACCATAATTATGTCACCAGCTAATAGCATCCCCCAGGGAGGTCTTGCTGCAGGTAGTGTGACTGCTACTGTATTCAGAATTGCTGTCACTCACATTCAGTGCATGTTAGACTGCACTGCAGGAACAAAACAGCTATTCTTGCCTTTTAAGTCTAAAAGCAGGGCAAGAGCAAGAGGGAAATGACAGCAATCTGAGTATGCTGTGTGCATTTCTAATTGATTCTGCACCTTTCTTCCTCGTCCTCCTGCTGTCATCATCTCTTAACTTAGAGATGCACATCTTTCCATTTTTTTCCTTTCACACAGGAACTAGGTCCATACCTGGATTAAAAAAAAAAAAAATTCAGATTGAAACAAGCAGGGAAAAACTACTGAAGAGTCAGAGCTGTTAATCAATACCATTTTCAGTCAAAGAAAGAGGTAATAATTCATGCTGGCAGTATTAAAAACTAAATTAGAGGAATCCCAAGTATGAGGTAACACAGCATTATCCCCCAGAAACCCCCAGGGAATAGATAAAAATACCTAATGGTTTTTTTTTTACTCTCAGACACCTAAATTATCCAACTGCATTATGCGAGCACATTCAGCAGATTGCTAACACATCAGCCACCAAATCCTGCTGCACTTTGCATTGTGCACCAAAACTGAGCAGCCCACTGAAATTAATGAGACAATTCTCATTTCTCGTGAGGTCAACCGATTGCATAGGCATAGCCAGCGGGGACGATCTGTAGTGGAAAAAACCAAAACAAACAGTGCCTATCGAGGTGGTTACACAACGAAGCATTCATCGAGCTTCTGGCAAGGCCCCGACATCATTAGCTGTTATTAACTGTCTTGTGCAGAGGCATCAGCTCTCTCAGGAGCCAAGAGAGTGCTGAAGGGTTTGCAAAAGCTCTTCACTTGTACAGTAGATAAATCTGGAGATGGCCTTGAAGAGTTCTCCTGCAGGCTCGAGTCTCAGGAGCACAGCGCAGCCAGAGCTCACGTCGTGGGGATTTGATTTTCCACTAAAAGGTCAGGCTGAAGGAAGCAATGGTTCAGAGCAGCTTTGCGGTTGGGTCCAGCTCGCTCACATCCTTGCCAAGGGAAGAAGAAGTTAATGCCCTGAGATAAGACCCTCGTCACAATGTTGTTTAATTACATAAGGCTTCTATCGAGCTGGAGATAAGAACAGGAATTTGTCCCCAGTCCAGCTGGGTGCGGCAGCTGAGCTCATGGTGTGTGCTAGAATGGGAGCTGAAAGCAAGGGGTTTATTCGAGGTGCTTGTCCCACCGTTACAGCTGCAATGAGCAAAGATACCGACAACTGATTGAAAAGTGAACTTGCTTTTACATGGGAGCAATAAACCAACCTTTTTCTGACAACACTAGTCTTAAAACTACCCCGTAAAACATTGGGAACGTTCATTGAGCCAAAGTGCCGCTCTGAAACCAGTTAGTCCTTATTTTCAGAACTCTTTACAACCAAGAAACCAAAGCAGAAGGATGAATTGGCTCACCGAAGAGTAAGATTAGCTTCAGTTCTAAATTAGCAAAAAAATCCCTTCAGTCCTAATTCTGTGTTCATAATTCTGCTTGAAAAAAGAATATTTTCCTCATTCCAGTTCACTTTCTTACACATAAATCAGATATGGATGAGTCTATCTGAATTCCTGACTAATGCCTCACGAGAACAAAACTGGTACCTCCTTCCTATGAAAAACAGTGGCCAAAAAAGTGCTTTATTTGAATCATCTTCCTGGTTATTTATTAAATAAATTTGTTTATGCAGGTAAAATTATTCATGTCCAGGTTTCTGAGATATTCTTAATTTCTAACTATTCTTCATGTCATGCTATTCTTTAGTTTTAACTTCACATTAATAAAGTTAATGTTAACTTACAGAGTTTGTATTAATTTTTGATAATTCAGCATGGAGGAGACTGAGGGGAGACCTCCTGGAACTTTCTCCCGAGGGGCAGCTCTGATCTCTGCTCCCTGAGACAGGGACAGGAGCCAGGGAAGGGCTGGAGCTGTGTCAGACGGATTTGGGATGGAGATCAGGGAAATGTTCTTCCCCCAGAGGGTGCTGGCACTGCCCAGGCTCCCCAGGGAATGGGCACGGCCCCAGAGCTCCAGGAGCATTTGGACAAAGACCCCAGGGATGCCCAGGGTGGGATTGTTGGGGGGTCTGTGCAGGGACAGGGGTTGGGACGATGATCCTTTGAGTCCCTTCCAACTCAGGATATTCCGGGATTCTAGGATTCTGTGAATTTTACTTCTCTCTATTTTGTAATCTCAAAGTCTTCTCTTTCCCAGAAAAGTTTAACCTCAATCCTTACCTGTTCAGCATGGTCTGAGGTGCTACAACATCCTGTAACACTCATATATATGATTTCCTTTTCTGTTTGTTGTGATTCCTTACACACAGCTGGGTTTTATTTTATTTTAGCCTCTGGCTCCTGCATGGGGAACTGACTGTGGGTGCTGTGACTGGGTCATGAGCAGCACTGCTTGCTAAAGGTAAAGTTGGGTACACACACTCATCGTTTGGGTCAATTAGGCTTCGATCATCAATTGGGAATGTGAGGTGACTGTTAGGAAGGTGCAGCACTTATTCATTGGTGTCCCTTCTGCTACAGAGCCGTGTAAAATAAAAAACCAAAAGCTGCCCCGTGGCTTTTATTTGGGATGCTGTGTGGCAGGGCCCACCCCAGGCCATTTCCCCCGATGCTTTTATTCACAATTTATTCACTGGTGTGCCGGGGTGGGCTGGGAATCGCAGTGAGCACATTGCTCTGCAGGGCGTGTGCCCTCGGTTATGTGTTGTGTTGTGCAGGGTGTGTCCCTGCCTGCTTGGAGCCCTGAACACAACTGCCGCTCAGGAAAAGGAAAAAACATTGCAGAGAATGAAGAGAAAAAATGTTACAAAGCGTTTGAAAAATATAAATAACAGCGTGTGAGGAAACCTTTCTGAAGGAACAGGAAGCGCATGGAGGTGAAGAATTCAAATACAAATGCTGTGCTAAGTATAATCAGTAATGAAAGTTCAGCCCTTCCTCTTAGGATTTGGGTAAGCTACATGTTGGCAGTACTTTCCAAATTCCAGGGAACAAAAAAGCAAGCCTTAAGTGTTGTCCTAAAGCCTTGTTGCAGTGTTTATCACAATCGCATATGTTACGCTGTCCATTTATTTTTGTGAGATCAGACTTGAAATACACAATGGAATAAACAAATTTCTACTCAATTTACTGCATCAGTTCCTTCTTTATTGACTGGCTAAGCTTTTTTCCTTAAGAAGACATAACAACCACCTCTCTTCTTCCTGCTCAACAGGCAGAAGAAATAATGTGATTATTTTTCAATCACAGGGATGGGTACAGCTGATGTGTACGTTTGGGTATGGAGAAGAGGGTTTGTGCAGCCACGTGGGCTCTTCCTTGTCCTGTGATAGTGGCAAGCACATCACTGGGCAGTGCTAAGGGGAATCTGCCACTCTTAAAGCCCCTAGAAATTTTACCCTGCTTTTAATACCCTACTTTAATAAATTTTTTTTACCTTGCTTTAATACAAATTGCCTGTTTTCAAGCCTCTTTCCTGGCACCTTTTGGGTGCCAGGAATTTACTATGGGAAAGCCACAGTGAGCAGAACACTCAATGTATTTTATTTCTTTTTCCACGGTGGAAATGAGCACAAGGAAGTTGCAGCCCCTGCCACTGGCTTACCTCATGCTTTGTCCAGAATCCTTGTAGTGGTGAGTGTTCCGTGGAGCTCAGGAGAGTGCAAACACCCGACCAAAGGTCATGGCCAAAGGGAGATTCAGGTTAATGGTTAACCAGGGAGAAGTCCTGGATAGACGACTTTGAACACTAAGAGGGGCAGATCTCAAAGAGATTTGGGATTAGCAGCAAAGGAGGGTTGAGTTGAGGATCAGAACCTGATTCTCAAAGGTGTAATGCTGTCTGGTGAGTTAAATGCCTTTAGTTCCCTGTTCACTGGAGAGGAATGGCTCAGAACCTGGACTTGAAGGACTCGCGTGCCCTTAGCATGTACAGAGTGGTGAGATGCCTACATCATCATAGGAAATACTCAGGAGAAGGGGAGCTCTGAACACCTCACTGAAACTCATACAGGACCACAAAGTGTCTGCTTACGGGCTTAGGTAACACGTTTGGCATTGACATCTAAATTAGTCTTGTCAATGAAAATATGCCTGGGAGATGAGCCACCCTCTGCTTTAAACACTCACCGAGTGCTGGGGAGCACTGCCCTGGAGGACAGGTCTGCACCTTTGAATTCTGAGAAACTTGAGGGCATGAAGGGAAGGAAGAAAAATGTGCTCTGCCCAGCCTCTGAAGGCTGAACCACTGTGTAAGCAGAAGTGCAGAATTTCTGGTGTCAAATGAGGGAGCCTGGTTAGGGTTTTTACCTTGGAATCACTGATGGTGCTTGGACACTGGAGAAGGGTCCATGACACTGATGTTAAACACCTATCAGCACTCCTGAGAGTTCCCTTCCGCTGGGAAACGGAAGATCTTGAAGACCTTCCTGACCAAAGCCCCACCTGCTTTCTGGCCGAGGAGGCGAGGAGCAGCTGCCGGGATCGGGATCGAGCCCACCCGAGCAGCAGTGGGGCAGCTGGGCACCAAAAGGCGCCAGACTTTTCGGCGCCTCGGGAAGCATTCCCCAGGAGCTGCGGGCACTTAGAGCATCTGACGTAGCTGAGGAGGGCAGGCAGAGCTTTCCTGGGTTGCTCTGACGAGCACAGGCGCCAGCAGTCTGCGTGAGTTGCACTTTGGTGCCTGAGTGCTATTTTGGATCTCTCCCAGAGGCTCTCCGTGGACACTCAGCGCCCAGGCTCAGCAGGGATGGGGATGCTGTGCCCGCCTTGCTGCATCAAGAATGACTCTGAATGGGAGGCTTCTCCCCAGGTATGAGCTGTGGAAGCCAGCTCAGGCACCCAGCTGCAAGGTCAGGGCTCTGTCCAGCTCTGCTGTGGCCAGCAGTACATGGAAATCAGCTTTTTGCAGCACAACGAGCATGGGAGGGTTCAGCAGCACCGGGTCCTCGCACAGGCCCTCAGGCAACAAACAAGTGAACCAAAATATCAACTTGACAAGGAGGAATTTTTCAAACAAGGCTCTGGAAGTTTCCTTGGAAGACTTGCCAAATCCTGCTGTGGGCAGCCGGTCCTGCTCCTGCAGCTTAGCGGGTTCTCTCCCATCCTCTGACCCTCTGGAGCCAGCCCTGTGCGTGAGATGTTGAATTGCACTTCCCTGACTTACTTTTGGCATGTCCTCTGTGCTGCCTTATCAGCGTTCTCAGTGATTTCCTCTAGATATTGTGTAGCTGAGTAAGCCCAATGGGACATTACAGACAAGAAATACATACCTTTTTTTTTTCATCTTTTTCATAGTAAGGATATGGATTTTTAATTGCTGTCTCTGCTGCAAATGAGCCTTGTGTTTTCCTCATTCTCGCTCGGTCTCTTGGCAGTGCTGTGATGGTCAGTGGAGGTTTTGTCAGTGCTAAAGAATCTGTTGCAGAAATCAGGGCGTGGCCAAGGAAAAATACTTTATAAAGAAGTTTTTTTAACCCTCTCATGAATTAAGGCAGAAATCATTGTCTCTGGCCTTGTTTCATCTGCAGGGACACCTCCCACTGTCCCAGGCTGCTCCAAGCCCTGTCCAGCCTGGCCTGGGACACTGCCAGGGATCCAGGGGCAGCCACAGCTTCTCTGGGCACCTGTGCCAGGGCCTGCCCACCTCAGAGGGCACAATTCCTTCCTAATATCCAATCTAAACTTACTCTTTCTCCGTTTCAAGCCATTGCCCTTTGCCCTGTCACTACCTGCCCTATAAACAGCGTCTGGGCTCAGATTTGGAGTGGGGTTTTTTAGGGTGGTGATCTCCAGAAGCCTTGGGATCCAGTCCAGCCTCCATCCTCAGTGCCAGCTCCAGCAAACACCACTTGGCCAAACACAAACTCCACACTGGGGACTGTCCGAAGGTGTTGGCTTGAGATGGGGTGAGGAGAGTGCTGTGAGACACAGAGCAGGCAAGGGAGCGTGGAAGGATAGGAATGAATGAAGACAGATGCTCTTGGAGAAGGGAATGCCCAGCAGAAGGGAACTGGGAACAAATGAGAGCACTCATTTGGGCAGTCCTGGGCATGAGGATCAATCTCAGCTCATGGCAGAAGCTAAGAGGAGATGTACTTGGGGGAGCAGAACCCCTGGAAATAAAGTGAAAATTCCCTTTCAAACGACAGTGCGCAAAACCAGAAATCACCAAACCAAAGTGACTCGAACAAAGCAAAAACTAAACCCCTCCAGAAAACTCCTCCAGCCTCTAGAGGAAGCCAGGCCCAGCAGTCTCCAGACATGTCCCTCACCAAAGAACACTCCTTTCACTTCATGGTTTCTTGCTCAAGCTTCTCGCAGGAGAAAGAACAAAATCCTGTCCTTCTCACGCTGTGATCATAAGCCTGCAGCAGAGTTAGGCAGGATTTATTTTAATTGGACTTTTTCACTTTTTTCCTGGCACTTTAAAGTTTACGGACGGAAAGGATCAGTCTGACTCAGAGACTGGGCTACTTCCAAACATTAATCTTAGCTGCCATATGCGAATGCAGCTTGGCTCTGGCGCATCCTATGGTGTAAATATGTCTGTACCTTTCATCTCTGGTGTCAGAGGCCACTGAAGGGAACATGTCAGGCACTTGGGCAGATTGGGATTGCCTGACATGCAATCTGCAGGCACTGGATGAGGTTCTGGGTGAAAGAAGGCCTAGAAAATGTCTATATTGCGTTCTCTTGAAGTTCCTGTTTTATCATTCTGCAATATTGGCTGCCAAAATTATAATGCCCAGGGAAATTCTTTATTCTGTGCTGACTCTGAAATCTATACATAGATTTTGGTTATCCCAGTACTGAGCTCTCAGCAGTAGACCTTGGAATATTGGGTTGGGTTCAGTGGTACAATATTTAGCCCCTTTTGGTTTGGTTCGCTTCATAATATGGGCATAACAAACACGTAAAGATGACTGTCCTGCTCATCATGGTTTTTCCAGCACTGAAACATGAGTCTCTCATCGTTTGTGTTTCACTTTCTTCCATTCTCCATCCCAAATGTTTCCATTGTACAGATTTCAAATTTTATTCACTGTTTGAGGGTGTACGCTGCGAGCATTTGGTATTTCCCCTGCCCCTTCCTCATCTTCTTACTCACTCACTAACTCTCTTCCCTGAAATCATCATGGGAACAACCCTATTTCTTAAAAAAATAAATAAATAAAAGAGAACTTTCCAATTCTACTTATTTCAATGGAATTTCCCCGATGTCCTTTTTCCATATCAGTGGATATTTTTTGCTGGTGACAGTGGCGTGAACAGCGTCAGGAAGATGAAAACTTCATTACGGAGGCAGTCACTGAGGCTAACATTGGCTTAATGAAACTAATTTTCCTGGATTCCCTCTCCAGCCTGTGTGCAGGGAAGGGTCTCCTCCAGAGGCTGTAACCTCATTCCCAGGAGAACACAGGCTGTCCACAGAGATTAACTCCTTAAGCCTAAAACTCAGAAGCTTAAAGAGGTTGAAATCCACTCTTGTTCGGGGGAGTTACAGTAGATAAATACCCAATCCCAATGGTGTAGATTTGTTGCTGACATGGAGAAAGATGTTCTCAGTTGAGTGACCACTGGTTTATTGTACAGGACAACATCCTTCAGTCCTCTTCCTATTTCCTAGGCAGTCCTGGGCAGGGAGCCCTCCAGCCTTGGTTTTGTGCATGAGAAATGATATAAATCATTATGTTAATTCACATAAAACCTTTCTCCAGGAGGACAGAGATTGGATGGACGCTTGATGGACACCCAACTACAGCCAGCAAAGCCTTGCAGGTGATGTTGGCTTGTGAGAGCTGACAATTACTGAAGCAGCAGCAGCTCAGCTTTCCCACGCCGCAGGGAAATTTCCTGGGCACGTTTTACATTTTGCCATTTCCCCACTTGCAGGCTCCGCACCAGCCCGGGCACTGGGGAGCATGGCAGTGACGAAGGACGTGTCCCCTCACCATCGTCACAGTGACAAGAAGAGCTGCACGGGACAGAAATGAGTCACGGCTGCAGCTCAGTGACAATGAGGAACCTCTCGTGTCGCTCGCGTGGTGCCCACGGGGCCACGCGGAGTTCACGTAAGTGACGCTGTGTTCCCACGTCCCCCCTGAGGCGGGCAGGGACATGGCTACGGTGGCGGTGATTCCCCCGAGAGGGCAATAAGAGGTCAGAACGGGTGCTGAAGCTGAAAGTGAACCCCTGGAACGGAAGGTTCCTTCCCAGCAGCAATGCCTGGAGAAAATTTTCTGTTGCCTTTTGCTGTTAATTGCAAAAGTGATTGAGCCACTGATGGTAAATGCTGAGGGGCAGGCAGATAAAGGGGAAGTAAAGAATTTAGGCAAAGTCCTCTCGCTGGGAAAACAGTCAGTAAGATTTATGGGTCATCTGTGACACAGCTGAGAAATTTATTTAGGGATAAATGGGGAAAAGTGCTGCTGCTGAGTGGCACGACGCTGCATTCCCTGTCCTGATGGCCTTGTGTGGGCAGCACATCCAGGCAGGAGCACCGAGGGGGAGGAGTGAAGCGTGAAAAAGCAGCGCCGTGGACTTGTGTCTGTCCAAAGCCACGGATAATATTATTTCAAGTGGAGGGCCAAACTCTCTGACTCACCCCCACAAAAAGCACGTTGAAGTTTACCGAAGACAATGGAATTAATCCAGAGTAAAACTGATCTGAGGGAGAATGGCAGCCTCCGAAACGCTGTCCTCCTTGGCTGCGTGACTCATGTGGACACAGCCCCACTGCTGCAGATGACTGCAGGCAGCCAAAAGGTGTGAAAAAGCTGACAAGCTTGAAAGGATTTCTCTTGCATTAGTTATGTTGTTTCAAATCAAAAGGAAGATTTAATTGACTCCAGTGGGAGTTTTGCTTGAGTAAGGACTTAGGAGCTGAAGTGAGAGATGAAAAATCAAATGTACCTTGCTAGTGCAATGCTCACCGGAGAGACTCCCTTCATTTGCTCTGTTCTGAGAGATGCAAGTCACTTCCTTTAAATCATTTCAGAGCCCATATCACTTTTTTTTGTCAGTATTCAGCACATTTCCTCTTATATATGATTGTTTCTTTATCTGTAGATATTATCTGTTACACTCTACAAAAGTCTTCTCATCCCTTACAGTCATCCAAATTTGATAATGCTCAGTACATTTACTTACTTTTTTTAAAATTTTTCCCCTTAATTGATTCAGACATCTACCTATTTTAACCCTACCCTAGTTAGTATTGCAGGCACAGCATCCATGTGTGCTCTGACTTCCAGAGAAGTCTGCAGTAAATTTCCCAAGCAGGTGATGGATTGATGCAACTCTCATTTCTCACTGAATTTAAAGGTCAGTCTTATAATGCTGAGAGGTCCTCCATGAGCTAAGTCCTTCGTGTGTTTTTGCTCTTTTCATTACCTGTTCCCCGCTCTGTCCCGCAGTGTAATGGCTGATAATTGAGCTCTTTTCAATGGTGTGGCTCCTGCTCCATTGAAGGCTGGAGTTTTTTCTCAGCAGAAAGCTGACTCATAAGGATGCTGCCTTCTATCCTTAGGAAAAGTGAGTCACTAATGGATTTTTCATTATACATTCAAGTACCACGGACTGAAATTTTGTTCTACCAGTCTCGTCTTGAGGTAGTGTTTGGAAGGCTTTTTGATTTGGTATTTTAGTTATGTCTCAGGGAGGCTCTTGAGATACAAAAGATGCTGTACAAGGAGCTGGTTTGTATTCTGTGCTGTGAGTATTCCCATTAGCTTCAGCAGTGCTGTGGTTTCACTCTGTGTGCTGGGCCCTTCCTTGGCTAAAATCCCAAAAAGCCCTTTCACACCTGCATCAACAACTTCAGCATCTGTTTTCAACCGACACAAAGCGTTGAGAGTTGGTTTTCAGAGCTGTGCAAAAGCTGAGAAAGCCGAGACATAACTGAAATAACATGAATCCCACTGGTACTATCGCATTAATAGAAATAGTCCATTTGTTCAAGCAATAATAATTTGGTTTTCTTTCAGACAAGCAGTGAAGACTCACCATTTCTCACAATGGCCTATGACAGAGAGTTAAATATAATTGTTTCTATTTTATAAATAAGGGAATTAAAGTTGGGGGTGATTAAGTTGTGACAAGAGCCAATGGGATTATTGTGGATGGAACCCAGGAGTCCTGTACGTTTTTTTTCTCAACATAACAATATTTTGTATCAAAGATTTTGCTGTATTTACAGCCACTGCTGTTTAACTTGGAGTGATGTGGATGTGAGGGAGCATCTGGAGAACCTGTGTGGAGCTGCAGTTCACAGGAGGCTACCAGCATTTGCCTGTCCATGTTCTATCCTGTTAAACTCCCTTTGGAGAGGGTTTTAAGGGTGAAGTCTGAACCTCTGTGCTGCTGGCTGGAATTGTTATTTCAAGCTGTGTGATGAAGGTGCAAAAGGGAGGCTCTTGGGTGGTTGCTTTGTTCTCCATCACACAGAAGTGCCTATGCTGCAATGACAAGTTTGTAAATCATAGGTAGTTCCGTTCTCACACCACCCAATAACCTCACAATCTCCCTGTCAACTTCCTGAGGACCTTGGGAAGCTATAATCTGCGATAAAAATGGGAGGTGGAATGTTACGTGTATATCAAAGCTGAAAAGTTGTGGCTGGCTGACCTTTTCATTTTGAGCAAATGCACTCATTTCCTTTGCGTTGCTTTGCTGTTTCCTCCCGAAGCTTGGCATAATAGGAAATCCTCCTCCAGGATTGTTCTCCCTAATCAGTGGCTCCATTGTGCCGGCTTCTGTTCCTTTCAGGAGCATTTTTTCCTCGTGGAGCATCGCTCTTGGGCTGTCAGGCATCAGAAACTCAGATGAATTTCAGCTGCCGTGGCTGAAAGCACAGCAGGGGCAGTGGGTGCTAAATTCAGTGAGCTGTCAGAGTAAGGAAACAGCCCCCTGCTTTTCAGTTCAGAAAAAAAAGCCCTCGCTGGATTTTACAGTGACATTTCCCAGTGCTTGTGATTAGGCTTAGATGAATAATGAAAATGAGTGGTTCGTAAATTTAGATTTTGCTTCATTTCCATACGTGGGGGGATGTCATTTGTTGTCATGTCACTGCTAATATTTGCATAGTCATCTGACAATTATAAAGCAGGCATATGAATCTTTAGGATAAATAACTTCCCCAGAAATATATTCTGGAATGCCTACTAATTATAACTAGCACATCATTTTTCATTTTCTTTTTTATTCCTCTTTGTCATCCAGTCAAGAAATTCCACGTTGTGACTGTACAGCCCAAACTGCAGATGGTGCAGCATTTGTGTACACACATCTTGCTCAAAATTAAGCAAGTATTTAGAAATAAAAAATGTACTGGCAATCACCTAAAACTGTTTGTGAAATAAAATAAGGCTGAAGTTGCCAAAAAAGATTATTTGTGTTGGTAACCTCGGCTTTGTAAAGCACAACACAGACAAAACCGGTGGCAGGTCGGTGCTCAGGAAGAGCTGAGGCTTCACCAAGTCTTGTCTTTTGTTTCCTGTTGCAGCACGGAGGTGTTGACATCATGTTCCTGCACATGCAATATGCAAAAAAAAAAAAAGCTTAGGGTTCATCATTCTGTTTTGGCACAAATAAACAACTTTTGCTTGTTGCTACTGATTTTCTGCTGTCCTGCTTTCCTCCACTGAAGTCAGTGTCTGTGGGGAGCCAGGCAGGCTCTGCAGGTGTTTCAGAGTTTTTTGGTCTCTCACGGCTTTGCAATAAAGAAGAGCTGTGTTCAGGGGGCTTTGGACAGTGTCTAATCCATTCCTTCGGCACAAAGGTCCATGGGAAGGACTTGTGTGGCAGCGTGGTTATCAGAAACAGCGTAAAGCCCAGGACAGACCTTCATGCATTTCCACTGGAGTCAAATCCCCAGGGAAATGAGGTTAGGGATGGTGATGATGATGATAATAACAAATAATGCACGCTCCCCTCGGGTCTTGGCTGCCTATCAAGACAGACTTCCTGATGAGGAGATGCATCTGTCTGTCTCCAGTCCCTTCAAGGTATCTGCAAGGCACCATTTTTGCAATTACGAAGGACTGCAGATGAGAACATGCCCCATAAGAAGCAATCCAGCAGCATTTGTCCCAGACTTCTGTCTCTCATTTCCATAATCGTTCTCATCTCAACCCCTCAGACATTAGCAAGCCAAATCTCAGAACAGCTCAGGCAAGGGCTGACCCTGGTGGCAGTGGCAGCCCAGGAACCTGCAGGCTTTTTGACTTTTTGTTTTGGCTGCCTGGTTTGCATGGGGATGGGACCAGAGGGGCTCAGGGCTCTGTCACATCCTGCTGGCCAGAGATGGGGTCACCGAATGGAGTGTTTGCTTCCAGAGGGGATGGGGGCTCTGCCAGAGCACTGTGCCAAGGGATTCTCCATGGAATTTCTTCATGCCTCAGCCGTGCCCCACTGGGGAGGGGCTCTGTGCCAATCGCCAAACGCAACGGAAGCGAATCCAAGGTGACGGTGGTGGCTTTCCTGTTGGCCTCGTGCTGGCAGTGCCACGTAGAAAAGAGGAAGGGCAGCCCCGTGGGGAGCACTGGATTGGTTGCAAAAGGTCTGGTCTCACCCCAATTGCTGCTCTCCTGTCCAGTCCTTCAGCTCCCACTGGCTCTGTTCCTCCCGGAAAAATGGGACCAGATGTGCCCACCTTCCTCCCAGGTGCTGTACAGGCCATTCTGCTTTCCAAGAGAACAAAAACCATCCCAGTTTCTTTCCAAGAGAACCAAAACCATCCCGGTTTCTTTCCAAGAGAACCAAAACCATCCCAGTTTCTTTCCAAGGGAACAAAAACCATCCCAGTTTCTTTCCAAGGGAACAAAAACCATCCCAGCTTCTTTCTAAGAGAACAAAAACCATCCCAATTTCTTTCTAAGAGAACAAAAACCATCCCAGTTTCTTTCCAAAGGAACAAAAACCATCCCAATTTCTTTATAAGAGAACAAAAACCATCCCAGTGCAGTGGCTTGTCTGCAGGAGCCCCTCCTTTGCCGCTGCAGGGAGCACCAAGGTGAATTCCAGTCAATGATTGAGGAAGATAAACAGGATTTGGCAATAGCAGGACAGGCCTCCCCCCCAACACGTGGACTTTGTGTGAGAGCAAACACAGCCCAGCACCTCTCAGGGCACACAGGTATCGCTCAAAGCCATCTCTTCTGCTAAAGTCCAAACGGAAGTTGGTGTTTGCTATCATTTGGGGTCACAATAAATTTCTGCATGCTCCTATCTAATCTGTACTCACCCAAGGTTGGGCTAAATGTTTGTTTTGGTTATTCTTGACATATTTGATAAGGAGGAACCAAATGCTGCCTGGCCCATCCTCTCACTCTTGGGCTGGTTTATTGTTGCTGATTGCCTTCGTTTTCCCCTTGGTCTCGTGACATGGAGCCACTCACGTTAGGCACATCTGTCATTCTACATGACCTGTTAAAGTCACGTACCGAGGAAAATAACCTTCGCTCAAGGTGTTCACTCTGATTCTTTTTTCATAAGCCGCTGTTTATCAGTGTTGTAAGATGAGATGATTTTTCATGTCATTATTGCTAGAAGGTGACTCTAGATTCACTCCCATGGACTATTTTGTCCCAGAAACACTGAGAAATGAGAAGGATTTGTCCCTCTGGTCTCCTAGAAAGGTTTCTCAAGCCCACACAGCGCGAGCAGAACAGCATCACACCTGTAGATCACTCCCAACGGAGATTTTAGAGGAGCTTGGCTGCCTCTGTCCTGCTGAGAGCCCCTGAAATCCTGAGTGATCTCATCCTTAGGCTGCCCAGAGCAGTCAGAAACAGAAGGTCATCTCCTAGAAAGTCACAGTGACAGTGGCAGCTTCCCAAGCTCAGAGATGCTCAGGGCTGAGCGTGAGGGTCGCTCGGGTGGTCCCTGCTCTGCCTTCGGGAGATTTGAAAGAGGAAGAGGCAAGGAGTGCTCCTGGCACCTCCAAGGAAGCCCCAGTGGGAAATTTCCTGGCAGGCAGAGCAGCCTTAGGACTCCACCGGGTACATCTGCCACTTCACCTCCCTTCCTACTACGTGGAATGCTGTAATTGCCACGTAAACTATCCGGCATTGCTTATGCCAGAAGATTTTTTTTCTCAGCCTTTGAAAATGGAGTTAAATATAACCATTGTCCCACAGAGAAACTGAGGCACAGCGGATCTGAAGGAAGGTTAGGCAGCACGTCACAGGCAGTAAATCCCAGGTGTCCTGATTTCCTCTCACCCAGATGAATCCCTAGAACTCACTATCTCCTGTAATAAAGCTTAGCTCACAGTCTTATTCTGAAATGTAATTAATATGCAAAGTGCTTTGATCCCCTTTGATGAAAGATTCCATGTAATTTGCTATCATATTTTAAATTAATACCTCTAACTGTTATGCAGCAGTAAAACGAAATATGGATAATTCATTTGCTATTTTTAGGGAAAGGACTGAGTCTTTTACTCCCGGAGTTTTAGGTTACAGTCATTTTCAAGAGGAGGGATGTGAGGTTTGTGCTGCTGTCGAAACACTTAAAAAGTGAGGATTAGCAAACATACAGTGTGTTCTGGGATCCTGGCTCTGGGGGGGTGAGTTCCCCCCAGAGGATGACTAACAGCAGGATGTGGGACATAATTTGCATGTTCTCTGACTCTGCAGCAATCATTTGTGTATTGGATACTTGAATTATACATTACACAGAAGGTCGCCCACTTGCCAAGCTGACAGCCCTGCTGAGCAGAGCACAGCCCTGGACAGGGGGGTGATGTTATTTCAAGAAATGCTTCGTGCTGGGTTCAAAAAAGAAATAGTTCTGTGTATGAGAGTGGAATTTGTCACCGAATACTTTGGGGGTTGTTTACTCATTCTGGCCACGCTCCTGCGAGCTCTGACTCTCACCTGTTCTGCTTCTGCTCTTTTCCTGGGGTGAGTTTGATGCTGTTGGGAGGTGACAGAAGACGTCCCTGCACTCTCCAGCGCTGCCTCTCCCAGGAGAGCCAGCCTGGGCAGTGGCAGATCCCCTCTGCTCTGCCTGCTAAAGCTGCCCCTGGTTTTTCACAGAAATCCCAGGTGGGAAGGGATCTCAGTGGTCACTGTACCACCTCCCTGCTCCAGGGCCACCCCAGAGCACAGGACTGCATCTAGAAAATTCTGGAACGTCCCCAGTGAGGAAACTCCACACCCCTCTGCCCTCTGTTCAGGGCTCTCTGCACAGGAAAGAAGTTCTGCCTCACGTTCAGATGCATCAGTTTCTATCCATTGTTTCTTGTCCCTGTTTTCCAAAGGAGACAAGAGTTCCCTGCTCTCATTGCAACCTCCTTGAACTGTTCTCCGCTGCCAGAAAAACACCAGGGGTGCTTTTTCTACTACCCTGCTCGGGAAAAAACCAAACCCCGAACCCCAAAACCTCATAATAAAAGTCCTCAAAGTCATTTTTGTAGATCACCTCTCCAGGGGAACAGAGCTCACAGCATCTCCCCCTGCAGCCAGCCTCTCTGAGAAATCATCCTGCACAAATTGAAGTTCAATGAGAGAAGCAGTGATCACACTTTTCCCCTTCAAAATATTATTTTTGCAGTCAGTACTGACCGCAAGAAAACAAACTAAGAAAAGGAAGTGATTCAAAACTAAGTGACAGAGTGCACTCATCTAATCATCTGATCAGCCTTCTTACTGGTGGTTACACTACCTTGCTGTATCCAAGAAATTATTAAAAGTTATTATATATTAGAAATTATTAAAAGTGAAGGTCTGTGTCCTCCCAAATTCTATTTCTCAAGCAAAAAGATTGGACTTAGTGTCAGGTTCCAGTAAGCCCTGTGCCTTTCTTCTGCTTAGGATTGGCTATGACTGGCCAGCCCTTGACAGTGCGAACCATTTTATCAAATACATTCTTTGATTTAAAAAAAAAAAAAATTTTTTTTTCGTTTGGGTCCATCAGAAAGATGTGAACATTTTTTTTTTTTCAGTATTTCCACTGAGAGCTCAAATCTTTTAGTTAAGAATTGTTCATTAGACCACATTCACATTTGCCCTTCCCCTTCCACTAAACCTATGCTGAGAAATCAAATGGGTTCATTTAAAAAATCTGAATTGAACCTGCAGAGCCCCAGAGAGAATCTTTGAACCATTCCCTATGGAATGCCACTTCCCTCTCGCTGTGCTCTGCTGGCTGACACTCAGAGCTTTCGATGTAAAATGTGTTGGGATGGGTAATGCAAGAGCTGCTTATCTCATTTAAGTCCCTCCAGGGCAGGTGGATTTCTGGGGAGGTGCCTCATAAACCGTGCCAGCAGAAATCAGAACCTCTCATCTCCCCTTGGAATTACAGCTGCCTGCTCCTGCCTGATGTAACTCAACCTTTTTCCATTGACTCTCGCCCACCATTCCCAAATCGATTCCCAGGAAAACCACGAGCACTCGCAGGCTTCCCCAGGTGCAGTGCTGTGCCATCTCTGGCCCCCACAGTGACTCAATCCAATATTCCAGAGAACTCCAGGGAAGCTGCCCACATTTATTCCAGGCAAGAGCCCGGCCCAGAGCAGAAATTCAGATCTTTTGTCACTTTATAAACAAAAGTCATTGTTTTTCAGCAAACTGTGCCATCCTCCTGTTTCTAAGTAAAAAATACATCACCAAATCCTCAGGGGGAAGGGCTGTGTGAGTAATAGCAATGGCACAGAGTCTGCATCCCAACCAGCGAGCCAAACAATATTCCAAGAAAATACTTCTAAGTTACAGCAGTTGCGTAAGGGTGATTATTATTTTTGAAGCCCAGAAAAACCAAGTCCAGTTTCTAAAAAAGCAAACACATATTTTTAGCCTTGCTGGTCTCTTGATCTCAGCCTAATGAGAACCATCTGCACTGGGACTGGCTGACGTTCCTGGTAAATAACCTTTCACTGCAACGTTCCAGATGTTTCCAAGGCTTCTCTGGGGAGCAGAGTTTGTCTCCCTGCCTGTCAGTCTCCCTTTCTGCCTTTCCTGTCCATGTTTACTTCAGGAATATACATTCCTTTATTAAAAAGTTTTTGTTAAAAATAGCTGCTCAGGATTTTTGGCTAATCTTGGTTAGGGTTCTTGCTTGCCAGCAGAGAATGAAAACTTTTCTTCCTTTTGCTCCGTTGAAAGACAAAATCTGAGATTGGAGAAAGATGCTACAAGATTTAGATTAAAAGACACACCCCCAAAAAATTAGTTAGAGGCAGATTTCTATCTCGCCTCGACCCCTTTGAGGATTCCACCTATTGAACAGCCACGTTTCCTTCGGTATTGAGAAATTTGAGTGTGACAAACTTTTATGGAACACACAAATGTACTTTTTGCTGAACAAGATGCCTCCCTACAAAGCCTTTGCAACTCATTATGTAAAAGAGTCCTGTGGTTTGCTTTGCTGTCTCTGCTGTGATATATCCTGGGGTTGGATATTTCCTATGCAAAGAAAACATCCCCAGACGCACAGGTCACTTTTTGTCCCAGCCAAGCTAAGCTGAGCCAGACCGGCTGAAGGAAAATAAGGGGATTTAAAACCATCCTTTGACCTTTCTGTTCTCTCCACCTGGAGCCTGCCTGAAATCTGATGTGTTACAGCTTCATTAAGGCTGTAACTCGGGCTGGGGTTCCATGAGATAAGAAAGGCTCCGGTGTCAAACCTCCCACTCAGGTCTCAGCGCTGATGTCGGTACCATCCGCTCACGGTGTGCGCTCAGGAGTAATGAATCCTTCCTCAGGAGTAATTACCCCAGAGAATGCACTCTCCGGGGGATAATTCCTTCATTTTAAAAACTTTGTGTCACTGCTGGAGTGTAAAAGCTCTGGAAGGTACAGGAGAGTCTGTCTGGTTTTTCTGAAGGGTTTGGGGCTATGAGGCTCCTCAGTGCTCTGCTCTAAGTGGGGCATTGTGATGGTAATTGCAGTAAAATCCGATTTTCTGAGGTTCTGTGGGCTGGGACACTCAGCAGAACGGAGCACAGCGTTTTAGCAAGCACTCCTTTGTTCTTTTGTTGCCTGTTATCAAATTTGTTTCATAACAAAGGTTTCCTGAGCTTGGGGGTTTTGTGTGTGTTAATACTGGTAATATGATTTAAATATTCTGATGATTCATTTTCACTCCAGAGAGCTGAATCAGCCATGTAGAACATAACTTGCTTCTCCCAAACCGCTACCTTTTCCATCCTTTCTCGTCATTTCTATAAGGGGATGATTCATGCTCCTCTTGTATTTACCATTTGAGAATGTGCCCCACTCCTTCAGCTATTTTCACTTCTTGTTCCTCTTTTTCAAGGAAAAAAAAAGCGAAGAAGAAACAAAAGCGATTGTTGATCGATGAGATATTGCACTTGGTGGAGCTGGCACGTGAGCTAAACCTGAACTGGACAGAGAGGAACAAGAGAGGAAAGAACTGCCTTGAATTATTAAATTGATCTGAGGCCAAACTGTGAAGTTCGGCCCCTGGCTCACATTTCACACATTTTTGAAATCCTATGTGTTCAAGTCAAGGGTTGTGTTTAAATAAATGTGCTCAAACATATCCGGTATAACGATCTTCCTTTTTTTTGCTTGTTTAACAGAAGTCCCTTATTTTATTTAGTTACTCAATTCGAATTTGTTTTCACTGGTTGTGGTTGTGACTGGCTCAACCAATTAACTGGAGGATGGTAATGTTAATTATTGATTGACCTGATTACATGAGAGCATTCTCAGAGATGGCTGTAAGATATATAAAAACATAAGGAAATAACTGTGTCAGGCCTTGGGAAAACACTTGGACTCTTGTCCTCAATTTCCATGTGAGACACTGTGCTTCTCAGGAGTGAGATCAGTTTTAAAATCGGAGAGCATCTCTGCCTTCCCTCTCTCACTGCCAGGCTCACCAGACCCTGGGTGCCCCTCCAGGTGGGGCTGGTACCCTCCAGGAGAGGCTGGGACCCTCTAGGTGGGACTGGGACCCTCCAGGTGGGACTGAGACCATCCTGGTGGGGCTGGGACCCTCCAGGTGGGGCTGGGACCATCCAGGAGAGGCTGGGACCATCCAGGAGAGGCTGGGACCCTCCAGGTGGGGCTGGGACTACCCAGGTGGGGCTGGGACCCTCCAGGAGGGGCTGGGACCATCCAGGAGAGGCTGGGACCATCCAGGTGGGGCTGGGACCATCCAGGTGAGGCTGGGACCATCCAGGTGGGGCTGGGACCCTCCAGGTGGGGCTGGGACCATCCAGGTGGGACTGGGACCATCGTGGGCTCTCTGGCTGCTTGTGCCATCCAGGAGCTGCCACACTCAAAGGAAAGTCTCCCCCAGCTTTCAACCCTTTCCATTTTAGGGTTCCCCTCATGCTGTGGCTTTTATGGGATTTTGATGGGAATGGAGTTCTTTACACCACCACAGCAGCTGTAAAAAACACTCTCTGGAGTGTGTTCATGTTAGCATCCCTTGGGCTGGGCCTCTCTCTAAACAGAGCTCTGGATTTTGAGCGGCGGCCGAGGTGAAATCACAGCTTGAGAGGCTCCAAGAGCCGCAGGGCACCTGTCCACACATGTGGCCTCCCCTCGGCAGAAACATCCCATGTTTGGGCAAATTTATAGGAGCCAGTGCTGCTGTGTGACCTCACTCCTCATTCATCCCCACCGAGAAACATTCTGTCCAACACTTCGGAGAAGGACAGCACGGACCCGGACTCACCTGGAGGTTCCCCAGCGAGGCCATGACATCAGCTCAGCCCTGGGTTTTATCAAGTGGGCCGTGAGCAGCGTGGGAGGGTCAGGAGTGGCCATGACAAGGCATTTCATGAACAAAGCCATGGATCATCAGATCCCTCTCCTGGACCTCACGCCCTGTCCCCCTCGAGTGGCAGCGAGGGCAGTGCTCAGTGACTCACTCGCCCTGCCCCGTGTGCTCCTGGAAACAGCACAGAGGGCCAAAGTTTGGCTTTTTCCACTGCCTAAAGGTTTTCATGTTCCAAACACTTCAGTGTTCTTCTCCCCTATGAGTAATGCGGTGTTTTCACTGACCACACATCACCTCCCTCCATCACATGAGGGAATCATGTCATTTTGCAAACATTGTCACAAAGCGCAGAGCACAGAATGAATAAGCAGTTCTGTATTTACCGATACGGGGGGGATTTTTTAGCAGTTACGGTTTAAACACCGAGATTGGTTATAAACACCTTGGAAGCTCATGCTAAGTGAGCACAGAAAAACATACAAGAGTAACAAAGGGACTCAGTCGGAACAAAGTAATATCCACTGGAATTTCTTTGTGCCTCGCTTCCCTTACAAGTTTCTTTACTTTTTGACATCTTCTCATGAAGTGTCACTCTTGAGTCCCCACACTGAGTTGCTCCATAGCCCAGGAATGCAGGAATTGTGGCTTTTGATAGCAGAAACCTCACTTTATTTCAGGCAGTTTCCAGCTGCTTTTGCTGTTACATCCTCCCTTTCCATCCCCTCGGCAAATAACCCCTTTTAACACCATTAGGTGTCAGACAAATTTAGACCTGGAGGACGGCAGAAGTGGCACAGATGAGCCGTGGAAGTACAGCAGGAGGATTTCTGAGCCCTCCATTCCTGCACTTAGCACAGGACTTCAGGACGAGACAGAAATACCTTTCCATCAGTTCTGCAGCTTTCAGCCCTAAAAGTCCTACATTACCCCAGGCTGGCTTTATCCACCCTAAGCTATTTGTGAGCTGGGAGAAGTCACTATGTGTGAACACGAAATTCCTTCTCCCAGCAGCAGGTCACGCTGGTTTTACAGACCCTTCCTGGTGGGAAGAGTTGGAGCTATGAGGAGTGGAGAACACGTTTATGGTCGCTCCAGCATAGGGAACAAGATACCAAACTCCAGATCTATCCCTTCCACTCCTGATCTGTCCTAATGGGTGGAGTAACCCCAGGCTCAACACCAGCCCCTCGTGTGCCACGTCCTTTTATGAAGCCTTGACCTCTACTAAAGATAAGAACCACCTGCAAATGGCAGTGCCTCGGCAGCTCTTATCTCGATCTTTATGAGAATGGACGGTTCTGGGAATCTGGAGCTCTGACAGAGTCACTGCGCCCGCAAAACGCTGACATCACCTGAGGAGCAATAAACCCCAGGCTCGTGTTTCTGGGGAGGAGAACACGCCTCTCCTGCTCCTCGCTGCGAGCGACGTCATTTGTTTTCTATTCAAATTCCTCCCACGGAAGCCTTGCCTTGCCCTGCCAGCCATCAGGAGATGTTATTGAGAAAATACCCGCTCCAACAGGAGGAAAAATAATTTCCCATAAGTATATTTTATTGTGTATATAATGCCTTTCATCTTGAAATATGAGAACTTTACAAATACGGCGATTTTATTGAATAAATACCCTTATACCCAGTGCAAGCCGTGATTCATAGTAGATTAATAGAGGCAATTAAATGTAAGATTAAATTGCCTAAACCATTTGCCCCACTAAGCCGATCCCAGAGCTGTGAACTCTATCAACGCCACTAATTCCCAGCGATTTTCCTTTGCAGGCAGGTATTTAATGATTTTGAATATCAAATCCACGGTACCCCGGGCTGGCTCTGTAATGCCTGTAATCATGTTAAAACGCAGCACTAAGCAACTTGCCCGAGGCAGCTCCGTGAGTCACTGCGGGAGAAAGCAGAACTTCTCACTCGCAGGAGCTGCTCAAGCAGAGTGGAGCCACAATTGGGATGGAGGACTGTCCACACTGCAAATTTTGTGTTTCAGGCTGTTGGAAAATATAGCAGTTTAAAAATTTTGTATAACTTTTTATTTTTTTCTCTCTGGTTAGGCTTGACTTGGCTTTGCTTTGGGGAAGGGAATTTTCTTTAGTTTATTTAGGAGATATAGCATCACTGTAAGGACATCTCCTTAGCATAGGGACAGAGTGGAGCAGCCCAAAGATCCCCAGAGAGATAAAAACCATCCACAGAACACCAACGGAACATCGGTGGCCATCTCCAAACATCCACCCCAGAGCACCTCTGACAGAGCTGAAGACATCTCACCCGGAAAGGACTGATAAGAGGATTGAAAAATAAATATCTAATTTACATTGGAGGCGAGAGGGTTCGGATCCAATAGAAAACTAAATATTGAGGGCTGCCCAACTCTGGACCAATGAACTTTGAAACAATACATCCCTATGGGTTTTAACTGTATAAAAACTGGGGGAAAATCCTGTAAAATCATGTGGTTTTGGAATATTTTCCTTGGCACATCCTGGCCAGTAAATAAAGTAATGCCTGATTCTCTATCACTCCAAATACAGTGCTAGAGGGTTCTTTATTTCTCCCGATTTTCAGTGACAAGGCCATGAGGAGCATTTGGTGGGCGCTGGGACAGGCGAACACACGTGTCCAGGGTCACACGGGGCTGGCTGGTGGCGGAGCTGGTGACAAATCCCTGCAGCCCTGGGACCCTCGTGTTTTGGAGCACATCGGGAAGAGATGGGAGCCCCCAGCAGCAGAAAGGCTCGCGGTGAGGAGCAGCAGTGCAGGAGTGGCACCACTGCTGCCAGCCCTGCTGTGCCCCGCAGTGCCACAGCCTTGGGGGCGGCAGGATGGGAGCAGTGAGCTGGGATTTCCTTGGGCAGGGCTGGGGAAAAGGGGCTTTCCATATTCCCCAATGTACATCGGGATCCAGGATGTGTCCTCAGTGAAAACACGCGAGCTCCTACACCAACTGTTTTCCTCTCGGCACCAAATAGTTACCCACTGGACGTGGCCCACAGAAATAAGGATGTACCAGAAATAAGGTTTTCCAGCCATCCTCTCCAGGAGGGAGACCTCAACTCAGAGCTATTCTCATGCTGTTAGGACCTCTGCCACTGCATCTCGTTAGCTCCAAGAAGGATTTGAGGCAGTCTGAGCTCAACCAAACCCTGGCCAAAGGGTTAAATCTTGGAATTTAAATGCATAAAAAGTAATGTTTTCATTGTAGTGTGAGTCATCCGTAATTCTATATTGTTTGTGTTCTGTTTATGGTGACCTTTCATATCTGAATCCCTTTTTTGTTTCTCTTTCTCTCCTTTCCTTCCCTCCTTCCTTGCTTGCTTGCTTCCTTCCTTCTTTTTATTTCTCTCTTTCCCCCATGTATTATTCTTTTTCTTTCTGTTTCTTATGAGTCTGCGCCTCTGTAAAATCTGTCCAAATATTTACAAAAGGAAATGCTGGGTTGTGAAACTGAATTCAGAGAAAATGTTACACATGCTGAAGAAATGCATCCAGCACGGTTTCCAAATGTTCCCACATGCATTTTTGTCCTGTGTCTCAAGTGTTGGGGCTTGATACTTCACATCTTTATTCAGGCAAAACTTGCACTGAAGGCAGCGAGATCCAGGCTGGGGTCTGGTCCAGTGGTGCTGTAATTCTGGAGTGGTTCCATTTGATTTTGGCCATGGGTGACTGGTGAAAAAGCCTGAATAACCAGTGTGACTGGGTAACTGCTTTGTGCAATGGGGCTGTTCCAGGCCAGGGGTTATCGTCACTTGTCACCAAGCTGGAAAAAATTGGCATCGCTGTCGGGCAGAGCAGAAGCTCTCTGCAGCTCTGTCACCTCCGAGAAACCTCAGCCAGGCTGCACCAGGAGAACCCCAGTCCCTGGAGCAGCCAGGACAGGTCCTGCTGAGACAAAAAAACCCCAACTCAGCTGTGCCGTGATGAAAGTGCCATGAAGTAATTTTCCCAAGAAGTCCTTGATGCCACGAGTGAGGGCTCACACTCATGTCCTCATGGACCTGGACATGTTTTGGCTGAGCTACAGGGAACTGTTTAAGCCCCGGGGATAAAGGGAGTCGGCAGTGGGTCCCATCTGCTCAAAAAGCGTCACCTCCCACCCCCATACTCCATGCTCATGTTTCTATTCTTACCCTCACAAAGGCATTGTGGTCCCCGTGCAAACAGGGATTGTTTTGGAGGAAGGGGTTAATTTTGTATTTCCTGGCTTTTGTTAGCGCAGGAAAACTAACCCTTTAGCAAGTCATTCAAGTCGCTATGAGCTTCTAAAAGCCACTTCTGCCCTGTTCTGTATTTTGCTTTCTTGCATTCTTATGGCAGGTTTATTTAAGAAAAGAAAACAAAAATAAAGTGAGGAAATAGCAAGCCCGGGATTGTAAGCGATTAAGTACGCATTGCCACATGTGTTGAATTTTGTTCTTCCTGATTTGCAGCGGGTGTAAACAAGAGCAGATTCAAAAGTCTCACAGTTACATAAGTGCATAGGAGAGCAATTATCATTGTTGTGGAGGTGAATTCCCTTTGTGCAAAGGTCTCCGTGGGGTGTCATCCCTGCACCGGCTCAGAGCAGCCGAGGTGCCTGGCCCAAGTGCCTGGCACAGATTCAATATTTGTGTGGTGCTGGTTAACATCATGATGAGAAAAGTGGATGTCATTGAGAGCACATTGTCCCTTGGCTGGGCAGGTGGCAGGCCGGGAAATTTCTTTAAACATGGGAAAAAATGAAGATGCTGAACTGGGGGGAAAAGCATCTCTGTCTTTTAGCTTTTTGGGACACCGAGAAGGGTTTAGGAGAAGGAGAGAAAAGCCCGTCAGTGGCACAGGGATACCTGCGAGCCAGGCAGGGGTGGGACAGATGCTCTTTATTCCCTTCCAGCCCAAACCATTCTGTGATTTCATTATTCTAAGGACGTTCCCAGCTTCTAATCCCACAGGGCTACTCCACTGCGGCTTGACAGAGTCCTTGCCTCTCCCGTGCTCCAGCCAGGGAATGCCTTAAATCGCTCCCACATCGCACATCGCACTCCAAAGGAGGAAAGCGAAGCGATTCCTGGGTACAGACCCACAGAAAGCTCCGTGTCTGAGGTCCATTTCCTCTAGGAAAAGATGATGAATTCAGCCCTGTCTTGTGGCCATCTGTTGTGCTGGCTTCTGCTGCAAGAAGTTGGCAAGGAATCCATCACGGAGAATTCCTGCTGTTCATCTCCTCAGAACAATCTGGGGAGGCTGGTGCCGGACAGATGATGTGCAAGGTCACCAGAGCTCGGTCATGGCATGGTGATATCACAGTGATATCACATCTTTTAAGGTGCTGGCTTGGAGTGCATCCAAGGAGGACAGCCTGGTCTGCTGCTGCCAGTGGTGAGGTCCCTGTGGAGGGACATGTGTCGGGACATGTGTCACCTGCCCAGCTGGTGGGTCCTGTGATTTACACCCCACTGTGGACACCTGTGGGGTCCCTGTGCCACAGCGGGTGCTGGTGTGATGGAGAGGAGTCATTTCCCAGCACCCGAGTGTGTGTGTGTTCCTCCCACGATCTTCTTCCAAGCCACTGCTAAAAGAACAACAATAAATAAATGGAATGAAAAGCGCAATCCTGTGTTTATTTTAAAGGAACGTGTTGAAATAACAGATTCACTCTGAGGCTGCAGTTCTGGCAAAAAAACCACTGCTCGGCAGAGCGGAGACAATCCTGTGGGTAAGCCAGAGTTGGCACTCGCCCACCCGTGCCCTCGTCCATGCCCCTCCTCCTGGCCCCCTTGGGAACCTGGAAAACCCTGGAGATCGCAGTTAGACACGGAGGTTTGAGGTGCTCAAAGCCCGGGGAACATTGCGGGAGACAGAAAATGTGAGGAATGATGGGTGGGAGGCTGGTGGGGCAGGAGTGGGGAGAGGAGCCCTGGGGTGAGGGCTGAGTGGAGAGGTCCCTCCAAAAGGAGCAGCTGAAAGGAGGAAATACAACCAGAAAACTGCGGAAAGGGCGAGGAAGGAGCAGCTGGGAACAGCCGGGCAGTGCCGGGGGAAGAGGAATTGCTGGGGGAGAGGGCTGGGGTGGAACAGGGTGCTGGGGACAGCGGTGGCTGAGGGCACTGAGCAGCCAGCACGGCTGGGGACACACGGGGGGACACACAGAGGGGACACATGGGGGGGCCACACAGAGGGG
>VZRL01002157.1:1091517-1151433 GCA_013397895.1 Origma solitaria
CAGCAGCGCTGACTGGAAGCCCTGAGTAAGAAACACCCGAGTGGCTCGGGGGAAGTCAGTCATCCGCGGAAAAAAAGAAAACTTTTGGGAAGTGCTGATGCACCGAAAGGGGGAGAAAAAGGAGACCTCCCACCACTGCCCTGCCGGTTACTGGGCAGCCCTGACCCCTGGGGGTGTTCTCAGTGGGGAAAAGCGAACTTTGCATGGGTCTACTATGTTTTTTTTCATCACATAAAACATGATGGGAACGACTCTCAAATATGTGTTTACATGATAAATATATATACAAATATATGTGTACACATGTATATTTATGCGGGGGTATGTCTGTACATGTAGATATGCCTATGCATGAACACAAATATATGGATGTGTATGCGTGTTCCTTTCTACATATATTTTAGGAGAATAATCACACCCTCACCCAAGGCTCGGCATCCCCCCAGTGCTGCTCCTTCCCTGGATTTCTGTGGGAAAGGAGGCAGCAGCCAGTGCTGGGGGTGAGGGTGAAGGCTGTCCCAGCCCCAGCCAGCCCGGAGACGTGGGGCAGAGGACAGGGACAGCGGCAGGGAGGTGACCCAGCCCGAGGGCTCCTGTGCTGGGAGTGGTGGGCACAGGGTGGGGGAGTGTGAATGGCTGGGTGGGTGAGTGTGTGAAAGAGGGGGTGTGGAATGGCAGAATCATTCAGCTTGCAAAACACCCCTAAGATAATTGAGTACAACCGTTAACCGCCCTTTTTGAGTCCGTCTCTGAATAATGTCCCTGTGGTCCCCACCAGACACAGAGTATATGTGTGTAAATGTGTATATGTGATATATAAACACAGACTGGCGTGGGTTGGAATGAACCTTAGAGATCACCTTGTTCCACCCCTCACCTGAGCAGAAAAGAGGGGCAAAATCCCTCCCTCCCCTGCTGCCCGCACTGGGGGATCAGCCCAGGGCACGGGGGGCTTCTCATGCAGAGTTTTCCATTAACCATATATGTATCTATACACGGATACAGACATATATATACACATATACACACACACATGTATACAGATACAGATACACATATTTATAAATATATAGACACACATATACACACACATATATACAGATACAGACACACATACACATATTTATAATATATATACATACATACATAAATACATATATACATAGATACATATACATATATGTATATACATATACATACACAGCGCTATACATACGTTCATATACATATAAATACACATACAAATGTGCGCGCATGTATATGTACATACATTTTTATTCGTTTATATCGGGGTTTGTGTGTAGCGCGGCCGTGTCTGTGCACGTCCGTGCGTGTGCCCGTGTACCCACGCGTGTATATGTGTGTGTATACATGTGTGTACAGGTGTGTACAGGTGTNCGCGCCCGCGGTGGCGCGCGGCCAGGGTGACGTCACCCGGCGCGGCGGTCCCGCCCCCGTTGACACCACGTGACTCGGCTCCATTGAGAAAACGCCGTCCCGCCGCGCGGCCCCGATATAAGGCGGGAGCGGCGGAGCGCGGCCGGGACAGCGGGACACTCGGGGACAGCTGCACCTCCGCGCACGGCCCTGCCCTCCCAGCCCTGCCCTTCGCAGCCATGGTGAACCTGCGGGTGTGCGCGCTGGAGTGCGAGGCGCTGCGGGGGCTGCTGCAGGAGCGCGGCGCGCAGTGCCTCGTCCTCGACTGCCGCTCCTTCTTCTCCTTCAACGCCGCGCACATCCGCGGCTCCTGCAACGTCCGCCTGAGCACCATCGTGCGGCGCCGCGCCAAGGGCGCGCTGGCGCTGGAGCACGTCGTGCCCAACGAGGAGCTGCGGGCCCGCCTGCGCCAGGGGCTCTTCCACACCGTGGTGCTGCTGGACGAGCGCAGCACCGACCTGGAGATGCCCAAGCGCGACAGCACCATGCTGCTGGCGCTCGGCACCCTCTGCAGGGAGGCCCGCGGCGCCCGCATCTGCTTCCTCAAGGGTGAGTGGCCCCGCGGGCACCGGGGGCCGTGCCGGGCCGGGCTGGGCTGGGCTGCCCCGCTCTGCCCCGGCCGTGCGTGGCTCACCCCGCGCCTCTCTCCGCTCTGCCCGCAGGAGGTTACGAAGCCTTCGCGTCCGCCTGCTCCGAGCTCTGCAGCAAGCCGGCCGCCCCCGCCGGGCTCAGCCTGCCCCTGAGCGCCAGCCCCGCGCCCGGCAGCGCCGACTCGGGCTGCAGCTCCTGCGGGACCCCGCTCTACGACCAGGTGAGCGCCGGGGCAGCGGCGGAGCCGCCGTGCCGGGCTGGGAGCGGAGCGGAGCGGCGCTGCCGCGGAGCGCCGGGCGGGGGTGACCCGTGCTCTTCCTCTCTTGCAGGGCGGGCCCGTGGAGATCCTGCCGTTCCTGTACCTGGGGAGCGCCTATCACGCCTCCCGCAAGGACATGCTGGACGCTTTGGGCATCACGGCGTTAATCAATGTCTCGGCCAACTGCCCCAACCACTTCGAAGGGCACTACCAGTATAAAAGTATCCCCGTGGAGGACAACCACAAGGCAGATATCAGCTCCTGGTTCAACGAGGCGATCGATTTCATCGGTAAATGAGCTCCCTTTACAGTCTGTGCTTTTTCTGGGTTAGTGTCCCCATGGAAGTGATTTTTGGCGTGGTTTTCCCCAAGTAAAAACTACATTTGAGACTGGGGAATCACATTCCACTGGGAAGATACTCGGGGAAACGTTCCCACTCGGAGAACGTTTCCATTAATTTAATTCTACTCATAGGGCTAATCTAAGCTTCGTAAAGCTGTTTGCAATCTTGATTCAGGAGGCACTGGTCTTGCAGAAGAGTGAATTTAAGCGGATCAGAATTAAAGTAATCTTGCAAGACTGCTAAAGTGACCTGGAGGAGCTATTAGTATAATTGGAATTGGAGCCCAGAGTGAAAATAGCTGCTTTCCTCAGGACAAAGAGTCCCTTTGTCTCAAAAGCTCCGGCTGCACCTCTTGGGCTAAGGAAGAGATGGATTAAAGAAATGTAAAACAGCAGCCTGCGCTTTTTTCCCACCTCTGGAAGCAGTGGGACTTGTTTGCTAACTGTGTGCTTTGATTCTTTCAGACTCTGTGAAGAACGATGGAGGAAGGGTCTTTGTGCACTGCCAGGCTGGCATTTCCCGCTCAGCAACCATCTGCCTCGCTTACCTCATGAGGACCAACAGAGTCAAACTGGACGAAGCCTTCGAATTTGTCAAGCAGAGGAGGAGCATCATCTCCCCAAATTTCAGTTTCATGGGGCAGCTGCTGCAGTTCGAGTCGCAGGTCCTTGCCCCCAACTGCTCGGCAGAGGCCGGGAGCCCTGCCATGGCAGTGTTGGACAGGGGGGCATCGACCACCACAGTTTTCAACTTCCCGGTCTCCATCCCCGTTCACACCACGTCCAGTGCTTTGAGCTACCTTCAGAGCCCCATCACTACTTCTCCCAGCTGCTGAGGAGCAGCTGAAAGATGTGGCCAGGACTCAGATTTGCTGTCTCAGAAGTGCAATAACTACAGGGGCAGTGTCACCAGTCACTTGTGTTTTGTGGGGAGTCATTCGCGCGTCCCAGAACGGTGTCGGAAATGGAGAGGAGCTCACCCCATGCCAGAGAAACCAGGTGTTTCTGACTTGCCAAGCGAATGCCTGGATGTCTACACTGAGATCAAAGGACACTGGCTCTTCCTGAGCTGTCCCTCCTTGTCTTCTGTCTGTCCTAAGCCTGCTCCATGTTTAGTAGCATGCTAACCAGTATTCCCATTCCTGGACACTTTGAGCAACACTGATGCTGTCCCCTTTTATATGACAGTCCTATTTATTTATTTTTACATTAGTGCATTGTTGTCAGGTTTTTGTTTTGGTTAGGTTTTTTTTTTGCCTTCACAAACGTAAAGTTTCATTTCTAGAGAAACCAAATACCTCAGTATTTTTTGGTACTATTATCCTGTGTGTTTATATCTGTCAGCTCTTCTTGTTTCCCAAGCACTGACATGAAAGCACCAGGCGAGTGCTTTTCTTGAGTTGCCAAGGGTTGTATGTTTGATGATTTATTTATGATGTGAAATAATATATTTCTTCTTATGAAGACATAGTTTTGTTACATGATTATAACTTTTTTTATACAAATGGAATAAATTATGATATTTCTATTGATCTGGATTATATATTCTTGAAAATACTGCATTTCACAGTCCCAAAATTCACATGGAAACTCCCTCATGAAGAGCTGTAGTTTTTAACTCTGCTGGCCTGGGGTCTTGACTGAGCAAAATGGATTTAAACAATGTATATGACTAGAAACTACTGCAGGTTCTTAACCTGAGCTTTTCTTTGTCCCTGTGTAATTGTGTGCGGTGGCAGTGAGCCAAGGCTGGTTTCTCAGCTGGGAGTGGATTTGGCTGCCCTGATGGCTGTAACACTTTGAATCAGCTGAGACTTGGGCACTGGGCTACAGTGAATTTAAAATAGTGTTTCTCCTAAGAAGGAGGAATAAGCTTCCTTATTCCTTGTGTACTTCTAATGCTTGAAAGGTTAAGTCTAAAAATTAACCTGTTAGTAACAGATCTCTATGGCTTGGCACAAACTCACAAAGTGTTTTCTTTTTCTGTCCCACCTCCTTAAATCCTTTTTGCAACTCAACCTGCCTCTGGTGCCTGGAGTGAGGTATTTGGCTGGCTGGGCTATCTCTGTAAACAAATCAGGGCATGACAAGGGATCAAGTAACCAGCAAGTCGCTGATTTTTCTTACCCAGACCCAAATAAATTCTTTCCTGCTGGAGATTATCACTAGAGCAACTTGGATCAGGTGTTTCTGTTGGGCAATGAGGAGAGTTTATGTGGCACAGCAAAAGCCAGGGCAGGAGCTGCAGGGTTAATGCTGCTCCTGGGACAGAACTGCATCTCTCCATGGGCTCTGTGGGGCAGGGCAGCATCCCTTCCCCGGGGAAGCTGATGGGTGTGAGATGCAGCTGAAAGTTTAATTTCCCAGGCAGAGTCATTCTGATAACAGGGAGAGGGATGCTGAGGGAGCAGGAGGACTCTGGACTTCCCCTATCCACTCCAGAAGTTAGCCACCAGTCCTTGGCTGTCTGATATTCAGAGAATCAGATCCAACTTTTGCCACATCAAACATGGTTTTGCTCAGGCACACACAGCAGGTCATGACTGCAAAATCAAGGAATTTTAGCAGTTGTGATCTTAAGTTTATAGCAAAGGTTTTTGTGAGCATAAAGCAGCTGTGCTCTCATCGCGTAACACAATGAGCACAGCACTGCAAACTCCTGCTGCAATCCTGCAAGTTACCTGGGGTACTAATGGTGCTAAAATCCAGGACTCTTCTCCCGGGAGAAGGTGCCCTTGAAGGACGGGATGATGCACTGCTGCCTCTGAAGTTCTTCCACGTGAGCTGCCCCTCCGAAGCAGCTCTGCCGTCAGCACCGCGCGTCAGCCGTCACCGACTTTCAACCTGACACCGAGGGAGGAAAAACAGAGCGGCTAAAAGGAGGAGACATCCCTGGGCACTGAGAAATGAAGTTAGAAACTCTGATTTTCCTCAAGTGTACCTGAACCTCAAAGTGAATATCCTCCACAAAATCTGTCCTGTGCTGCAAATCCTCCAAAACCCCTTTGTCCATGGAAAATCCCTTTGCACGCTGAACCTGCCGTTGCTGTCCTGATTAAGTATGCAAGACTGTTTCTGAATATGGGAGCCTTTTTACACCTGCAGTAAAGGGTGGAACAAACTTTCACCTTCAAAGCAAAGCAGAGCTTGTTCAGTGGAAAAATACAACCTTGGCAGCCCCAGCCATGCAACTGATAAAAAAAAAATCCTGCCTGTTAATCGCAATTCAAACAGAAATCCGCTCCCTGTCAGCCGCGGGAGCTTGTTTATGTGTTTCTTGGAACAATAAAACTCATTACCTGGCAGCAGATCAGCTTTTATAACCTAAGCAGGCACCTGACAGAGGGGTGCCAATAGAGCTGCTTCAGCACAAAGCCTGCTGTGAGCAGCCAGCCGGGGCAGCAGGGCTGCGCTTCAGCTCTGACATCTGATGCCCTTTCCCAAGTCTTTATCGGGATCCTTCTATTCCCTGTAATCCCACTCTGACGCTGCCCAGAGTCTCAGACTCCTGCAAACTTTTTGTGGATGGGATGGCACCCAGATCCCAAAATGCTCCCGGTGCGAAAAAGGGAAAGACAAGGAGGGGAGAGAGATCAGAGTGAGGCTGCCAAATGTCACATCAGTGGGACAGTTTTGGGGAGATGGATGGGATCAGCTGGGGGTTTGCTGGGAGCCGTGAGGAAGGAGCAGGATGTCTGGCAAGGTGTGGGACAGAGGAGGAGGATGCCTTGGTTGGCACAGCTGGGCTTAACTTTGTGGAAGAATCTTTACTTCTCACCTCTTACTTATTCTCCCAGCTCTGCTTCTTTGTTTGATTGGAACATAAAGGCACACTGTTTGCCCTGGTTTGGGGCTTTAAACTCCCATTTCCCTGGCTCCAACATGAGCTGGCTGCCCCTGTGCTAGCAGGACTCATCTGAGACCATCCCCTGGTGGTGTCCCATCCCCAGAATCCCAGCACGCCACGGGCATGTGTGGGGCTTTCAGTTTATATAAATCCGGAGCTCTCCGGTTGCATACATCCCCATGGAAACCACGAGGAGTTTCCCCTCGCTGAGGACGGCGGTAACATCACTTCCTGCTGCTGACAAACCAATTTGTCATGAAGTGATAGAAAGGCATGGTTTGTGTTTGCAGGAACTGGCTCCGGGCTTTGTTCCTCCCAAGCCAGAGGCTGCTCACCCGCCCCGAAGGCAAACAATGGCCATTGTGTGCCCTGCAGAGCAGGGATGGGGACACAGGGACAAACCCTTCGGGTCCCCAAAATGCCCCAGCACAGACGCTGACACCCCAAAAGTCACTGAGAGAACACAGATCATGGCAGCACTTGGCACAGCAGCCACGGACGTGTCCCCACAGCGCAGGGGTGTCCCTGTGTCCCACACGGGGACACAGCACCGGAGCCCTGTGTAATCCCCCCAGCAAGATGCAATGCTCAGGGGACACAGCCTACCCAGTTACCACATGACAAACAGAGCCAGAGCTCCGGATTAGACGCGTCTTGGGTAATCCCCTTGTCTCAGAGCTTTTGCCTTTTGTAATCAGCCCCGCAGAGGTGCAGGGTGTACTCAGGCTTAGGGACTATCCTGAATTAGTCACCCCCAGGATCAGACTCGCAGGGCCACAAGGATGTGTGATGCCATTACGCTGAAAAAAAGAACATTACATCCAGATCACACGCAGGCAGATCTTGCTGGCCCGGTTACCACCTGGGTTTTTTCCTCTGCCTGGCTCTGGGGCAGCAGAAAGGGCACTGAGAGTTGCTCGGAGGTGGTGTTTAAGTGCAGACCCCACTCCCCAGAGCCACAGTGGGATGGGGAAGGGGAAAAGGTTGTGGTGTGTGACTGTCACAGTGTGGTGAGAAATCACGACGCCTCAAACCCCACCTAAACCTATTTCTTATCCTTTTGCTGGTCTGTGACAGACCTAGTGCAGCCAGCGAGACTCTGCCCAGGGCTTTGGCTTCCCCAAACCTGTTCCCATCCAAGGCTGGCAGGAGCTTGGGAACACAGCTAAACCAGGCTCAAATCCACTCTTGCTGAAAGACCAAATTAGCTCTGAGGTTTGTGCTCTGGGGGTCTTCCCACTCCTCTGTGTTCACTGCAGCACAGAGCCAGAGGCCACAGCTGATGGGGGTTGGCAATCCAAGGGTGGCACAGCCCAGGTGGGCCCTGTTAGCTCCCATCAAGGGTGTGAAATGGTAAGTGGGGCCGAGGTATTAAAGGAGAGAGGGGGAGAAGCAAGATTTTCTGGCGTTGCTGTGAGGACTTGGAGCTGGCTGAGGCTGTGGCCGTGCGACCCTGAGCACAACCTCCGCGGGATGAACCCAGGTACCAGAGGGGAAGCAGCTGAGCTGCTCTGCTGCTGGGCTGGGGGAAGAATTCCTGGTTTTGAGAGCTGTTTGTCATTTTGGAATTGCAGTTGTACAAACCTGTGCCGCCAAGGTCCTACGCGGGCCTGGCACTGTTAGTCCGGCACAGACAAGTTGGCTCTGTTATTGTAAGAAAAGTGGCCAAAACCAGGGCAGAAAGCAGCTTTGTCCTTTGTCCTGCCACGCTGTGGGCAGCCTGTCCTCAGGTGTGGCTTTGTCTTTCCTCCCTCGCCGTGGGAGTTCTCATCCCCAGGGCTCTGTGGCTGCCCTGCGTGGCCGCTGTCCCCCTGGCAGTGCCAGGCTGGCTGTGCCGAGCCCCAAACGAGGGGCTGAGGGTGGCAGAGAGCCCCGGGAGGTTGGGCTGGGGGTTTCCTGCGCGGGGTTCTCAAGCTGTAGCGTTTGCATGTGTTGTTTCCTGCGGCGGCGATGACTCTGCCTGGGCTTCCCCTGCAGCCCTGGGCTTCCCCTGCAGCCCTGGCACGCAGGGCAGCGCTGAGCTCAGACACCGTGGGCAGCTTCAGTGCTGTGCTGCTGGGCTGGAGGTGTTTGGAGAGCTGAAACGGATGATGCTCATGGTTTTACCTGGCGTGTGGGGACGGGGATGAAGCGCGGCTGGGAACAGTGTCACCAGAACTGTGGGAAAAACAAATACCCTCCAACAACATTTTTAATGTTGGAGAGTCAAGGCATTGCTTTATTATCTGGCCAGGATGTTGTTCTGGCCAGGGTGTGCCACAGAAATCATCTCATCCACACACAGCCCAGGTGTGCAGAGAATCATTCCATGACACACTGATTTTACAGGACTTTAGTTCAAATTTTATACAGTAAAACCCATAGAGATGCATTGTTTCAAAGTTCATTGGTCCAGAGTTGAGCAACCCCCAGTGTTCAGTTTCCATTGGATCCAAATCCCCTCACCTCCGATGTAAATTAGATATTTATTTTTCAATTCTCTTATCAGTCCTTTTTGGGCGAGATGTCTTCAGCTCTGTCCGAGGTGCTCTGGGGTGGATGTTTGGAGATGGTCACCGATGTTCTGTTGGTGTTCCGTGGATGGTTTTTATCTCTCTGGGGATCTTTGGGCTGCTCCACTCTGTTAGAATGTTGAGTTTATCAGACCTCACCTGGCAGAACAATGCCCTGGGAAGGAACTTAAAATTCCTTTTCCTGGGGTACAGACAAACAAAGCCTTTGACTAAAGCTATACAAAATTTTTAAACCAGTATATTTTCCAACAAAACAGGCATTGGGAGCCCCGTTAGATCTCACCCAGGGTTTGTTTGGTGCTCACACTGGCTGAGTCAGGGCTGTGGGAGCAGTAATTTCCTCAGCCAGTTCGTTCCAGTCTCCTTATTGTCTACACCATGTTGGGGCTATCACCAGGGCCACGGAAAATGCTTCATTTCTCAACAAAGGGTTCTGTATGACACCAGTGCCTCTCATTTCAGGACGTTTTCATCCCTAAACTATAGGCTATGTTTAAAAATAAACTCCCAGAGGACTGTAATATGACGTAGTTACCTTCTAACTCAGTGCCTAGTTGGCTACAAATTAACAGGTTCTTACTGCACAATTTATTTTTTTGAATTACAGTCTGTCTCAGAGCCAAATGTAACTCCCACCTGCGCTAAAATAATAAACTACAGTGTCATTTTTAGACTTCTAATTTCTGATATAATTTATTTTTATTTGAAAAGAGGGTTTTTTTGTTCTCCAGCAGTTGTGGTAGAGATGGCTAATGAAGGCTTTTTCAGGTCTTTCACACTCTGGAAAGAGGTGGTTTATTTTCAACATATTCTCAAAATTCTTATCAAAATAGGATCTGTGGTAAAATTTTCACACATCAGTATCTCGTTCTTCTTTCAAGTCTTGTAAAGGTTTTGTTAATTGGCAGCTGGGTCATAGCACCATGTGGTTTTAATGGAAGGTTTTTCTAATTTAGAGAGGACATAAACTGCAGATGTGTATTCACTCTAATAGTCTTTCCTGATACTCTGTGATACTTGCAGAATAACTGGTAACTTCCATCCTTTCTTGTCTTCTGCAATGAAATCTTGATGATTGCAGAGATGTATTTCAGGGATTTTTGGGTGATAAGGATCTTAAAAATTACACTAATTGTTTGCGGTCTCCAATGCATGTACAGTCTTCTCTCTGTGACAGGGACAGGACCCGGGAAGGGCTGGAGCTGTGTCAGAGGGATTTGGGATGGAGATCAGGGAAAGGTTCTTCCCCAGACGGTGCTGGCACTGCCCAGGCTCCCCAGGGAATGGGCACGGCCCCAGAGCTCCAGGAGTGTCCCAGGGATGACAGGGTGGCATTGTTGGGGGGTCTGTGCAGGGCCAGGAGCTGGGATGATGATCCTGTGGGTCCCTTCCAGCTCAGGATATTCTGTGATTATAAGAATCCATCTTGCATATAAAATACAGGACAGAAAGATGTGAACTCTGCTGCTTTTCTTTTTCTGCCTGGTTCTTGTTCCCATTAGCCAGGGACACTGTGGATAGAAACAAATGGCATAAACTCCGAGGCTGGTGGGTCTTTCTATTTCAATCCCTGGAGTGCTGCTTGAAATGGTACATTACAGGATGTTTTCTTGGTCTTTGTTGTTAAAACAAAGCCGTGAGTCCCACACATGTCGGCCGCGATAGCATCAGCTCTGAACTCGCGCTGTGTCTGGGCACATGTGGCATTTCCTGTGTCACTGGGCTTTGCTGGGAGAGCAGAGCTCCTGCCTTGTGGTCTGGAGGGGAAATTTAGCTCAGTTAGACACAAGAAATTGTTCCTGGGAGGTGTGGAGGCCCTGGCACAGGTGCCCAGAGCAGCTGTGGCTGCCCCTGGATCCCTGGCAATGTTCAAGGCCAGGCTGGACAGGCTTGGAGCAGCCTGGGACAGTGGAAGGTGTCCCTGCCCATGGCAGGGGTGGGATGAGATGATTTTTAAGATCCCTTCCAACCCAGGCCATTCCATGCTCCTGTAACCATGTCTGTGTGATGGCCTCATCTCTCACTGCCAGGTCTAGGTGGGTCACACCTGGCACCTCGGGGCAGGAGATGGCCTTTGGGAGCACCTTTAGGACCACCTTTAGATGGCCTTCGGGACCACCTTTAGATGGCCTTCGGGACCACCTTTAGATGGCCTTCGGGACCACCTGTAGCCCTCAGTGGTGGCTGAGAATGAGGAACTCAACATCTCAGGGCTTTCCAAGGCGCACTAATGCGACTGCAGCACCCACTGGGATCAGCGCAGGGTGAGTGGAACATCGAACTGGTCAAAATCGAAGCTCTGGGGCTGCTGTAGCTTGGCTGGAGCCTCTGCTGCGTCACCAGGATGCTTTAGCCGGAGGATTTGTGGCTGCCCTGGGAGCTGAGCGAGGAGCCAGCTGAACAGCGGGACCGAACAATAGCTCCCATCCTTTCCTACTGACGGGGAGGGACAGAAGGGAACAAAGCTGCTTGCAAGGAGAAAAAAAACCCTTCGGTCTTTCTTTCGCTCTTCCGACTCCGTTAGGAGATTTTGCTCCCTCAGGGAGCCAGCAGACATCTCAGCACCGAGCAGCCCCCAAATTTCAGCACCTTTTCCTCGTTCCTCTTGATCCTTTAAACGCCTGTCCGCAGGCGCCAGTGAAGATGCGTTTTTATAACTCCATTTGTTCCTCTGTTTACAGCTTCCCTTCCAGGCTTTCGGGGACGGCTGACGTCAGGATGCTCCATTTGGGCTCCTCTGTATTTTATCTGGTGTTAATGCCTTCCATGAGCCGCAGGAATGCGGAGCGTGGGGAGAGGGGTCCGGGGAGGGCAGGAGGGAGCTCAGCCGGGCGCAGCGCCGTGTCACCCACCCTGCTGTCCCTGCCGGCCACCAGCTGGCTTGCTGGGGGCACCATGGTCATTTATGGCCTTGCGAGGGGAGGACCTGCCCCCTGGCAGCGTGTCTGTCTGTCCTGGCAGCTGGCACAGCCCCGCGTGGCACCGCCAGTGCTATTTTTAAGGCTCCCGGGCTGCATCCCAAGTATAGCGCGCTCTATTCCTGGTGCAAAATGATCTTCCTGGGTGGGGGGGTGGTGCAGAGATTTTTTTGTATGAAATTCATGGGTTTGGAGGCAGGGAGAGAGGGAAACAGCTGGGCACAGCTGGAAGAGAGGCACGAGAAGAAGCAGGGAGAGGTGGTGGCCGTGAAGGTCTCGTCCGCAGGGACAGCTCTGCTCTCAGTGCTCTCTGCCAATGGTTTGCTCATGGATCAGGAATCAGAAAGGTCTGGGTTTGGTTTACAGCTGGGGTTTGTTGAGGACTCTGCAGGGCTTTGCATTTGTTTGAAATACGCTGCTGGGGAAGTTTGAGATTCCAAAACATTTAACGAGGCTGCGAGGGATGAGGAGGGATGCTAAATGCAGAGCTGTAAACTCGCTGGTTGCTTTCGCCAATTTTGGACCCGTTTCTCACTCCAGATCCACCAGGCCTCAGGAGGAGCAGAACTCCATTTATCCACCAGGGCTTGAAGGAATTCCTTAAAAGAATCAATGGAGAGGAGTTTTTGGTTTACTGCGTGCCTTGTAGTGATACCAAGAGGCCCTGAACAGCACCGCGGGCTGCGTTAGAGTGGGGATGTCACATTCCAGGGGTAGCAAAGGGAAGGCTCTGCTCCAGCAGCCACGAGCCGGTTTCCATTCAGAAACACAGTTTAACCCTTGGAGAAGAGGTGCTGATTCTCCAGTGTTGTGCCCTTCCCACCGTGACGTAAGCGGAGATAAAATATCACTGCGTCAGGAGCGGCATCAGCTGCTCTGGGCTGTTTGTCTTTCAGCTTGGCTTTCTACCAAATCACCAGTCCTGGGTCTGGATAGAGGTCTCCATTTCCCCACCCTCCTCCTCCCCTCCAAGCCAGTTATGAGTGTCTGAAAGGTACCTCAAGAGATGAGAAATGGCTTTGCGAGGAGTGTGGTGGCAGCTGAGCTGCCACTTGTCCCGGCCAGAGGCGCAGGGCGGTGTTTGCAGAGGGGCTGGCTGTTTGTCCCGTTGCCTGGTGGCTGTTGTGATGTGTTTATCCTCTTCCTGAGCTGCAGGAGCTGCTGTTCCCTCATGCTGCAGGGTTCGGGTGAGGTGCTGGAGCTCACTGGCTATAAAAAGTGATGATGGCCCAGGTGCCGTGCCGAGCACTCTGTGGGAGCAGCTTTGCATCCGGGGGTGCGGAGCCTGTGGGACAGCGTGGGTGCCACAGGGCCAGGCTCACCTCCCAGGTGACAAGTGACATGGGACAATGGGAAATGGCCTCAGGCTGGGCCAGGGCAGGCTCAGGTTGGACATCAGCAGGAATTTCTCCATGGAAAGGGAGGTCAGGCCTTGGCAGGGCTGCCCAGGGAGGTTTGGAGTGCCCATCCCTGGAGGTGGCACTCAGTGCTCTGGGCTGGGGACAAGGTGGGGATGAGGCACAGCTTAGACTTGGTGACTTTGCAGAACTCTTCCAAGCTCAGTGATCCTGGGATTCTGTGATCCCTGCCTGCACAGGAGCTCGTTGCTGGGACATTTAGATGTGTGGATCCGTGCGTTTCCTTTTTCTCCCCGGTTTCCCCCGGAGAGGGGCTGTTCTATGGGGCCGAGCACACGGGATCCCGCTGCAGGAGCCTGGGGCAGAGGGGCTGTGTGAGCCTCCCTGCCCAGCGCAGTGACGTGGGTGCTGCAGGAAGGAACAGCGAGTTCCTGAGGGGACATTCCTGCCATAGCTGTGCGGGGCCCTGTCCCCTCCCTGCTCCCTGTCTCCAGAGGCTACTCCTGAAAGCTCTTTCCATGGCACCCTGCCAGGCCCCTATTCCTTTTCACACGCCGGGTGGAAGCAAAACCCCTCCCTGCCCTGGAGCCTTCGTCCAGACGCTTCTCCCAGTGGCTGTACTTTTCCAGAATGTACAGGACTTTTCCTGTGCTCATCCCCACGAGCCCCATGGCTTTCTTGAGGGCTCCTGGAAAGCAGGAGGGAGGCACAGGCTGGTGCTTGAACATGGGCTCCCCACAAGTAAAAGCATCCATGTCCTGCCTTCACCCCTCTTTCTGCTCCTTAATTGCTGATTAAGGTCTCATGAGTGTGCAGAGATTGCTTTTATAGAAATTACTTTAAAAGTCTATTGCTCACTGCATTTTGCTCTGTTTTCTGCCTGCAAACATTCTCCTTTTTGCAGTGTTTTTAATTTACCTCGCAAGAACACAAATGATTTTTTGGCCAGCAGCTGTAGGACAGTCAGAGAGGGCAGAGGGTGCTCATCCCTGCCCCATGTGCCTCGTGGGGCCAGGTCTGGCTCTGCCAGCTCTGCACAACACTGGCGTGATGAGGCTGATCTTGGTTCTGGGTATTTCTGCCCTAGATAGCCACAGCCCTGAGCTGTCTCAGGGCTTTTTACCCACACAACGCACACCAGGTCGCTCTGAAATGCAGTGCTTGAGGCTGAAACTGAAAGTTTGGAGAGAATTAGTCACTGCTGTACTCTGGTAACGCTGGCAAAAACCAGCCTCAAACACGGCGCAGGCGAGGGTTTTGCAATCCCAGCAGCAGCAGCCCTGCGCCTCTCCTGACGCACGGGGAGCTGCTGGGGGGAGCAGCCCGGCCCCCTCCTCCTGCCCTGGGCACCCCACGGCGGTGGTGTGGGGAGATGAGGGGCTGGGGGCACAGCCCTGTGCCTCCTTTGCAGCAGTCCCAGCCAGGTTGGGGTTTGCACTGTGTGTGTGCCTTGGGAAACAGCAATTGCAGCCCTGAGCCTGGGGGGGATGTCCCCACTGGTGTCAGACCCATGGGGATGCTCTGCACCCACAGGGCTGCCGGCACCAGAGAATCCCAGAATTGCTGAGGTTGGAAAAGTTCTCCAAGGCCACCGAGTCCAAGCTGTGCTCATCCCCACCTTGTCCCCAGCCCCGAGCACTGAGTGCCACCTCCAGGGATGGGCACTCCAAACCTCCCTGGGCAGCCCTGCCAAGGCCTGACCTCCCTTTCCATGGAGAAATTCCTGCTGATGTCCAACTGAGCCTGCCCTGGCCCAGCCTGAGGCCGTTCCCTCTCCTCCTGTCCCTGTTCCCTGCGAGCACAGCCCAAACCCCCACCAACCTCATCCCATCCTCAGCTTGGAGGCTCCAAAAATTCACTCAGGAAGTTTTTGAGCTCAGCTCCAGCTGTTTTGGGGCCGTCGTTGGCCACAGCCTCCCCTGAAAAGTTTGAATCTCTTTGAATCGCAGAGCTGCTGCTTTGTTTCTCCCCTCCGGGGCTCTCTGTGGGGCGCTGGGGGTGTCAGGAGGGGGCTGTGGGGCAGGGGTGGCCCCACGCTGTCCCTGCAGTGCTGTGGGGTGGGTTTGGCTCGCTCCAGATCCGTGGGGTTCGCGTCAGTGCTGGCAGCGGGAGCCGTGCTGTGCTTAACGCCGCAAAACATAGCAACGGCACAGCGGCGCTGGCAGCCGCGCAGAGGGAAAGAAATCGTACAAAATCAACATGAAACAAAACCAAACGGGTTTTTCAGGCTCGCCTGGCCTTCACGGTGCAGAAAAAGGCAAAGCTTCCAGGAAATGGCTGTGGGCCTGCGAAGGGATTATTGTGGATGCTCTGAAGAATCGCAGCCCTTGCAGCAGGGAGGGTTCGAGGCAGTGCTGCTCTGCTCGGGGCACTCGGGGAGCCTCCCTGGCCCTGCTGGCCCTGGAACCTGCTGTGCAGGCAGGACAGGAGCCTCAGCTCTGCCTGTCGTGCTCTGCCTCCTGCACTGCCAGCTCTGACCTGTCACTGCCTTTGGGCACGGCTCGGGGCCTCTGGGCACCGTCTGCTGAGCAGGGGGCGAGTTATGCCTCGGGAGAAGGTCACAGTCACAGACTGGTTGGGGTCGGAAGGGACCTCAAAGGTCATCTCATTCCGCCTCAGCCCCGGTCACAGAAAGGGTTACCTTCGCCAGACCAGGGGGCTCAGAGCTCCATCCAGCCTGGCCTTGGAGAGCGTTTCTAAGTCCTGGAACCCACTTCAGGGGAAGGGGCAGAGTGGCAGGGAGCTCCAGGGCAATGTGAGCCCACATGTGTGTCACATCTGTCTGTGTCTGGGATCCTGATCCCCTCCTGAACTGAGGGAGCTCAGCAGGGGAGTCTGACCCACACCTGTAAGAGAAAATCAAGTCCCTGTGTGAGCAGACCCCAGCCCTCCCTGGGCAGGGCATTGTCCTGACCTCGTGCCAGGCCCTGCCACCATGGAGGTGCCAGAGCTCCTCCAGAGCACGGGAATTGGGATCAGAGGTGCAGGACATGTCCCTGGCTCCATGCAGGTGTGGCACAGGGAAAGTGGCCATCCTCTGTACAACCTCCTGGGAGAAACCTGGATGGTTTTGGGTGGCAGAGAAAAATGGGTGATGGAGAGTGGGTGCAGATGGGTCGGGGAAGGCAGCCCTGCCTGGATCCTCTGCTGTGATGGAAGCAATGTGGCCAGGGAGGGAGGGAGGGACACAGAGACAGCCCTGGTGAGTTCCCAGGACTAAGCTGCTGATGCTGTGCAGCAGGAGCTGAGGTTAATGCTCTCATAATTTGTAATAGAAAAAAACCCAGGTGGTCCTTTCAGAACCTGCTTGCACAACCAAGCTCTTGACCCTCCTGGCCATGCATTCCCAAGCTTGCTAAATGCTGCAGACACAGCCGAGTCCTCCCAGTGCTCCTTGGCTGAGTGGACATTTCCAGCCTCCCCTCTGACTGCTGGGTCTCGTATTTTGAAGCAGGGCAAAGGAGGAGGATGGATCAGCTTTCCTTCTCTGCCTCCTCCCACATACCTTGGTCATGCCACCTCCAGCACTTCCCCTTCCCACACGAAGTGAGCTCTTGGCAGGTTACGTGTAGCCCACAGTGCTAATTTTATATGCTGCTTGATCTTTTTTCTGGACTTTTCTGGCATTTGCTGGGTAAAGCAAGGCCCTTCCTCAGCCCTGGGGGAGGTTTGTCCCAGCTGTGCTGTTTGTGTGTCACTTTTGTCACTGAAGAGTTCTTGTGTTCCCAGGACATTGGGAAATGGCTTGGACAACTCGAGGCTTTCACAGTGAAACCTTGGATGCAAATCCAGGCTGTAGAAGAACCAGGGAGGAGAAAAACAGGTTGGGACTCACTGACCTGCACCTCCAGAGCCATGGTGGGACATTACCTGGCCATCTGGAGCCTGTCAGAGAAGGAAAAAACAACCCAGGTGGCTCTTTGCAACCAAAATTCTGCCACCTGGGGAGGAAACCTCTGCCGTGACGGTGTCTGGGAGTCCCAGCAAGGTCCTGCTGAGTGGCCAGGGCACGTACCTGGGCTGTGGGTAAACACGATGTCACTCGGGGAGACGTTGCGTCAGCGGTGCCGCTGATCTCAGGCTCTTATTCACACTGCAGTCACGGCTGCTGCACAACCTGCTGGGCTTTATCAGCAAGCTGAGCCTCCAGCACCTCTGCACAAAAGAGAGAGGGGACTGAGTCATGGAGTGACCTGTTAAAAATCACCCAGGAATCAATGGAGGAGAGAGAGGCATGGAGAGAAGTCGGGCTCAGGTTGCTTGAGTAACCCCTCCAGGCCCCAGGCACCAAATGTCAGTGCTTTTATCAGCCTTCACTCACTCTGAAATATTCCTTAGCACATTTTCCACCATTTGTTTCCGTTTGAAATGGGAGTCCACGAAATCCTGTGACTTATGGGAGTGATGGGGTGACTCACGCTAAGGCAAAGGAGAAGTTGCTCTCGGACACCTCACACATCTGGACTTCCAGCCCCATGTCACTGTTACTGACCCTTCTCGTGTAGCCCTGAAACCTACTCACCCCACTCTTATGTGACCCTGAGGGATTTATCTTACATAGTAAACAATGTATTTTCTAGGTATGGTGAGAAAATGTCATACCTGGATTTTCAGTGTGGTGGAAATGTAGGTGAGAACCTCCTTAAAAGTGATTTAACTTGTGGTAACAAGAGTCATGATCAGAGAGATTCATCTTGTCCAGCTTTGCTGTCACATTAGCCAAAAGGTTTTTGTTTTTTTTATTTATTTTTAGTTTCCTTCTCATATGACAACCTCTAAAATAGCTGTGGCAAAATGAGTAAATAAATAGCTGCCAGGAGTTTAAATAGGGCTAGCTTGCTCATTGTGTTCTCTGGAAGGATCTTTTTCCTACACAGAAATCTTTTTCCAGGCTGAATTTAAGGAACTGGGACACTCGTGAATTCCTGGGTATTGTGAGGCTGTGGGGAGCTGCCAGAGAGGTTTTCTGTGGATGAGGGAATTGGATGAATGGGTCCAAGGTGTGACTCTCACTGTGGCCAGGCTGCAGAGAGTGCACCTGTCTGCACCCATGGAACGTGGAATTGCCAGGCCAGAAATGGCCATGTCCAGCCCTGAATGAGCTCCAGGGTGACAAGGGACATAGGAACATCATCCCAAGAAATCCCGGGGCTGTGGTTGGGAGGTGTCGGGTACCGCTTCATTAACCGCGCCTAAATACAGCGTTAATTAATTCCGTGTGGCTGTTCCGTGTGTCTGTGTGCCACCTGCTGGGGTGGCCTGGGGACTCTCTGGGGGACAAAACCCGGGGACCAGGGCGGGGAACTGCCGGTGATCTCATCTCGTGTGGGTTTGGGGTTGTTTTCTGCTTTTGGCTTTCCATGCTCTTATCAGATGACATTTCGGTGTGTGTCGAGGTGCCAGCCGTGTCTGACAGGGCTGCTGTGACCTCGGCAGGGACATTTGTGGCCTCCCTGCCCGCTCCGGGGCTGGGGAAGGCTGGCACAGCAGGCAGGTGAGGGATGTCCCCTCGGTGTCACCTCCCTCCTGCAGGGTCTGTGCTCACTGCAGGGATCTTCGTATCAAAATATTTCCCAGCGTTTTCGAAATCCTACAAAACACTCTAACGACACGAAAGCGTTCAGCTTTGTCTGAAGAAGACCTGGAGTAGCTCACTGGAAGGATGCTATCCTTTTCCAGCTGTCCCAGTGTGGTTTTTGTGCAGCCAGAGCACAGCGATTCCCTTCCCGAGGCGAACCGGGAGGCACCGGCAGGGCTGGGGCTGTGCCTGGAGCCACCAGAGCTCGCCACGAGCTTCTTCCCACGAGCTAAACCCGGAGAAAAACTCCTCCACTCGTCCGGCGGTGCTCTCGGGGAGCATTTTCGCGAAAAGCAGCGCAGTCCCAGCGGAGCGGCGCCGGCGCTGCTCTGCGCTGCGGTTCGTGGGGAGAAGCTCCCCTCTAGCGGGGGATGCTCACAGCGGCGATCCGGGGAGGAGAGAGGCTGGAAACCCTGGGATGCTGTGACAGCGTGAGCCTGGACAGGAGCCTGCAGCCGGAGGGGTCGGGCTGTGCTCAAAAACTTGCTGAGTGAATTTTTGGAGCCTCCAAGCTGAGGTTGGGATGAGGTTGGTGGGGGTTTGACCTCTGCTCGCAGGGAACAGGGACAGGAGGAGAGGGAACAGCCTCAGGCTAGGCCAGGGGAGGCTCAGTTGGACATCAGCAGGGATTTCATCGCTGAAAAGATTGTTAAACTTTGGCAGGGCTGCCCAGGGAGGTTTGGAGTGCCCATCCCTGGAGGTGGCACTCAGTGCTCTGGGCTGGGGACAAGGTGGGAATGATCACATCTTGGACTCAATGGTCTGGGAAAGCTTTTCCAACCTCTGTGGCTCTGTGAAATTCAAAGCTGAGGCATTTATTGTGTCTCTTCAAAACCAGCATGAGGGGGTCCATAACTGATTATATTTTCTGTAATGACAACAGAAATTTGATTGCAGTGATGATGCAATTGAGCTGTCCAGTCCTTACAACTGTGTTTTCAGAGCATTAATTTTCATAACAATAATTGCCCGTTTAATTCCCATAGCATCTTGAGGGGAGAATTCAGTATTGTTATCTGTTTTTTACAGAGAGAGAGAAAATGCTGGCAAAGTAGGGGCAGAACATTGCCTGGTAAAGTCATCCAAGGTCAGGATTCAAGTGATGCTGGAGGGAGCCTTGCTTGAATCAGCTGTGCTGATCTGTCACATCACTCAGCTGTTCTTCACAGAAAGAACAAAGTTTTGTTATTTTGCAAGTGGCCCTTAACAAAGCTGTGCACTGAAAAATGTGAAGTGACTGAATGTAACTCTTTGCTGTTCAGTGTGGAGGGTGAGGCACTCAAAGCGTCCAAGTTTTGGGTGAGATGATGGAATCGTGGGATGGTTTGGGTTGGGATGGACTTTAAATGCCATTTAATTCCAGCCCCTTGCCCTGGGCAGGGACATACCCTAAATGTGTGGGATGCAAACCCAGACTGAGCACTGGGAAATGTGGGGCGTTGTACCAGGACAGCCTCTAAGTGACTGTGATGAAAACATTATTCCTCCTCTTCCCTGAAGACTGGGTTCTCTCCAGTTTGGGGACCAAGATTTGTGGGGTTGAGATCTGCTGATAAAACTACTACAAAAGTGGCTGAGTGTTATTGCTCTTACTGCATTTATCAGATTTTTAGGAAGGAAAATATGTTTTTTTCAAGGATTACACTGCCAGAACCAAAAATATCTCTGCATTAGTGTGGGCTTGATCCTTGCTGCTGCACACTGCTCCAAAGGGCGTCTCCTGCACCTTTCCCAAGCATCTCTCCAGCAGCACGAGGGGAATTTTGGGGGTTTGTATAAGCACCTGTTGAGCCCAGATGTGTCCTGGGCAATCTCTCCAGTGCTCTACCTCTGCAAGGGCTGCTCTCATTTCTGTGTATTCCCTGGACTGAGTTATTCTTCCAGGGCCTGCAGAGCATGGGAGAGGAGAGGAATGCAAACCAGCATCTTCCTGCTCATTTCTTGCTGGGAAAGCTGCCCCATGCAGCCATGCCAGCCAACGCAACTCTCTGTGTCCCTAGAGCTCAGGGGGAGAGTTTAAGGGAGCTAAACCTCTCTTTGCTGAAGGGTTTTGGTTCCAAGCCAAGAGCACATGTTGAGGGTTAGTCCTGCCTGACAGATTCTTGGTGGTCTTGGCATGGAGTAGGTTGGTGAAGCTCAGCTCAGGTCTCAGCAGAGACAGATGTTTGTGATTTAAAGAAATCATTACTGTGGCCATTGCCAGGCAGATTGCATACAATAAAAAAGCCTTTCTTCAGGTCAGGATCGGTGCATTTTGGCTCCAAATCTCCTTGGGAAATCTGTGCTCTTTGTGATATTTCAACGGTGGAAAAAACATTATGAAAATTTAGCCTAAGTGAGCCTTTGTGCAGAGCATGACCCTGTCACAGGAAGAGTCCGGGATAATGCAGGGGCTATTTTGGGGGATGTGATGCTCGATAGCCCTTTCTCTGCTCAAGACGGTGTCAAACATTACAGGCCAATTTTAAACACCAACCATCCAACCCTCCCGGAGTGGTACGATCCTTCCTTTGTGAGGGAAAGCTGCAGGGAGGGATTAAAGGGGTTTACCAACAGCTGCCCAGGAAAAGAGACAACCTCTGCCAGAACATCATCTCCTGAAGCTCTGTGCTGTGCCAGCAGGTAGGCAATGCCTCCTGAGAGCTCTGTCCCATGGGGGCTGGGCAGTGACCAGTGGGAGTGAAATGGAAGGTGCCACACCACACCCCCGGATCCCCTCTCAGGGTTTTGTCTCTGTCCCTCGGAGCAGAGGTGGCTGAGGGACATCCTGTGAGCAGCGTGCTGTTCCTCCTCCTGGGGACAGCCTGGTGGCTGTTGGAGCAGAGGTGGGAGAAGATGTGGATAGCAGGAGGCTGCTCTGATGGGTGGGGAAGCTCCAGCCAGGAGGGCAGGGCTGTGATCGTGGCCCAGCTGCAGGAAAAGGGCAGGTTTTGTACAGCACCGCCCCCGGGGCCCTTGCCCTGGCAGCAGCAGCTCCGCACGTGCTCTCTGCACTCTGGTTCCCACTGCACCTGCTCAGGTGGAAGCAACATCCCTGTTATTAGAGGCTGGGAAAGCTGCTCCGTGTGCTACTCGCCCTCCTCAGGAATGTGAGTGTGTCTGAGTGTTTTCTGGGAGCAAACAGTGAGGTGCCTCCTCCCTTTGCCTTTGAGAAAGTCAGAGAAATCGGTGCCTTTTTGTAGCGCTGGCTGGAGCTCCCGAGGGCTGCAGCTCCTGTGTGCCACCAGTCCCAACCTGCTCAGGATCCACTGGAAACACTCAGCACTCCTGCCTGGTGCTGCTGTTATTATTCATAGAGCCATGGAATATCCTGAGCTGGGAGGGACCCACAGGATCATCATCCCAGCTCATGTCCCTGCACAGACCCCCAACAATCCCACCCTGGGCATCCCTGGCAGCGCTGTCCAAGCGCTCCTGGAGCTCTGGGGCCGTGCCCATTCCCTGGGGAGCCTGGGCAGTGCCAGCACCCTCTGGGGGAAGAACATTTCCCTGATACCCAACCCAAACCTCCCCTGACCCAGCTCCAGCTGTTCCCAGGGTCCTGTCGCTGCTCACAGGAATTGGAGCCCCTGATGAGGTCTGACTTCAGCCTCCTCCAGGATGCACGGGATTGGGATTGCTGTTACAGGGTTATTATTAGAAACCCAAGGCACACTAATGCCCCAAACCTGGCGACGAGGGACTGCTCTGAAGGTCACTCAAGTACAAGGCTGGCTCAAGTCACATCGCTGTCACCTGAGGGGGGAGATAAAAAGTGCATTAGCAGCNAGGGTCCTGTCGCTGCTCACAGGAATTGGAGCCCCTGATGAGGTCTGACTTCAGCCTCCTCCAGGATGCACGGGATTGGGATTGCTGTTACAGGGTTATTATTAGAAACCCAAGGCACACTAATGCCCCAAACCTGGCGACGAGGGACTGCTCTGAAGGTCACTCAAGTACAAGGCTGGCTCAAGTCACATCGCTGTCACCTGAGGGGGGAGATAAAAAGTGCATTAGCAGCCAGATAAGGAGCATCCGCATGTCACTGTCACCCCCCTCGAGAGGGACATCCCGTCCCCAGCCCACAACCCTGGTGTCTGGTGTGGGCTCTGGGAAGGCTCCTTCAAAAGGATCACTTTTCTTTTAATATATATATAAATACATATATATATATAAAATATATAAAATATATATAATATATAATATAATATATATAAAATATACTTTATGTATATATAATATACTTTTAATATATATAATATACTTAGTGTTCCTTTTCTGCTGGACTCAGCCCATTCCCAGGCTCCAAGCAGCAACCCGCTCGTCTGTACATCATGTTCCCATTATTTTGTCCATGGTTTTCAGGGCAGGATGTGTCTTCATCTTATTTCAAGCAATTCAAAGCTGCTGGCACCCAGTAATGATGTTCTGGATGCAGCTGTAGAAGAGGAAATCGGCACTGGGACAAATGGTGGCCTCCCCACTGTTATTTTTTTTTTCTTTCTGTTATTCCCAGGGGTGGCTGGGCTGCTGTGACAGTAGAAACACTCAGGAATTTCAAACCTTCTAATTTCTCTTTTACTTCCTTCGAAGTCCATGTAAGTCCTGTGCCAAATAGAAGAGTAGATGAGCTAATGGGGAACAGAAGGCAGCAGGACTCACCCCAGCTGTAAATCTGCCAGCTCTGTGGCACGAGAGGACCACACGCTGCTTGGGATGGGGAGGAAATCCTCACCCTGTCCCTTGGCATTGTCGCCTGACCTTTCCTAGGAGCAGCTGTGCCCTGGCACAGGTGACAGCGAGGCGCTGCCGTGCTGAGTGGCTGTTAAAGCCTTTCCAGAAAGGAAACAGTTCCTTATTGTCAGGGATCGTGGAGAGGCCCTCCGTTAATTCCGTGCGTCTCTTTGCGGTGCCGGCACAGGCATGGGACCCTTTGGGATCGCCGGGGCACGGCCGCAGCCCCGGGGCGGGATGGGCACTCCTCCCGCGGCTCCAGNGAGAGTGCCGAGCTGCCCGAGCGCGTCCCGAGCCTGCACTGCCCCGCACGGACCCTCCCGAGCCGCCCCGAGCCGAGCCGAGCCGAGCCGCTCCGTCCGCCCATGGGCAACGCCGAGTCCGTCCCGCGCGGCGCCGCTGGCCCCGGTAAGTGTGGTGCGCTGCGGTGCGTGCGGCTCCGCTGGGTGCCTGCGGCTCCGTGCGGGTCCCGCTCCCCTCCGGGGCATGGCACACCCGGCCCGGGGCTCCCCCGGCGCTGCCGCATCGCTGGGCACGAAATGCAGGTGGGGAGGATGTGACAGCGCGGGCGACATGTCAGTGCTTGGACCGCGCTCAGCACAGGTGCCGCGGGTCAGAGCCCTCTGCTCACCCGTGCTGGGACCCTCCCAGACACCGCCGAGGGGGTCTGGGGGCTTTTCTCCCCCTCCCGAGTCAGAACCGATGCATGAATGTACTTTCATCCCTCGCAGCTGCTGCCCGCGCACAGCGCTGCCAAATCCACCCGCCGTAATTCAAAGTCCTGCGCTCCAAAATCGCCTGCCAATCCCAGCTCCGGGGCCGGGAGAACAGACCTGCGAAAACAAACGGCTTGGCGCTGCCTGCGCGGCCGGGTGTCAGGTTCTTGTTGCCTTTTATGCGTCTTTTTTTTCGTGTCCAAGAAGTCCAACAGCCGCCAGCCTGGTTGGCTGGATTTGAAGGGAGCTGATAACTGAGCTCAGCCAACCGGCACAAGATGCCAGCGCTCTGGAATACAAATAATCCTGGGTGGGAATAAGAAAAGCATTGAGTAACGTGTGGGCTAAGGCGAAGCAGCATCGTGGTTACTGCTATTGCTGTGGAGAGGTTCTGCAAGCCCCAGCTTGTTTCTTGTTAACCTCTCCTTGCCCTGAGGCCTTTGGGGTTTGCAAAAACTGCAGAACAGTTTCTTTTTTTTCGAATATGTTTGACCTGCTGCAGTTTCGGTTTTCAATAAAATGTCATTCTTCCCACCTGGTTCTTAATGTCAGAAATGTGATAAAATTTTTTCTAAGGCATTTACAGCATGGTCTGATTTAATGACTTCTTTCACAAAGCTTTAAGGGCTTAGTTTTGTTTTTTCTTCCTCTGGGGGAACCCAAAATATTTTGCTGCTGGCGGGGTGAGGGTGTTGTCATTTACTCAGTGAGTGAGTTCAGTAGCGTAATGTGCAGAGGGGTGAAGCTGCACTGCTGGATGCTCCTGCCCAAGCCTCTCTACAGGTGTGTGTGGTATGGAGGGGAGGGAAAAGTCCCTCTGGAGCTGTGCCAGGAACCTTTGGAGCAGGATTGATCGCCCTGAGTGGCGAGTTCATTGGCAGAAATCCAGAGCGGGCTCCCAGTCCTACCTACAGCAGGAGAAAAAGGAATGTGGGTCAATGCAAAGCAAGACCGGGGTGTCTAACCCTGCAGCAAAGACTTCTCCCTTCAGGAACTAGGCAGGAAATGGACAGAAAAACCCAAAATCAAAAGAACAAACCAAACCCAATGAGGCCTGAGCCTTGTTTCCTACTGGCTGCTGCTCTCAGGTGTGCAGAGCTGGGTGTACCTCAGGGAGGGTCTCTGCTGTGCTGGGGGGTGTTACTAACCCCCAGGGGATGAAGAGCTGACTCTTCCTAACAAATGAGTGCTTTGGGCGCAGGTGAAGCTCTGCTGCAGTGCGTTCTCACGTTTCTGGCGTTTCTCTCTCCTGGGAGCCTTTTCTGCTGTTTGGTTTTGGGGTGGTCAGCCCCCGTCAGATTTACATGTAGCTGTGTAATGCAAGATTATTTCTAACTGATGAATAACTGTGCTCCCTGATGTTTGTTTTTATTTTGAAATCCAAATATCCAGTCTTTGATTATAAAGCCAGTTCTGCAAAACAGAATTGGAGATAACATTTTGGAAGTTAATGAACTGTTAGGTAAGTCAGACCTCAATAATACCTTGTGTCAACAGCTGCTGCTGCTCCCGTTTGCTTAACAGGGAAGGTAAATGAATGCATTTGGCGATACTTCTAATATTGGATACGAGAATTTGAACCGAGATGGAATTAACTGTCAAGGACTAAAAGAAAGATCGTCACTGTTTGGGTAGAAGGCAGGAATGTGGGATTATAAATTCAGTAAATCCTTGAAGCTGGAGTTGTCATTGAGGCAAGAGGGTTCTTAATTCAGGAATATTGCTGTGGGTGTCTCCTGTAAGAGAGGCTCTGCAGCCTGGTGAGCTGTGCGGGTCCCCATGTCCCCAGCGCTGGCCAGGGGAGCCCAGCTGGGCAGTGGGGCTCCAGGGTGGACACTGTCACTGGAGGGCAGCCGAGGACAAAAAGTCAGCACTGCCACTCTCTAACTCACCGGGAAAAAAAAAAAAAAAAAAGTTGAATAAATGCCAGGAAAAGGACAGTGCAGAGCAGGTTGCTTAAGGGATCAAAAGAAAAGCAAATAACCATGCAGCATCTGGTCCCAGGAGAGCAAATCTCTGAGGGGGACACAGATGAGGGTGAGTTCTCACTCCAGGAGCAATGCTTATCCTTCTGAACAATCAGAAGTCTCTCAGTGCGGGAGAAACTTTGAATTATTCACACCTTGTGCAGCTCAACGAGGTCAAAAGTCGCTGAAAGGTTTCTTTGCAGAATGCAAGTGGACTTATTCCTGTGTTAGATAATCATTCCCTGATTGAACTCTGTTAATGGTCTTGGAGTGTAAAACCAAATTGCATTGCTGGGAGTGCTCCAAAGCAGCACAGAGCGCACAGAGTGCTGTGCTGGGCCACTTCTTGGTGCATCTGACCTTATCCAGTGCTTGGCTTTCTCCCAAAGTGTCTTTCCCGGGCTTCTCTCGGCTCTCAGCTCCCGGATTTTTCCTTCTGTAGGAAGTTCTCCGGACAGACCCCGTGCTGGAGAAGCAAGAGGAGTTTGCTACCGAAGGGTTTTGTGTTCTCTCCACTCCGAAAGGCAGCGGGAGGGATGAAGGATCCCAGCTCTGGGTTTAGATGGCGCCAGAGCCTCAGGAAAGGATCAGCCTGCTCCTGCTCCAGCGCCGAGCTGGGGCTGGCACTGCCACCTGTGCCCACCTGAGCCCTGAGCTGAGCCTGCCCCGCAGTGCTGGGAGCAGAGCTGCCTCTGCCTCGGCCATGTCAGCACAAGGTTTGGTTGGGATTTGATTCCTGCAGCTGGAATTCACCATGCCATGGAATATTCCTGCAGCTGGGAGCTCCTCAGCTCATGTTTTGTCTTCACTGCGGTGCTTCTCACCCTGAGTCTCTGTACCCAGAATATTCCATGGCACGGGGAGTTCCTGCCTGGGCCGTGCTGGCATTGCCCACCCTGCGTGGATCCACATCCCTGAGTTCCCCTGGGCTCCAGGCAGGCTGAGCTGGGGGAAAGCAGAATGTTCTCCTCGTGGTTTGCTCAGACACACTTTGGTTCTGTTCTCTCGTTAACGAATTGCTGCTGCAGAGCTGCAGCTCAGCACTCCCCAAAGCGCCAGGGCTGTGCCGAGCTCAGCTCACCTGGGGGCTCAGCCATTGCCTCAGGTGGATGTTTTACTGATAAATGAACAGCGTCTATGTGGATTTGTCATGGAGGTGGTGATAGAGAGTACGTGTTGTATTTCCTTTTCAATGCACGGTGTGAAATCATCAGAATTTTGGCTGTGTGGGGTTCCCTGCAGCCTCACCCCACAGATTCCCAGCATGGTTTGGGTTGGAAGGGACCTTAAAGCTCATCCTGTTCCAGCTCCCCACCATGGGCAGGGACACCTTCCACTAGACCAGCCTGCTCAGAGCTCCAGCCAACCTGTGCTGAGGCTCAGGAAAAAGTTGATTTTTAGTAGTGATGTCCTTTTTTGCAGATCTGGATTCATTTTGGTTTGCTGGAGGCACTTTGTGCTGCTTTGGGACAAACACAAAGTGTTCACCCTGAAACAAACCTTCAGGCAGGGGCTGTCCTGAGGAGGGGACACAGCGATGACAGCCCTGAGGGACATGGGAATGCTCACCCACCCCTGCTCAGGCTCTTCACTGGGGCCAAGCATTTTATCTTCTCTGAGGCTGCTGCACATTCCTAAAAAGGAGCATCCATGTGTCCTGACTAGAAAGGACTCCGGTTTTCACGTTTGGCACTCAAACCACATGGTTATAAATGCCTGCTCCTGCCTTGAACTGCAGCATAAATGTTTACAACTCCTATTACTCTCTTGACAGTTTTCCCATTAATTTCGTGTCGAGACACCTTTTAATTTCTGACCTCATCTGGGTACCAGCCGGGAGTCTGCTGAAGCTGCTGACTTTTTCCCCATCAAGGGCAGAAGCTTTGCTTTTATAATGCTTCTATAATTTTATAAATTTTTAGAGTTTTTTGTAATTCTTGTAATACAGAATTTTGTAATTCTATAATTCAATTTGCAGAGGTGAGGTTTCCCACACGTGCCCCACATTCTCTGGGCACTTCTTCCCTTCCTGGCTGGGATCCCTCCCATGGGTCTGAGAGCCCCTCAGGGAAGGGGAAACAGCTACAAATCCTGCAGTGGAGGGAGAGGCTAGAAAGGAATGAAAAACTTTAGGTCCTGAAATGATGTAAAAATTCACCCAGCCCTCCATTGTCTCTATTTCTGGGTCCGTGATAAAGCTAAAACTTGGTTCTAAATAATGTGCAATATTCCAGCAAGGAAAAGCCAGACAAAGGGGCTATTTAAAGCCACCGTCTTTGCAGGGCTTGGCTCGAGGGCTCTGCCTCTTTTGTGTCATTGTGTCTGTGGAAAACACGGACGAGAGGCCGGGGAAATACAATGTGCACTCCAATTTAGAATGCATGCAAAGGTCAGCCGTGGTGCACGCTTGGCTTTGGGGAGGCAAAGGCTTTGGGCTGAGCAGGTTAACTTGGATTTCTGCAAAGCAAGGAGGGATGTGATAAACAGACAGTGGAAGAGAATTTGGCTGCAGTTATAGGGCAGAATAACCTGTGTGGCTCCTTTCGCTCTGAAATTGAGGCATTCTCACCCACTCGTGGCTCTGCTCTGCCTTGCTGCTTGAATCTTGGATCTTTTACCCTTCAGCGTCCTTGGGTGGATAAGGAGGCCAGGAGTATCTGTGTGAAACATTTGGAAGTCCTTAAATATAAATGTGAGGTGTCACAACATGTGCCCAGCTTGAAAGCAGCTGCAAAACTCTCCCAGAGGCTGCAGACCTGGAACGTGTTTGTTCTGCAAGAGGAGGAACGCAGAAAAAGGACTTGTGAAAGGCTGTGCTGAAGGGAACTGCTCCCTGCAGGTGCTTTGGGAGGACAGGGCAAGGGAACGAGGCTGGAGAGGGCCCAGGAGGAAAGGAGAGCACAGAGAGATGAGCTGGAGGTGACATCCAGCAGGGTTAACCTGTCTGGATTCCAGACCTTGCACAGGCTGGGGAGAGTGTGCTGCAGCCTGAAAATGGAGCAGGGTTTTGGAATCCTGGAGGAGTCCATGCAAGAAGAAATCTATATGGATTTGCTGAGGAGATGGGGCAGAGTATTTTTTTGTTGTTGCTCTCCTTTTGGAGTGGGATAGAATCACTTGTGCCCCTATGATTTCTGAGAATAAAATGTGTATATTTCAGAAGTTACAAGGCAGCCTCAACTCTTTGAAAAGCAGCTTGTGTTTGCCCTTCAAGGATGAAATCTCAGCCCAGCAAAGCCAGGAAGGCAGAGCAGGGCAGAGGAGAGCTGCTGGGGTTATTGGGGAGAGGTCTGTGGTGTCTGGTGTGGGGCCATGGGCTGTGCTCGGGAAATCTGCAGATGGAACGATGTGCACTGCACCCAGATTGGGCTGGCTGCTTTCAAAGCTGTGTTTTCAAGGCACAACACTCACCCAAATATCACACTGAATAAAGTGACAAGAGCTCAGGAGAGCCCCCAGCTGCAGGGCTGTCCCCCTGCCTTGGGTGTGTGGAGGGGAAACTGAGGCCCGAGGTGACATAGCTAATCTGGCGTTGGTGACACCTGCTCTGCATGGAGGGCTTCTCTCCTGCTTGCAGCAATCCCTCAAATCTTGGGGCAGTTCAGGAGTCCTGGCTGAGATCCCTGCTGTCATCTCTCAGCTGTGCTGCCTGTGGGTATAAAAACATCACATCCATTTTAAAGCCTTATCTGTGCCTCCTTTCTGCAGCGTTGTGATGGATTTTTGGCCTTGTTAAAGTAATCTTCTGCGAGGATTTATCTATTTTTCGTCTGTCAAAGATAATTTTAATTTTTTCAGAACTTCTTCATGCTGAATTAATTTGTTCTCTGTCAAACCTGTTTTGTTTTTCACTCGAGCCCTGTGAGTGGGAGACTCCAACTCCCAGAAATGTGTGTGCATCTCTTCTCCTGCATGTGGCACTCCCATGCCAGTAAATCCAAAATTTAACCTGCAAAGCCCTGTGAGGGAGCACAGCCCTCCCTGCCTCGGCTGCAGCCAGGGATGGCTCTGGATCCCAGCTCAGGCATTCCCAGGGGATGGGGTTCCAGCCAGGCTGGTTCCCCTTTTGAGCCATCGCCATTCCCTTCATTGGGGCAGGAAAAACTACTTAAATTTTGGGAGATATGGAGCTTTCTCCTCCTTTTTCTGTCTTCTTGTGCCTTGCAGAGGGGGGCTGAAGGTGGTGGGATGCTGCAGGGGCAGGAGTTGTTTCTCTGTTTATCCCAACTGGGATAACATGGTTTGTTTTGGGAGCAGAGTCAGTGTGGTGAGGGGGGAAAGCAGATTTCTCCGAGCCTCAGAGCTGCTACTATTTTGTTTTAGGATGTTTTTTCCTCTATCTTGAATTCACTGAAGGTTAGTGGGGACAAACAACCCTCTTCAATGCCCCAGGGTAACAATAAACCCAATATTTCCTGCTGGGGGCTGCACCAGGGGTGCTGCCTGCTCCCTGTCCCTTGGGGATTGTCACAGCCTTGTGGCAGCCTGGGGCTGAGCTGACTCGGTTATGATCGGTGCATTCAGGGGGGATTTTGGGAAGTTCCAGGGCTCCTGCTGATGCCAGGGATGCTAACTCTGGGTTTACCTGATATCCAAAGCTGACGTGCACAGAGCAGGAGCTGTGGCAGGGTCAGAGCAGCACCTGGGCCGTGTGGCTGCTGAGGTCTCCTGCTCTCAGGAGGAGCAGTTGGGGACTGGAGAGGCTGAGCAGGAGGGAGGATCTCCCCCTCTTCTCATTCCCCTCACTGATGTGGAGAAACAAATACAAACTGAGCTGCCCTGGCTGTGCTGGGACAATCCCTGTGAGGTTTTCTCCTTCTCAGCTGAATGTTTCTGTAGGTTCTGGGGGCTGACAGCTCGAGGGTCCCTGGGCACTGGGTGTGGGGAGCAGCTGCAAGGGGAGCTGGGTTTGGGAGAGGCTGTGCAGAAGAAGAAAAACAAGAAGCAGTTGTTTGTTAAGCTGCTTTGTTCTCTCTATTTCTGTAGCTAACCTTTTGCTTCTCGAAGCAATAAAAAAAACCAAAAAAAACCCCCTCTTCAAAAAATATTGCAGGGTGTTTCTTTGTGTGCTTTGACTAAGCTGTTCCTCATAAACCAGCGGCTTTTGCGTAAACACAGGCATGGCAGGCAGAATTATCTGCTTTTTTGCAGCTGTCAAGTACCTTTGCTCCCCCAGTAATGTATAACGGGGGGAGCGAGGCTGGGAGAGGCAAAGCAGAGAGAAGTGGAGTGCCCTCCTCTGCCAGGGCATCCCTCCCTGCTCCTGATCCCCCACGGGGAGGGGGCTCTGGGGACCCTGAGCCTGCTCATCCCTGGATGCCACCAGGGCTCTGCTCCAGGGGGTGCCAGGCTGGACCTTAAACAGCCAAGGACTTCCAAGTGTGAGGTATTGACTGCAAACCCCCCCTGGGCTGCATCTTTGGGCAAGGGACTCTAAATGTGCCCCTGGAGAAGGGTTTTGTGGCCTCGCTGTGAACTTTTAATTGCCTGCCAGCGCTGGAGTCCCAGCAGAGCTCGGGGTGGCAGCAGCAGCTGTTTTGCTGTTAATTGCTGTGGCTGCTCCCTCGTGGCCTCCAGTCAAAGCTGACAAGTTAAATCCACGATCTGCTGCAAAGCAGGGGGACCTCCCTTCTCCCCCTTTGGGCTGGGGCTGTGGGCTTCTGCGACTATTTTTTTTCCCCCAGATAAAATGAACAAAAGTTCTGTGTCCCGTGACAGCTCCGATAAGCTGGAGGCTCCAGACGTGCCCCAGCACAGACTGCCCACTGCAGCCTTTGTTTATTTAAAAATAAAAAGCCTAACCTCACTATCTTGATGATGGAAAAAAAAAATTCTATAAACGCGCCAGAGCCGTAATTGGTGCCAGTGGAAACCAAAAATGACCCTTTGCTTTCCCCTCCACCCACCTTTTTCACAGGAAAATGGTTTGGGAGGGAGCTTTTCTCAGGCAGAAATCCTTTCCCATGGACCAAAACCTTGCCAGTCTTGGATGCTCCAGGGGATGGTGGAAGGACTGTGGTGAAATTCCAGGTGGAATAATGCCTCCCTGCCTCTCAAACTGTGCTCAAATCCTTTTGGGACCATCCTAAGGTCAGCAGCAGTGCCCTAGGGGAGGAGTGCTTACGGAAATCTCGTTATCAGCATCTCTCCTAATGCTGGATCATCCCGTTGTGTAGGGAATTGTGCACTCTGCTCCCTGGAGCCTGCCTGGCTGCTGGCCAGGGCACTGATCCTGTGTTCCACCTTCCCCCAGCTCTCCAGACCTGCTGTGCCTGAGGACAGAGCATCCCCTGGGACTTTTCTGCCCTTTGGGGATGGTGGGATGCCCTTTGGTTCCCAGCTCAGCTCCTGGGGCGTGGCAGGGAAGGACAGGGGGAGAAGAGCCATCCAGGAGAGCCTCTCCCCACAGCTGTGCTGGGCAGGAATTCCCATCCCCGTGCCCCTCAGTGTCCCCCGTGTCCCCCCAGGTGTCCCCCCAGGTGACAGCTGGCAGGTTGGGCTGAGCCTTTGAGGTTTTCGTGGGAGCCCCGCGGTGATGGCTCACGGGGGATGGATTTCATGGGAGGATTATTGCCACACAATGTGCTTTTGTGCAATTATGTGGTGTCTTTTAAATCATTTCCTCTAACAAGTCTGTCCACGCCCAAACCAAAATAAACATTCTGAAAGGCTGCAAAGACAAACACACAGTGCTTACCCTGAAATTCATCTTTTCTCCCACTCCTTGCAGACACCTGCTCCGTGTCCTGGAAAGGAGGAGCATCCAGGAATGCTGAGTTAGGATTGCCCAACACAGACTTTGGCAAATGCTAACTTTCCAAACCTTCATTTGACAGCGTCCATATCTTTTTTGAAATCAGTAACTTTCTCAGAAAGGAGAAAGTGAAACCTGGGACTGACTCTGTCACCTGCTCGCTCTGCCTTTTTAAGATGAATGCTTTCTTTTCATCCTTTTGAGGCCCTGCCCCATTCCCAGCGCTGCTATCCGTGGGCTCCCAAGCCTTAACCCACATCTCTGAGGTGATTTCCAATGATTTCTCACAGATTTTTGGGCAGGCTCAGGGTGTGGGTGCTGCCCATACTGGTGGGTGAAGCCAGGTGTCAGCAGCAGCCACCAGTACCCAACAGTGTACTGCTCCTCTGAGCTTTCCTCAGCTTTCTTTTTGGGAATAATTTGTGGAAAAAAGGGAATTTTAACCCCTGCTCTCCCAGCCTGTTTTCTGGGCTGGTAAACTGTGATTGCCCTGGGGAGTTGTGTTCTGGGGTGAGAGAAGTGCCCTGAGGAAACTCAGGAGGTTATAATATATAAGGAGGTTATATATAATAACAGGAGGTTATTTCTCCTCCCTGACTCTGCTGCTTCCCATTTCCCATGGTTTTGGGGTGTCCTTGGCAGCCTCTGGGGAAGGGCCTCAGCAAATTGGGCACCAAACCCTCTGGTGTCAATCTTCATCCCTCTGGCATCTCCTTCTTCATCCACCCATCCCCTCCCCCTGGGGGGACTCGTTCAGGCTAAAACCACTCTCTGCTGGGAGCCCTAGATGGGAAAGAGCTCTGGTTTTAATTAGCATCTTAATTAGTTTATCAGGAGTTGGCACCGTTGTCATTCCTGGATGCACTTTTCAGCAGAGCTCTTGTTCTTGCTATCCTTCAATGCTTAAATTTTAGCTATCACAAAGTATCGTTTTCCTGCTTCAGGGAGATATTTCTCTGAAATTCAAGGTTTGTTAGCTGAGCAGGGTAATACATCTTCTTTTTTTCCTCCCCAATAACCAAATCACTTCAGTTCCTCTTCTCCTGCCCAGCTCCAGATAATGCCTGATCATTAATCCCAGAAATGTGCTCCGGTAGGAAAGGTGTATCCCAGTGACTGATAAGCTTGACTGACATAAATAATTTAGTTCCTCTGCACCTTTTTCTCCTTCTGTAACTGCTGGAGATCGAGGTGACCCACAGAGCCATCTGAAATTCTCCTGTAAGTGATCTTCTGGTTTGATTTTGTGTTCAGCTATTTGGCAGCTGTAATTTATACTTATGCTCCACTGGCTTCAGGAAGATTATATTCTGTATTTTCATATAATTTTTTCTGCTACAGTAAGTGAAGAAAAAAATACAGGTATTGTGTCTGTTTGCTTTTTTTGTGCGGTCAAAGTTCTGAACATTGGGGTTTCCCCCACCCCTTTCCCTACTGATTTTTGTCTTCCCTGAATCATATTTATCTGTCTTGGACTGCTGTGCTGTCTTTATATTCTGCCTTTTTGCTGGGAAATTGCATTCCAGTCGTTGCCATTGATTTACTCTTGGCTCAGCCAGGCTTTTCCTCCTTTTTGACGGCAGAACTTTCCTGGGGTTCTGTCCCAGAACCGCTGTGGCCCTTGGGACCATCAAACAATGGAATGGGGTTGTGCATTGTGCCTTTCCCGTGGCCTCCTGTGGCTTTGGGGACACAGTGCCAGGGTGACCAGCGAATAAATCCACCACGAGAGGGGACTGAGGCAGCCCATGAGCAAAGTTTGTGTTTTGTCAGCCCCCAGAGCCTGTGTTGGACCCTGCCCTGGTTGAACTGGGAGCTTGGACTGAGCCTGCTGAGGGTCCGTTCTGCCTGGGGCACGAATTCCCTCGAGGATGGTCCTTCTTCTCCTTCCCAGAGGCTCTCCCCTGGTTCTCCTAACTGCAAACACGGGTTAGGAGCTGGCTGAGACCCTGGCTCGTCCCTCAGCTCTGGAAAGGGAACAGAAGGAGATGAGAGAGCTCATTCCCTGGTGATCCCATGGGGTTTGCTCATCACTGTGACCTCACCTTTGTGACAGAAAATCCTCTCTCGTTGTATTTGGGCTCATGTTTCTCCTTCAAGGAAGCTCACACCCCTCAAAAACCTTCCTCAGCAGCTCTCCTGAGCCAGGGCAGAGCGGCAGGAATAATTCCCACACAGAGCCCAGCCCAGCCCTTCGGAAGGTCTGGCAGAGCTGTCCCAGGCAGTGCCGTGTGTCAGGGTGGTGCTAACACATTTCTGGCAGAGGTTTGGGATGGCTGAGGGGTGCTGAAATTACAGCCTGTGGGAATCCAACTGCTGCACGGGCTTTGAACACCGAGGGGGGAAAAAAAAAGGCTCTATTGGCTTTTTGCTTGTGATTCCACTGGCAAGGCAGGAAGTTTGCAGCTGATGGGGGAAAGTCTTGGCTGCTGAGCCTGGAGTGGGATGGAGGGATTGGAGTTGAGCTTTCTTATTTCATCTTTATGGCAGTGACTCACCTGACAGTTGACTTTATTCCGTAATTGTGATGTTTTAAATTGAAGCTTTGCAGACGGAGAGCTGACGTGGCCAGGGCGAGGTTGCTCTGCTCCGTTGGTGTGACAAGAGCTGACCCAGGTGTGATGTGCTCAGCCTGGCAGGGTCTGTGCCAGCCTTTCCCCAGCTTCAGCCCTGATCCATTCCCAGTCAGGGCCATGGAAATGTTGTCTCATCGGAGGCTGTTCCTGGGGATTGGGGTCTCTGCAGACCTGTTCTTGGTGTCTCTGCCCAGAGAAAATCCTGCAGCTGGAGCTGATGTGGAATCTGGCTGTGCTTGGGGCAATGCCTGGAGGGTTTTTATGAAGCAGAAGGAGGAGGGAGTGACCGAGAGGACCCAGAGTCCTCTTCAGAGCAGGAACAAGAGCTCTTCACCTTGAGCAAGGCACGTTTCTGTGTCTCTGCTTCTCCCAGCTATTCCTGTGGATGCTGTGACATTGCCAGTGCTCTCTAACAGTACTGAAAGTGCTCTGGGATCTGCTAGGAAACATTGCACGCTGCTGTATTTGTGGTTCAGAGGGTGACCTGCTCCCCCAGCCTGGCCTCTGCCTTGGTGCAGACTCACACAGCTCTTCCCCTCTGGCTTCCATGCTGTGCAGGGCTTCTTGACTGGAGGTTTCGGTGGGGAGAGAGGTATCCATGGGGTGAGAATGATGCCACAGACATTTTCCAGAGTCTGGAGCTGTCTGACAGATAGGGTGCTGTTGAAAAACTATCACTGGGCCTTTTGTGCATTTAAATAGCTTAAAAAATGACATCTGTAGGCCTGGAATCCTCAGTGCCATCACCGAATCCACCGAGTGCAGGACTGGGCTCCACATCTGATTCAACTCCTGATGAATCATTATTTCCTACTACTTGTTTTTCATAATTGCTTTTGCTAATCCTCAGCTGCATTTGCATTTTCTGAGTGCTCGTCATCCCCTTCATCCCTTCTGGGTTCGAGTCTTGAGGTGTCACCATCCCGCCCGTGTCCCTCGTGGGGTCCAGGGGAGCTGTAAACGCAGGAGAAGGTGATCTCTGCCTGGTGCGAATGACCAAAGCTGTGCTGAGATGAGCGGATCTGCAGCAGCCCACACCAGCTGCAGGAATTCCCACAGGATATTCCATCCCTGCTGGCTGGAACAGCAGAGAGCTGCTGGGGGAAATGGCCTTGTTCAAACGTACCTGGTGTGAGCAGGACTCACAGCTGAGCAATTCCCTGCGCCTTTGTTTTGGCCTGTTAAGCTTTAGCAAAATAAAATCAATCTTTTGGCCTTCTCTGCCGGTTCCTGTGTGGAGTCAGGTGTTTTACAAGCTCTCCACATCCTCTTGGCCTCACAGCATCCTGCTAGACTGGAACCCCGAGGCAGAGGCTCCCTGGCAGCACACAAGAACCATTTTTTCTGGTGGAAAAGAAGGTTAAGTAAAGTTTAGCTACTTAAAGGGTGAAAAGTTTCCCTGCAGATAACCAGAAGCAGAGTTCAGATCTGTAATTCTGGCTTATTCCAGCACTGATTCCACTTGGGTTCCTCGCAGTTGGTTAAGGGATGGGAGGCAGAGGGTTTGTTTGGGTTCTGCTCGTTAACCCCGTGGTGCTGTGTCAGAGCTGTGAATGCTGCAGGAAGATGAAGGTACTGAGTCAAGCCTTGTTATCATAATGAAAGGAAATGGACCCTTCTGAACTTCAGCTGAATTTGCAAAACGTCCTGACCCCAACGTGTGTCACCCAAACCCTCCAAAATGGGGTCAGTTATAAACAGCTTTACTTCATTCAGCTCTCCGTGGAATAGGAGGAGAATGGGGGCCAGGAAAATTTACTGAATGGAAAAGGATGGGATCTTTTAAAAAAAGAATAAAAAGGAAGAAATCACTCCTTCCTGGCTTTTCTGAAGGAATTGCAAACAATGGAGATAAAACCCAAGACACAAACCCATCCCTTGTGCAGGGTGGGAGCTCCAGAGCCATCCAGCCTCGGGCTCTGCTCCTGCCAGAGCCACACACATCATTTCCCCTCCATGCTCTGCAGCTGCGTGGAGAGAGTCATGGAATCACTGGGGCTGGAAAAGACCTTTCTGTGTGTGTCTCTGCCCCTCTTTCTTCCATTCAGGAGCAGTGTTGCCAGTGGGCAAATGCTAATCCATCCTGACAGCTCTGCCCATCTTCCTGCTTTGGTCTGGCAACCAGCAAACAGCTTGATTAAGGTCCCCGGGGCTTTATTAGTGCAGCTTGTTGCCTGTAAATTAATCAACAGGTTTCCTGTGTTTAACTCTTGCTGGGGATGTTCTGCGTTGCTGTGGGTGTTGAATCAAGCCTTTAGGAGTGGATTTTAAATGAGGCACGGCAGAAATAGCTTCAAAGGTTTTGCACTCCTGGTTCTTGGGGCAGGAGGGGAAGAGATCCCATGGGCTCTGCAGGTGCTGCTCATCTGACTTCCCATCTCTAACAGCAATTTTAGGCTTTTGCTTTATTTCTCTTGGCTGTTCACCCAGCCACCCCCTGTAAAATATCCATTATCCATGCAGAGGGCAGCCAGACAGAACCTGTGCTTTGAGGAGTTATCCACAAGAAATCAGATGTTCTCTGGCCTCTCAAATGAGAAGCACGCAGAGGAATGGAACCTCCTTGCTCTTCTGAGGTTTATTCTGGAGCGTGGGCAGAAGTTGCCAGGATGTTTTATTTGGCACTGTTACCTTTCAGACTTTGGGCTTGTCCTTTAACTGTTTGGTCTCACCACAGAGGGATTAGGAAAAATAACTTTTGGTTGGCAGCTGAGCTTTGATAATGAGCAGAAGATTTGGGGAGCACACACTGAATTTTCAGGTGACTGCAGATCCCAGGGTGGAGATGACTGATGTTGTATGGCTATAATGGGTGAACATCCTCTCATTATTTCCACGCTCACGCATTTCCAGCTTCTCACCTGGGGACACCCAGCTCCTTATCTCCATTTCTGTGCATGTTCTCTCCTCTCTCCCTTGCTGGAGGCACTGTCAGTGCCTTCTCTCTGTCCTGCCCTTCAGCACTGAGGGTCAGCACAGCTCCCACACAGCCTGGGAGAGCAGCCCTGTGCACACGGAATTGCACTCCATCTGATCTGGACTGCACCCCGCGGCGAACAATGGTGAGAACAGGCTGAGCCACGCCGCTCCTATCGATTATTTTTAGCAGCAATCAGAGATAGAAGAAGAATGTGCCTGTGCCGAGGTTGTCTCCTGTAGGATTTTGTCCCCGGTTTTGTTTCGGACGGTCAGGAGGGAGATGAGAGATCTCTGGAGTTTGGTCTTAGAGCATGAGGTTTATTGTGAAAGGTGTGGGTGCAGGGGAGCTGCTGGGAGCTGCCAGACACAGCTCAGAGCAGGGCACAGAGGGGAGAGAGAGAAGAAGAATCAAATAATAATGCCGTGGTTGCCATTTACAAGGCGATAAATCATCTTCCGTGCTGAATATTCTAATTTTCACTAACCAATCTAGAACAAGCTACAAATCCTGCAACATTTACATACAGCCTATGAGAGTCATTGCATTACCATATGGTGTTATATTTTAAACTCTAAAAACTGCTTTTTGGACCCTCTGCCGAGGTGGCAGGGTCTGCTCTGCCCCTTGGAGCTGTCTGCAAGCAGAGGGGATTGTTTAATCCAAAGGGGATTCCCTTCAGTGGCCACACCATTGTTTTCCAGTTGTTCAGTACCTGGGGTTTGGTATCTCAGAGCTTGTCTTCATTTCAATCTCGCTTCTAGTTTCCATATTCTCAGTATCTTTTGCCAGGCAATAATATTTACAAGGCTTTCCTATTTCATCCTCCCCAGCAGTCTCCTGTCCCCGTGGCAGGGGAGGGCTGCCCAGATCTCTGCTCCGTGCACATTCCTGAGGAAGGATGTGCTCCTGAGGCTCCTCCAGTCGGAGCAGAGGTGTGGAATTTATCAGAAACCAGCCAACTTCTGCCCTCTGGATGATACACAGATTCTCACAGCTGGATCCTACTTTTCATGCCTGCTTTACTAGAAGGCTTTGAAGCACTTTAATGCTCGGCTGGAGTTTGTCGCGCCCAGGTGTGAGCAGCGCTTCCTGCCCCAGAGCAGTGCGGAGGAATTTGGAGAGCAAGGCTCCAGCTTTGGATCCTTGGCACGTGTGGATGAAGCAGCTTGTAGATACCTGCAGCACCCCTAGGAGCTCCCTGGCAGGAGGCTGAACCACCTGCAGGAGCCACGTGTGGGAGCTGGAATTCCCAGCGATGCTGACGATGGGCCTTCCCGGGTGTCAGCAGGAAATTCTGTGCAGAGAAGGTGCTTCCTCTGCCATTTAAAATGGCATAACAGTTAATCTGCTCTTATGAGGAGGTTCTTTGTGGTGGATAGAGGGAAAAGTGGCATTTCTGAGGGTGATTTTGAGATAAATGGCTTCTGGCTGCTATAGTCTTGAGGATTGAGGGAATCTTGGAAAAGACCTCAGAGAGCAGGTACCAGCAGGGCTGAAAAACATTGCTTCGTGCAGGGGTCTTGTTCACTGAATTATAGAATATCCTGAGTCAGAAGGGACCCACAGGATCATCATCCGAGCCCCTGGCCCTGCACAGACCCCCAACAATCCCACCCTGGGCACCCCTGGCAGCGCTGTCCAAGCGCTCCTGGAGCTCTGGGGCCGTGCCCATTCCCTGGGGACCCTGGCCAGTGCCAGCACCCTCTGGGGAAGAACCTTTCCCAAAATCCACCCTAAACCTCCCTGTCACAGCTTCAACTCCTTGGCACAGTTCAGACAATCCTGGGCCTGGCCATTTCACCAGAGGCACTTCAGCTGATGCCCATCTCCCACCGGGAGATTTCCCTGTAGGAATTTCCACTTTTGCTCATCCCTCAGGATATCCACGTCTCTCTGTCCATGAAGGCACACAGGCTCCATCCCTTGTGTCCGTGCCCCTCTGCCAGTGGGGAACGACAAAGGATGACTGCAAACCCGCAGGCTGTGGGGTCTGAGAGGGGATCAGCTCAGCGCTGTGCAGGGTGCAGGTGCAGCTGCCGGGGACACGTCCCTCGGTGTCAGGTCTGTCACGTCCCCGGCGCTGGCCTGGGCGCGGTGCCGTGCCAGCGTGGTGGCAGCTGTGATACATCCGACAGCCGTGCCTGCTGCTTCTCGTTGCCAGGCACACGGGGTGACCTTTTCAGAGAGGAGGAGGAGGAAGAGATGGTGGGGAGGGCAATGGTGGGTGGGAGGCAGTGGCAGCCTTGGCTGGGGGCTCTGGTCAGGGCTCGGGGTTTGGATACACGGAATGAGGCTGAGAATCCCTGCTGCCCTTCTGAGTGCAAGAAGCCCCAATCCCTCCTGTTTTTCCGGGTGCAGAAAGTCCCAATCCCTCCTGCCCTGATGGGTGCAGAAAGCCCCAATCCCTCCTGTTTTTCTGGGTGCAGGAAACCCCAATCCCTCCTGTTTTTCTGGGTGCAGAAAGCCCCAATCCCTCCTGTTTTTCTGGGTGCAGAAAGCCCCAATCCCTCCTGTTTTTCTGGGTGCAGAAAGCCCCAATCCCTCCTGTTTTTCTGGGTGCAGAAAGCCCCAATCCCTCCTGTTTTTCTGGGTGCAGAAAGCCCCAATCCCTCCTGTTTTTCTGGGTGCAGAAAGCCCCAATCCCTCCTGTTTTTCTGGGTGCAGAAAGCCCCAATCCCTCCTGTTTTTCTGGGTGCAGAAAGCCCCAATCCCTCCTGTTTTTCTGGGTGCAGAAAGCCCCAATCCCTCCTGTTTTTCTGGGTGCAGAAAGCCCCAATCCCTCCTGTTTTTCTGGGTGCAGAAAGCCCCAATCCCTCCTGTTTTTCTGGGTGCAGAAAGCCCCAATCCCTCCTGTTTTTCTGGGTGCAGAAAGCCCCAATCCCTCCTGTTTTTCTGGGTGCAGAAAGCCCCAATCCCTCCTGTTTTTCTGGGTGCAGAAAGCCCCAATCCCTCCTGTTTTTCTGGGTGCAGAAAGCCCCAATCCCTCCTGTTTTTCTGGGTGCAGAAAGCCCCAATCCCTCCTGCCCTGCTGGGTGCAGGAAACCCCAATCCCTCCTGCCCTGCTGGGTGCAGGAAACCCCAATCCCTCCTGCCCTGCTGGGTGCAGAAAGCCCCAATCCCTCCTGCTTTGTTGGGTGCAGAAAACCCCAATCCCTCCTGCTTTTCTGGGTGCAGGAAACCCCAATCCCTCCTGCCTTGCTGGGATTGAGGCAAAGCTCTCCCTGCTGGGCCCTGCCATCTGTGGGATGCGATGCCTGGATTATGGGAGGAAGGATCAGGATGTTGCTTGGCAAAATGCTATTTATGGGCTGCTGCAGATCTTTCTGTATCACCTTGAGCGAAGGAAATTTTGGGGCACTGAGGGTCCCTGCACCCTGCTCAGCCTGAGGAGAACCTGGAGGAGCAGCCAGCAGCACTGGGGGTTTGGGTTCTGTGCCCTGCACTGTGACTTGTCCATAAAATGGTCCCATTTTCTGTGCTGAGGGGGTTTTCCTGTGGCTCCAGCACCTGGACAGTGCTCTGCTCCATGTGTGCCAACTCTGGAGTGAAAGTGGGGGTGGCTTCTCTAGAAAAGAAAGTATTTTCCAGGTATTTGAGGTCAGCGTGACTCGGGAAATCATTGAGAGCCTCTCAGGCTGGGTTGGTACAAATGGCACCGTCACTCCACGGAGAGGCAGCTCTGTGTGAAGGGGTGAGGTGGAACAGTACCAGACATAACCTGAAATGACTTAACAAGCTGCTCAAGTTTTTTTAAATGCATGTGTCATTTTTTTTTCCCTTTAATTTAAATTTCCTCTGACATTTCATAGGCTTCATCACTCAACGTGAAGCCAAGATCCATGTGAGTGTGTGCGGTAGGATTGTTTTTAAATTTTATTTTAAATACAGATGTCTGGAATAACTTTTTTGCACACACTGTAGGAGTGTAAAGGTTTCTAAGCAACATCATTTCATGCTGTTTGCATTCGAGAATGTAAAACAGGGTTCCTTTTTTTAAAAGTCTCTGCAGTGCAGGCATAATTACAGGATCCCATTATGCAGCATTGTGTCTACGGTGAAGCCTGCCCTAATGGAATATTCTGCTTTCTGCTGAAGTCTTACCTGCTTTTTACCAAGACACTTAAGGACTTAATTAGCGTCATTATAGACTGCCACCCCCTTCCTCAGCCCCGTGCATGAAGGGATAATGATCTGTCCAAGCTAGCAGTGTGTTCACTTCCCATGCTGAACAGCACCACATGGAGGGAGTGCTTCGGAGCTCGCTGCTGCTCCCTGCAATCGAACGTGGAGGAGGAGAGGGAGAAACCAAAGCATTTCCTAGCAGCAATAAATACACTCTGTGTTTACTTGGCCTGGTCGCTGCCACTGAGCTGGGAGGGCGTTTGTCACTGGGAGATCCCCTGGAGCTCCTCCGTGTGCTGCCTCAGGCTGTGCTCAGAGCAGAGCCAGCAGCTCTGCAGGGCACTGCAGCCTTCCAAAGGTGCCTGGGGAGCAGCAGGAGCCCTGGGCATGCAGCAAAATCCGTGATGTCCATGGGGATGTGCTACGTGTGGGCAGCATCTTCCACTGACCTACATATCCATCCCTCCATCCATCCATCCCTCCATCCCTCCTTCCCTCCCTCCATCCATCCTTCCATCCCTGTCTGTCCATCCATCCCTTCATCCATCCATCATCCATCCATCCCTCCATCCATGGATTCCATCCATCCCTCCATCCATCCATCATCCATCCATGGATTCCATTCATCCATCCATCCCTGTCCATCCATCCGTCCATGTAAACAGAGCAGACAGAATGGTTGGTTTGGGTTGGAAGGGACCATAAAAATCATTTAAATTCAATTCCTCATGGGCAGGGACACCTTCCACTGTCCCAGGGTGCTCCAAGCGCTGTCCAGCCTGACACTGCCAGGGATCCAGGGGCAGCCACAGCTTCTCTGGGCACCTGTGCCAGGGCCTGCCCACCCTCACAGGGAACAATTTCTTCCCAATATCTCATCTAAACCTCATCTAAGCTGGCTCGTGCCTGCTGCTCCTGCTGTCCAGGAGGTGTTGCACTGGACTCAGCCATGGCCAGTGGGTTGGAGTGACAGGAGCTGGTGGCTGGAGGGCACTGCTCTGATGCTGAGGAAAGCTGGGGAGGATCATCTGCTGCTCCATGACAACATCTGCAAAGCTCCTGTCAGCTGCATGGTCAGCTCTGATCCCCAGTGGGGAACAGCAGAGTTTTATAAACATCTGGGGGCTCTCTGCATTTTATGAGATGAGGAGTGTTGGCTTTTGTACCAGAGACAGGGCCAAAGTAGTTTTTATTGCTGCTTAGGTAACTGCTCTGGCATGCTGTGTTGGGAGCCCCGGCCATTATTAATGAGGTGTGGGAGGGCTGTGGCGCATGTGTTGTTTTGTGCGGTGGCTGTTGCTGCTGCGCCCCATGCCAAGATGTGGCTCTGACGTTTTCCTGACAGGTGGACACCTCTCAGCCCCTGCACCTCCTGTGCCCATCCCCTGGTGGCATTTCTGCCCTACCTGCTGCAGGTCACTTCTTCTCAGCGAGTTTTCCCTGGAATTCTGCTAGCATCTCGCAGGGAAATCCCTCCTTTACCTCTGCTCTTCTTATTCACTGGTTCAGGTGGGAAGGGGCACTGGGAGAGTGGGCAGGGATTTGGGGGCTGGTCCTGTGGGATGTGGCACTCCCACAGCTGCGTTCAGGGCTTGTGGCTCATCTCCGGTGAGGAGCAAAGACAGGACACAAGGAGCGGTGATGCTGATGGATTTCCCGTTTTCCTTGACTCGCTCAGAGTCCTAAACATCTCCTGCTCACTCCCTCCATTCAGGAAATGGTGTCTGGGCTGATGCAGGGGAGTCACCTGTGCTGGGAGCACCTGCACAGCCCAGAACTGCTCCAGGGCCCCATGCTCCTGTCCTGGTGAAAAGTCTCTTTTTAGGGCAGGACGTTGGAAGTAGATGATCTTAGGCTCCTTCCAACCCAACCCATTCTATGCTTCCATGATTTCCTGCTCTGCTTTGCTGATCCAGGCTGCCTCTGCTGCGCTGTCCATTCCTAGGGAGGATTGCTACAGTGGTTCAGTGCCTGGGATTTTTATTTTCCAAGAGCCACTCGGCTCTTCTGTGACTTTTCCAGGCTCTGCCCTCCAGGAGCTGTGTGTGATCCCTGCTCAGAGGGCTGGGAACATCTCCTCAGCCTCCCACCCTGCCCCGCAGAGGCACAGGAAGGTGCAGGCAGTGCTGGCCCCAGCACAAAGCCCATCCAAGCTGCAGCTCCCTCGTGTTTTCCAGGGAGATGGCTGGAGGCCTCCAGCAGTGCACGTTGCCTTTGGCTTCAGAAACTCTGGAAAATGGTGCCAGATGGATGGAGCTTTATAGGATCACGTCGTTTGCCCCGTGCTCTGTGTATTTTAAACAAACCTGGGAGGGGGTTTGGGCTGGATCCTTGTTTGTTCTTGATGGAATTGATGAGGGCTTCAGAGTCCTCGTCCATTCATCTTCCATATGGAGATAAAAAGTTTTGGCTGAACACTGCTAAATGTGCCGTCATCTATCACAGCGGAGGCGGGATTGTGTCAAGGAAAAATAATCCACCATCAGGCTCAAAAGGAGAAAAGGGAAAAAAAAAAAAGGAAAGAAATAAGATTTCCAGTAAAACGCATCGCTTTTAAAAATCCAATTCTCTCTTTGCCAAGTCATTGTTTGGTTTTAACCTTGTTTCACATGAAAGCAACCTTTAAAGGTTACTTTCATCCCTCTTTAATGAGCTCTAGAAATGAGGCTGGTCTGCTCCGGGGCAGAGGGCAGGGATGGGACCGTGTGTGGAGCTGCTGCTCCCCTTTGGAGCGGCTGTGTCAGCTGTAGCACAGCTCCCTGGCTGCCAGATCCTGCAGCCAGCAGCTTTCAGCCCGAGAAATGAAAGAGGATCATTGATGTGTGTCTCTCCCCTCGCTCTGGTGGAAATGATATGTCCTGCAGTGTGTGTGGGAGAGAGAATGGCTGGGGCTGGGGGGGTTTTTCTGGAATTTTCTGCATGCTGGGGTTTGCACCCTGGGGATGAGGTTTGCTGACACCCCTCCCATGCTGGGAGCTGAGCCCTCAGAGATGTGTCCCAGGGAGAGCTGCTGACATCTGAGCCCTGCAGTGAGTGGGACATGGCCCCATCCTGCCCCTGAGAGCGAGGGGACCCCCAAACCCTGCCCCGGGACACCCCCAGGCTGCCCCTGCTTTCCTCTGGGGGGCTGAGTGTGTTTAGGTGACAATAAGGGTGTCCCAGAGTGTGTTTAGGTGACAGCAGGGGTGTCCCAGAGTGTGTTTGGTGACAATAAGGGTGTCCCAGAGTGCATTCAGTGACAGCAGGGGTGTCCCAGAGTGTGTTTGGTGACAATAAGGGTGTCCCAGAGTGTGTTTTGTGACAAAAAGGGTGTCCCAGAGTGTGTTTAGGTGACAATAAATATGTCCCAGAGTGCATTCAGTGACAGCAGGGGTGTCCCAGAGTGTGTTTAGGGGACACTAAATATGTCCCAGAGCGCATTCAGTGACAGCAGGGGTGTCCCAGAGTGTGTTTAGGGGACACTAAATATGTCCCAGAGCGCATTCAGTGACAGCAGGGGTGTCCCAGAGTGTGTTTAGGGGACACTAAATATGTCCCAGAGCGCATTCAGTGACAGCAGGGGTGTCCCAGAGTGTGTTTAGGGGACACTAAATATGTCCCAGAGCGCATTCAGTGACAGCAGGGGTGTCCCAGAGTGTGTTTAGGGGACACTAAATATGTCCCAGAGCGCATTCAGTGACAGCAGGGGTGTCCCAGAGTGTGTTTAGGGGACACTAAATATGTCCCAGAGCGCATTCAGTGACAGCAGGGGTGTCCCAGAGTGTGTTTAGTGACAATAGGGGTGTCCCAGAGTGTGTTTAGTGACAATAAGGGTGTCCCAGAGTGCATTTAGGGGACAGCAGGGGTGTCCCAGCACCTCTGCAGGATGGCGTGTCCCAGCCCTGGGCAGCAGGACAGGCTCTGACCCTGCAGTGTCTGGCTGGGCTGTGGGGCAGCTGAGGGCTGGTGGCAGGGTGGGCACGGGGCAGAGCTGCCCACGGGTGGGGCTCGCTCAGCTCCATGGTGAGGTGCTGCATCAGCCAAACGCAGCAAACACAGCAGCAGGGGCTCTAAACACTCATCAAAGCCTGTCTGTGGGTTGAGCTCGTCCTCCTTCCCCCAGAGAATCCCTTGTGCCCAGGCACTGTGCAGGAGCTCATCCAGAGCCCCCAGCCCAGCTGGAGCCCCCCAAACCACAGCACAGCCCTCCTGCTCCGAGGGCTGCCGCCTTCCCTCGCTCTGCTCCCCACGGCTGTGCTGCTAGAACATCTCCCTCATCTTTCTTCCGTTCACGTCACGTTGCTCGAAGCTTTTGGGGGAGTCCTGGCTGCTGCAGAAGGAGCGGCAGTGGTGGGTAAATGAGCACAGAAAACCCAATGAGTTTGTGTTCCGTGGGCTGCTGTGGTGTGGGACACGAACCTTGGGCAGGGCCCGGTGAGCACCAGGGCTGGGAAGGGACAGTGACAGTGCTGTCCCTGCTCCGAGAGGGCTGATCTTCACATCCCCACTGCCAGCAGGAGTTCGCAGTTGGCCTGGAGCTCTGTCCAGGCTCTTGCCACCCTCCGGAGAGGCTGTGCCCTGCTCCAGGCATTTCTCCCGAATGCCCTTTCCCTGCAGAAATCACCTCCATCTTCTCTCATCGTCTCTTTGTGCCGGGGGGTTTTCGCGAGAGGACCGCGATAATTTTGCTGTTTTCGCTGCTCCGCCGCGGGATGTGCTGCGAGCAGGATGTGGTGTTCTGGACAGGAGCTGTGTGCTGGGGAGCTGCCAGCGTGGAAGGCACTCCACAAGGGAGAAATTCCCTCTGAAGCCGAGCTGGGGAGGATGCTGTTTTCCCTGGAAGTGTCGGGAGGCTGCTGGAGGCGGTGGGCAGCAGAGAGCAACTTTCCTATGGGAAAGTAAAGACTTGTTCCATTTTTAACCCTTGGTAATTGAGTCCAGGGTGAAATGTGACCCCAGGTTACATAGTTGTAATGCCTTCCCTGTGCGCTGGGCTCCAGGCCCTCAGGAGGGGGAAGGAGCAGTCGTTTGCTGCTTTTGGCCCTGCTCCACGAAGAAGCGAGTTTGTCAGTGGCTGTAAATAATGAAAATCGGGAGGCAGGAAGCGGACATCTCCTTAAGTGACATCGGAGCCATGCCCTGGGTGGCTTTGGGGACACTCACCCTGGCCAGCGTGTGTGGCTCAGGCAGCAGAAAGCCTGGGAGAGTGTCAGGGTCAGGGGGGTTTGGGGTCCCTGGTGGGGGCCAGGAGGTGGGAGCGTGTCCCTGTGGGATCTGTGTCCTGGGAATGCTGTGAGCTGCCCCTGGCCTGCTGCAGCAAGGAGCACAGCCCAGGTTTTGGCAGGGGTCTCTCCAGATGTAATGACCTTGCCATGCTCAGCTGGCCGTGGGTTCGGCAGGGGTCTCTCCAGGTGTGATGACCTTGCCATGCTCAGCTGGCCGCTCTCTGTTCATGGCTGGAGCTGGGAATAACGCAAATCCCCGTGGGGAGCGGGGCTGGGGCCACCACGAACCATCCCAGGGAATTTGGGAGCCCTGCAGGCACTGCCAGGCTTTGGAAACCACAGCCAGCAGGGCATCCCTCAGCAGCCTGCGTGGGAGACACATGGGATCTCCTCCCGCTCCTTCCTACCTCTTCTTTCCAGGAGGCTTTGGAATCTGATGATTACACTGAGACAACAGTGATAAAAAATTTATTGGGCCTCGTCTTTAAATATAGATGGTTGTAGCCTAAAGGTGACTTGTTGGGTACTTGCTTTGTTATGAAGCCTGAAAATTACTGGGTTTTTAAAGTACTGTTGCTTTTTTTAATTCACACTTCCTTCCAACCTTACAAATATTAAATATGCCATGTCAGGCTGGTGTTGTTGCAGTCTCTCAGGAAGAGCTGCCCACTGGGAACTTTCTCTGCCCTGAGGATGTCAACAGTTCATTTATCCACCACGAGGAAAACAAGAGTTGACTGTAAAATGAGACCTTAGAAGAAAAAAGTAAAAAAGAAGTGGAGAGTTAGCAACAGTCAGCAGTTCCTCTGGACTTGCTACTTCAAATATGCTTGCTGTAAATTCCCTGGAAAAAGGGTAGGATGCACAAGAGCTGAATTTTTGGTGTTAAATACTTCCAGATGTCCTTAGGCCATCAGGAGGGAGCAGGCCAGCTGCGGCTCCAGATGTTGCCTTGGGGAATGGATCACCCATGGGAGCTGGAGCGCTGCAAGCTGCCTCAGGTATCTTCCCCTTCTGTTGGTGTGAGGCAGCTTTTTATTTATCCCCCAAAACGGCATGAGATCCATCTCTGGGGCTGCTTGGGAGCACGGGGAGGGGAAGGAGAAGTGGCGAGAGGCCAGCGGGAAGGCCAGAGGATGCTCCAGAGGCAGGAGATGTCGTGGGCAGGCGAGGACAGGACGAGAAGTGTGCAGGTTCCACTGTTTTGATGGAACAAGGAATTCTGTTAACCCCGTTTTGATGTGGAACAAGGAATTCTGTTAACCCCGTTTTGATGTGGAACAAGGAATTCTGTTAGCCGTGCTCTGATGTGGAACAAGGAATTCTGTTAACCCTGTTTTGATGTGGAGCAAGGAATTCTGTTAGCCCTGCTCCCCTCCTGGCCCAGGGAACAGGAGGTGCTGAGCAGCCCAGGCACCTCTCCCACCTCTTAGATATACTGAAAATAAATATTTTGGTGTTAGCACAAATAAATTAGAAAGGGGATTTTGTGCTGAGCAACCCAGGCACCTCTCCCACCTCTTGGAAGTCCTGGAAATCAATGTTTTGGTGCTAGCACAAAGCAATTACAAAGGGGGTTTGTGTTTTCTTGCTGGATGTGCCTTTTCCCACCTCCTGGGTTAATCCTGGTGCAGATGCTCCTCGTTAGCCGTGCGGCTCAGGATTTGTGTGAGCTGCCAGGACCTGACCTGCATCTTGTACCGACCAGAGCAGATGGAACATCTGCTCGAGGGGCAGAAAACCCCGCGGTGTTTCTTGCCAGCTTGGCTGGGACAGAGGAAGGGCCAGGAGGGTGGAGAGAGCACAAACAGGAGAGTGTTTGGGGTGGGAAAATGCAATCTGGGTTCTCCACGACAAACTTGTCTCAGCCAGGCTCTCCAGGCCGGTGTGAGAGGGATTTTTGCAGTGACTGGAGACCTCCCAGGCCCTGAGGATGGTGAGGGGCAGCTGGCAGAGGCATGGCTGGCTGGGAATGTCCTCCCAACCCCTCTGGGGAGGTGTGAGGAGGGCACTGCTGGTAGAGCTGATGTTGGCTGTGATTTTTCTGATATTCATGGAGATTTGCGCGAGCTTGCAGGCAAGTCAGGCAGGCAGCAAGCAAGATGGCGAAAGAGCAAACTTTATTTACCAAACTTTCTTTATATATGCATTAATAATCTAATAACTATTGCTCAGCAGTTTTCCACCCCCCAAGATGATTGACTACAGCCCTACAGCATCCAGTACCAAAACAAAGAGATTAGAAAAGCACAAAAATGCAATTTATCTCTATTCTCCATGAGAAAGAAGAGAAAGACTTTTAAAACAGTGCATCTATAAGCTGATTGAAGGGGATGAGACAGAGGCCATCAGCCAGGGGTGTGTGACACTGTGACACGTGCCGTGCTGGGGACACTAATTCCCAGTGAACTGTTGGTGCTGAAAGCTGCATTGTTCCTCGGGGAGGGACAGACAATGACCAAAGCCACCCTCGTTATTCCAGCTGGTGTCACTGGGAGCAGAGCCCACGGATGGGTGCTGGTGCTGAGGTGTCACCTGAGGTGTCACCTGAGGTGTCCCCAGGCACAGAGCACCCAGCAGGGCTCGATTTGTGTCCTTCTGGTCTGGCAAGGGCCAGGGTGGTGCAGGACACCCGAAGGGAACACACAGGGAAGATGGAGAGGGACTTTTTACAAGAGCACGAGGTGACGTGACAAGGAGAACGGCTTCACGTGGACAGGGAGCAGGGTTAGATTGGACATTGGGAAAAGAATTGTTCCCTGGGAGGGTGGGCAGGCCCTGGCACAGGTGCCCTGAGAAGCTGTGGCTGCCCCTGGATCCCTGGGAGTCTGGGATTTGGAAGTCTGGGATTTAGAAGTCTGGGATTTGGAAGTCTGGGATTTGGAAGTCTGTGCCTGATGGAGCCTTTGGCCACCCTCCATTTCACTGGATGGAAAGTGGCAGTTTCCATCGGATCCCTTTCCAGCAGGGAGCGTGGCTGGTGCCGCAGAGCAGTTGCAATATCAGAACATCCTCAGGGTTTGACAAATCACCTTGCAAAACGTGCAGTAAGTCGCTGTTTGCAGAAAGGCTTTGTGAAAAAGGCACTTAACCCAGAGGAAGAGGTCTGGATTGCAGAGCAGTCAGCTCGCAGCGAGTGCCGTGCACATCTTCACGTGCAAGGTGGGCAAAGCGAAGCTTTTCTCAGAGGTAAACATCACTTTCAGACAGGATGAACCCAACCCAGAGCGGGGAGGGACCATGAGTTAATCAGCTCTGAAAAGGGCAACTCGTGGCAGGCAGCTCCGGGCACAGGTCCCTCTAGGGTCCCCCGAGGGTCCCCCTGCCCAGGCTGAGGGGGAAGGGATGGCACAGCAGCAAAGGATCAGCTGCTGAAAATTCCCTTCCTGCTGCTGGGAAGGACAAGCAGTTCTTCCTTGGGGTGAATCACGCTCCGTCCGTGCTGAGCAGCTAATCCTGCTGCCTGTGCTGGCCCCTGATAAGCTCTCTGGCCAACTCTGATGATTTTCCAGCTTCTTTATTAGGAAAATAATGTCAGAAGCATTTGGATGTCAATTATGTGTCACGTGACTAATGTTAATTATTATTACTTTTGTTAGCTCACCGAATCCACCAGGATTCTCCCATTAATAGATGTCACTAATTCGTTCCCAGAGTGCACAGTGGATTTTGGAGCATTTCCCCCAACTGCTCTCTCTATTTTGTATTTAATTTAGCTTCGCATTTGATTGGAAGTTAATTATTGTGAGCTGTAAGTTTCCACAGTCTCCTATAAACATCAACTAAGCTTTGCAGTCTGGGTTATTTTTACAACGTGTCAGGCAAAGAAACACAGGGTAACGGTTTGGGAATGCTGGGAGACATCTGATTGAAAATGGAAATTGGCAGATAAGTGATGTGGAAGAGCATGTCCCTCTCTGTGCAGCAGGTAAGGAGTGTGATGGATGAGGATGGAGGAAAAAGAGGGTTGAGATAACCTGAATTAATGCCCACGGGCGCAGAGTGGGATCTGGAGCAAGATGGAGCACAAGGAGTTTTTGCATGGCTGTAAAACAACTTAAGGATCATTAAGACTGTAGGCTGGATGTGGAAGAAAATCCTTCGATAAAAGCTTTTCTCTTGCTTCATTTAAAAAAAAAATTGTTCACTCTTTTTTCTCCTTTTTATCCCCTTCCATGAGGCACCAAGGTAATCCAAGAAATCTCCTTGTGCATTTTTGGATGTGGATGCTCTGGCAAACGGTGCCCATTCCCATTCAGGGCTGCTGGGGGGGATGGTTTGAGTGCAGCCCACAAAGAAATTGGTTTAAAAAAGCATCCAGGGCTCCAGACAATCTCTGTGACTCCAACATGTGTTCAAACCCCGTGCACAGCTCAGCACATGGAGCTGTGCTAACAAAGCTCCTGCCAGCGAGTGGAGTGTTTGTTTGGAGATGGCATTGAGATCTGGGCAGGGATTGTTTTCATTCCTAACAAAATAACAAACCCAACACTATGGAATTCATCCTATAGGAGCAGCAGGAGGGGGTCAGGGGCTGTCTGAGCGCAGCCCTGAGGGCTCTGCTTGTTGTGTTTGGCTCGGGGAGAGGATTCCCGGTGGGATTTTGGGGCAGCAATCAAGCTCTGTCTGCTTGTCTTTGGTAGAGGAACAATCTCTGTCTGTGCTGCAGGATGGCTCTGGGGGTGCCAGAATGGGTTGGGTTGGAAGGGACCCTAGAGACCATCCAGGTCCAACCAGAGACAATTTCCACTGTCCCAGGCTGCTCCAAGTCCTGTCCAACCTGTCCTTGGACACCTCCAGGGATCCAGGGGCAGCCACAGCTTCTCTGGGCACCTGTGCCAGGGCCTGCTCACCCTCATGGTAAAGATGTGGGGATGGCACAAGAAGGGCCCACCATGTCCAAAACTTGAGGCACTGCATGGTCAGTAATTTATTTTTTTTAAGCACAGTTATTTTTTAAATCAGGACATTGGTTAGTTTTGTGCAGATGAGTTGGTTCTGCACAGCTGAGAGCACTTTGGGCATCCTTTGCCTCCTGACTGATCCACTGTGTGTCTGTGGTGGGGTCACAGCTTCCTGCTCTGCCTCAAACTGGCACAGTGGTGCTCATTTCGCAGTTCTAGTTTGGAGTGCAGCCTTAATGAGAATGTTAATTTACAGCAGCGTGTGATTTGGGGAAAAGCTCTCCGGTTTTCCATGCGGTCATTGGACAGTGACTGTGAATGCCCAGCCCTCGCCTCGGCTTCACAAAGGTCCTAACAGTGGTCAGTGAAAGTAAAAGTACCCTGCAGTCAGTTCGTGCCCCACGGGGTTATTTATGGGCAGCTCTCTTGAGAAGTTCATAAACTCTGTGATTAATTACTGGGAGAAAGCTGCTGTAGGGCCATGGTGACTCTGGGGTTTGTGTGCCTGCAGCCCTCAGGGCAGGGTAGCTGCTGCACTAAAGTTGCTCTTGCGAAGCAACAAAGCAGAATCCCGAATTATTTCTTTGTCTTCTTGTCCTTAACACCCTGTTGAGGTCGGGAAGCTGAAGGGAAACTCTTGGAGAGGCCTTGGGGAGGGTGTGGTACTGCAGGAGCCAGAGCAGAGCCCTGGGAGGTTTTCAGGCAGGGCTGCTGACTCTGGAGGAGCATTTCAGGCACATCCCTCGTGCTGTCCTTGCAGTTCTCACTGCTTTGCAGAGCTGATCACCTGCCGCAGTGCTTAGGGGCAGAGCAAGGATGCTCTGAGCCGGGATTCCCTTTTTCTGCCTCCTGCTTCCAGTGGGAGCTTAGATGGATCACTCACTCCAGCTCCGCTTTGGTTTCCCATCTCAAAAATGGGAATAAAGCAGGTGCCAGCTTCGTGCACTGAAATTCCGAGCTCAGCTCCATCGTCTTGGTCAAGGTGTGAATGAAGTGATGTTTCTCCTACCCTGCATCCACCTGGCTCCTCACGAGTGGCCAGTCCAGAGCACAGAGCTGATATAGGAAGGTTTTTGGGAGGTGATGTGGTGCCACGAAGGCGGGATGAGGATGAGGGTGAGGAGCTGGTTATTTTGGAGAGGGCAGCCCAGCAGGAAGGCTCCTGGCTGTGTCCTCCCCACAGCCACCCCGGGCAGCTCAGCCTTGCCTTTTTCCTGGAGGAGCAAACGCTTGCCGAGGGCGTCGTGTTGGGTGCAGATGTTCTGTGTCTCTCATCCCTCGAGGTCACTTGGGGTTCTGCCAGCGCCGGTGACGTGTGCTGTGCAGCAGGGGCCAAACCTCCCTCATACAGCGCTGGGGACTGCTCTGGGCTCTCTGAAGGAGCTTGTCTTTGCTGCCATCCCGGCAGAACCACGGTGCCACATCACCCCGAGAAAGTCTCCTGTGGCACCGCTGTCCCCATGCCAGGCTGCTCTGGTGTCTGTGGAGAGCTGGACATGGCTCATTTCCCTCCTGAATTGCTGTCTCTCCTCCCTTTTGGGCATTTTGCTGGCAGCACTGGTCTCCCAACCGCCTGCACGGTGCTCTTTGCTCGCTCTATTTATAGGGAATTTAATAAGATATCAATTAAAGGAATGAAAACAAACTGAAGATGTCTGTCAGCAGGAAAGCAGGAGCGAGGCAAGGTTATTGCTAGCAGTTGTTCCCAGTCCTGTCAGCTCTTTTTCAGGCAATCCCTGCTGTTGTGGGACAGCTGGGCTGGCTCTGTGTCCCAGCAGGTGGTGGCAGCCACCGTGTCCCTGCGCTGGGACATTGTGCCAGGCAGCTCTGGCCTCCCCTGCTCGCAAAAAGGGGAGGGATGCTGATGAGAAGTGGGCTTGAGGGAGTCCCTCCTGGTAAAACACATTGTTAATTAGCTCTCCTGATTTACCGTTTTCCTGTTTGGGGGATATGGGATTTATGGTCCTATGGGGAGGATGTGAGCTGGCATGGAGAGAGGAGATTTCTGTTCCTTCAGGGCTTTATGGTCCTCTTTCCTCTTGAAAATTCCAGCTGTGGGGAGACCAGGAAATTGGAGATTTGTTTCTGACTGAGTGAATTAGTGTCTGTCTCTGTAAAATCTGTTTCTCCGAGTTTTGCTGCACCCTAAGTATTCTTTTGGCTCACTGCCTTGCACCTCTGCCGTGTCAGCACGGGGACAGCCTCCTGCTGCAGTCAGAGCCATCCCAAACAGTCTCCAGGTCTGTCTGGGATCTCTGCTAAGTTCATTTGTTCCGTGATTTTGAGAGAGTGGGGGTGAACAGGCAGAGATGCTGCAGTCAGGGTCCCCCAGGAGCTCCTGTCCTGGCCCTGTGGCTCCAGGGTCCCTGTGCTTGTCACTGGGGCTGTGCCAGCACTGCCCCCAGTGCCCCTGTGCCCCTGTGCCAAAGCCACCTGGAACTAATTCATACTCTTTAAAATCTCAGCTGCTTCTGCTCTTTATTTCTGTGTATTCTGTGCTCTTTTGATAAGAGCTTGTGACAGGACAAGGGGCGATGGCTTCACACTGAGAGAGAGCAGGTTTAGGTTGGATTTTGGGAAGGAATTGTTCCCTGTGAGGGTGGGCAGGCCCTGGCACAGGTGCCCAGAGCAGCTGTGGCTGCCCCTGGATCCCTGGAAGTGTACCCAGGCCAGGCTGGACAGGGCTTGGAGCAGCCTGGGACAGTGGAAGGTGTCCCTGCCATGACAGGGGTGGAATGGGGTGACCTTTAAGGTCCCTTCCAACCCAAACCATTCCACAATTCCCAGCCTGGTGATGCTGTCCTTTGCTGCTTCTCTCTGGGGAGGTTGTGATGAACAAAGCCAGGACTTCAATGAAGTCTGAGCCCTACATGTCCCTCCTGTCACTGTCACCTCCTTCTGGTCTTTTCTGCTCCTGCTGCTTCATCCATCAGCTCCTCCTGCGTCCACCTCTGCTCCGGCTGCCTCTTATTTATCAGGTACTCCCTCAAATTTACCACTACCTCCTCCAGCCTTATTAAAAACACAAGGAAAATGTATCTGCACAGCTCCTGGGCTCCATTTGATATTGTTTGATCAACTGAGAGCAAGAGGAAGGAAAATGCTGAGTTGGGGGAATTCAATAGAAGCTGTTAAAAAAAAAAAAGAGACATGTCCAAAAGCACAAGCATGAGCTCATGCAACATAGACATTGTGATCTGGGAGCTACAGAGGGCTGAGCCTCTGTGTCTGGGCAAACAAAGGAACAGAAATAGCAACCCAGAAATATTAATTCATTGTCAAAGTGATCCCCACTCCCCGGCCATATGATTTATATGGAGCAGAAACCAGGGCAGCTCTGCTTGGCTTCTTTATGTAAGGGAAGAAGAGTGAAAAAGCAGTGAAATCTCACGAGTTGGGCTCGGCTCTGGGGGCTCCTGCCATGGTCTCTGAGACACTGGAGTGGCTCCTTCATGCCTGTGTTGGAAAATCAGCCTTTAAGTCATGCTGTGGCTGCAGTGCATTCGGGGCCACAGCTGCTTCTAATTCAGGAATATCACTCGGAGGTTATCAAACAAGCAATACTTTGATCCTGCCTTGGCATTTGCACACCCAGCACATCCTGGGGGCTCGCTCTGGCTGTCCTTCCTGCCAGCTGTCTGCCATGCCATTTCTGTCCAGGAAAACCAGTCCCAGACCATCCCGGGAAGAGAGCTCTGAAGGAGAATGAGGACAAACGTGGTTCGCAAAGGGTCCTTGGGGCCAGGGAGCTGGAGGGGCAGGAAATGTTTCAGAGATTGGTCTCATTTTGGTTTATTTTCTACTTAAGCTGTCCCAATTTATCCCAGTTCCCCGTGTCCACTGCTGTGCAGTCCTGCCTTGGCCCAGCCCTGGGAAGCCAAGGCCATGCAGAGTGAGGAGCTGTGGAAATGGAGGTTAAAACACCAGGCAGAAGTGGCACCGTGTGTCACTGTGAGACCCTGCTCCAATAACCATCTTCTCTCCGTCTTGTTATTTTCTGTGAAATAGTTTTTTCCCCCCTCAGGATCCCTTGCTTTAAAAAAAAAAATTATTTGGCTGCCTGTGTCTGTGCAGATCAAACAACATCCTTCCATCATTACAAGCCAGTGAGTCACAAGGGCCATAATGACTCTATCTTAAAAATAACCCCAGAGCCCTCGTGCAATTGCTCTGCAGGCTGGGATGAGTTCCTGCATTCCCCAGGGAAAAGCAGAGGCAGATTGAGGAAGAGACCCAGGGAGAGATGGTCACTCTCATGAAAAGGCTCTGATGGCTTTTCATATCTGCTTTTTGTCCTCTTTGCAGCTCAGCTTTCTGCTCTGATGTGAGCTCTGTGAAATGGATGTTTCCTTTCAACCCTCCTCCACCTCAATTCCTTTTGCCTTTGTCTCCTTTGCTTCCCCCATCTCTTTTTTTTTTATTTTAAATTTTTGCAGGGGTGAGGGGGGGTGGGGTTGGTTTAGAAAGATCTCATCTGTTAATAAACCCAAGCCTGCTCCGGCCACTCAACATCAGTGTGTAAGGAATGATATTCCAAGTGCTCAGCTCCTCCTGAGGCAAGGCAAGAGTGGAAGAGGAGGAGGAGAAGCTGAGATTTTTCCTGAGGATGCTCCATTGAAATGAATTTTGCATCAGTTTTGATCCATCGATAGGCAAAGGTGCAAACTTCCAGCTCTGAGTGTTTGGGGAAAGGCGCAGCTCGGTCTTGGGGTGACGTCCCTAACTCCTTGTGACACTGTTCTCCCACTCTGTGAAATGACAAAATGGGGATGAGGCCTCTCCCTCCCTGAGGATTGCTCGGCTGGGCACTTCTTTGGGGTGTCTGGACACCGCCAGATCTTCAAATCAAGAGGCTCCAGTGAGGCAGGAGGGGATTACTTTTCGGAGCAGCGAGTGTGATTCTTCCAGCTGCCAATTTTCAGTTTGTGTCCTCTTAATATGTCCATTTTCTGCTGTGTTTCCTGCAACTCTTCATGGTGATTCCCCAGAACCTCCCTGCACAGCCATTAAACCAATGGGCATTTCTTTCCCTCTGATAAGTGATGGGAAAACTACTTTATGGAAAGATATGTTCGTACTTTTAGACACAGAATTTAAAATCCCAGACCCTCAGTCCGGGGCACCCTCAAAGCCTCTGGAAGATCTAATCTCCTTCCAGAAATCTCAATTCTTTTAATCCAGCAGGAAGAGCTGTCTGCCCTCAGCCCTGCAGACAATTCCTGCAGTCCTTGTGCTCCTCACCTGCGCTCTGTCTGCTCTTAGCTCTGGGCCCTGCTCCAGCACAACCTCGCTCGAGATATTTCTTCAACTCTTATCCTTAGCGTTTAAAAAAGAAAATTTCATCCATAAAATATGCACTGAAAAGGTAGAGACCTCACCAGGACCAGTGCAGTTTCCCCTTCAACTAAATACTCATCCTGTTTGAAAATAAGGAGGAAAGGGTTCAGACTGAAAGAGGGGAAATTAAAGTTGGATATTGGGAAGGAATTGTTCCCTGGGAGGCTGTGGCTGCCCCTGGATCCCTGGCAGTGCCCAAGGCCAGGCTGGATGAGGTTAGATGTGGTGAAAGATGTCCCTGTGCATGGCAGGGCTTGAAAATAAATGATATTTAGGATCCTTTCCAACCGAAACCATTCTATAATTCTAGAAATAATCATTGAATAAATGTGATTCTTGCAGTGGATCTCTGTGACAGTGTGTTTTGTCCGTGTCCAGCTGGGTCATCAGCCAGCAGCAGCTTTGGGCAGTTGTGCTTCTCAAAATCAATTCTCCTAAAGCTACCGGAGTTGGGCATTTTTCTGATTTTTAAAATTTTTTTTGCGTGCAAGTGTTAGGCATGTGGGGTCTCATAAGTTTCTCTGAGCGGTTATAAATTATTAGCAACCGTAGCTAATTAATCTCAAGGGTTTAGCGGTAAGGTTGTCTAGTACACATAAGAAAAAAGAATACTTTTATTTTACTTGGCCATTTTTTAGTTTGCTCTCTGGATCTGCTCGTTCCTCAGGATGTGAATTTGGGCAATGTGTTTGGGCAATGCATTTCTTCCCCAGAATGCTAATGCTGGGAGCTCTTAAAGGCTTTTGGGGAGCACTTGGAAGTTGTAGGAGATGAAAAACATAAATAAGCTCCCAACTAGCCTTGGCATAACTCCCTGAGCAGTGCAACTCTTGATATGGGGGTTGGCTGCAGATAAAAGTATCCTTCTGTCTTGATAGTGATATTATTTGGATGAGCTTTTAATCCCAGACTGGGAGCCCAGATGAGACTTTTTCAAAGGAGTGTCTTCCCTTGGATCACTCGCTGCCCTTGGAACTCTGAGAAATCTATTTCTGATGTGGCTTTTATTTATTTCCTTACCTGGTGGTTAAGTGTTAATAGGCACCAGAATGCTTCTCCCCGAAGTATCTTAGGATCCTAAATCCTGAAAATAAATGGAGTTCAAGTAGCTAAACAACTGAAATGATTTTGTTGTTGTTGGGTTTTTTTGGCTGTATTTGGTCTTTTTGGTTTGTTTTTTGGTTTTTTTGGTTTTTTTTTTTTAGTTGGGTTTGGGGGTTTTTTGGTTGGTTTTTTGTTTGTTTTTGGTTTTGTTTTGGTTTTTTGTTTGGTTGGGGTTTTTTTTTGGTTTTTGGTTTGTTTGGTGGTTTTTTTGGGTTGTTTTGTTTTGTTTTTTGTTTGCTTGGTTTTTCTTTTGTTTGGTTGGGGTTTTTTGTAGTTTTTTTGTTTTGTTTTTTTGGGGGAGGTTGTGTTTTTTTGTTATGTTTGGATTTTTTGTTGGATTTTTTTTGTTTTGGTTTTTTGTTTGGTTGGGGTTTTTTGTAGTTTTTTTGTTTTGTTTTTTTGGGGGAGGTTGTGTTTTTTTGTTATGTTTGGATTTTTTGTTGGATTTTTTTTGTTTTGGTTTTTTGTTTGGTTGGGGTTTTTTGTTGTTGTTTGGTTGGGTTTTTTCTGTTGTTTTTTGTTTTTTTGGTTTTTTTTTCTGGTTTTTTGTTTGGTTTGGATTTTTTGTTGTTTTTTTATTTGGTTTTGGTTTTTTGTTTTGGTTTGGTTTTTGTTTGGTTGGGGTTTTTTTTTGTTTGGTGGGGGGGTTTTTGGTTGTTTTGTTTTGTTTTTTATTTGGTTGGGGGGGTTTTTTGGTTTTCCCTTTGTTTTTTTTTTTTTTGTTTTGTTTCGTTTTTTGTTTGTTGGGGGTTTTC
>VZRL01002157.1:1151443-1188037 GCA_013397895.1 Origma solitaria
TTTTTTTTTCGTTTTTTGTTTGGTTGGGGTTTTCCTTGTTTTTTTATTTTTTGTTTTTTTGGTTTTTGTTTTGTTTTGTTTTATGTGTGGTTGGGTTTTTTGGGGTTTTTTTGTTCGTTTATGTTTTTTCTGTTGTTTTTTGTTTCGTTTTTTGTGGGAGAGGGTGGGATTGGTCCAATTTGAATTAAGCTGTGCAGCAGCAGGAGAATCAGAGCCAGCCACGCTCTCCTCTCTCCCTCCACATGCTGAACACACAGAAATCACATCTTCACCTCTGGCTGGCTGCACTCTGGAGAGGAACCTGCCTCGGAGTCAGCTCTGATGGCTTCAATTCTCCCCTCTGCACACCTGGAAAGTGCAAACCCCTCTAGACAAAGCATCACACGGTGTGCAGAACCCGAGTGTGTTTTAGAGGCTCATTTCAAAGCCATGTTCTGCTCCCACTTTAACCTGCAATGGAATAGGCAGCACTGACAGCTTCCAGAGCAGGAACAGTGAATCGGAACCTGATTTTCCGTGTGTGTGTGAACAGCCCGAACTGCAGAGTGTTTGCAATTAATTAATTACAGCCTGCTGCAGAATTCCGCCCTCGATTCCTGCGTAAACCCCACGGAGGAAAGCAGAGCAAAAGTGAGAGTGGCACTGAGCAAATCGGAAAATGAAGAGAGGGTGAAAAGCATCGCTGGTGCTTTGCTGGGCAGGGGGAGGGAGATGGTGGGATTAGAGCAGAAAATCACCCAGATTTCCTTTTTTCCTTCATTTGGTAGCTTTCCACACTTCAGCTGTGACACCTCTGTCGTAATCGTTGTGGGATTAAGCCCTGGAGAATATTGGGCAGAGGTTTTTGGCGTTTCCAGCAGAGGTTTCTGAGGTTTCCAGCAGAGGTTTTGGCGTTTCCAGCAGAGGGTTTTGGCGTTTCCAGCAGAGGTTTTATGGAGGTGCTGAGTTCCCCTTGCACCCACAACAGCAGAGCCACTTCTTCCAGCCTGAAGTGCTCCTGTGAGCAGCAAAACCTCTGAGATTGCAGCCCAAATCGTCCCGTTATTAATTATTAATTATGTCCCCCTCATTTTTGGGGGACATGTACTCTTTTGCCCACTTGGAGCATAAAGGGCCTGCAGAGCCTGATTTGTGCAGGATGGTCATTTATCAAAGAGCAGGACCTGAGCAGCACAGAGCTGCCAATCTCTAGGATTTTGCTGAAATCAATACCAATCTCCGACTAAAGCAGCAGCAGGACCATTGCTCCCAGACAAGGGGATGAGGCAGACAATCCCAATGTTTCTGGAATATTGCAGCCACCTCTGCATAAGGTGTTTCTCCTTACTTTTTTTTCCTTTTCTTTTGTTTTTTTTAAATCTAATTTTAATTTAATTTAATTTTAATTTTAGTTTTAATTTAATTTTTTTTTGTGCAGGGGATTTTTTGGTGTGGTTTTTTTTTTAACATTTGCCTTATTCACTCTGCGCTTGTCGCTTTCCCTTTTTAGTTTCTTTGCATTGCTGCTCCTCTGCCTGGTACATATGTCCATGTTAATTAGAGAAAAAAAAAAAAGAGTTATGCTTTTAAGCGTCTTAATTAAGATTTTTCTTAACACCCCCCCCAACATTTTCTCAGAGTTTTTTTTCACTGACATCTAAAACTGTTATTAAAAACTGGTGTCAAAATAATCTTGTGCTTAAGAAATTGTGCTTAGATGTCTTTCCAAACACACACGGCCTCCCATAATTCACCTTCACAGCCCCACTGAGTGCCGTAAAGGCTTTGCTGAGAGCAGCAGCCATGGAGGTGAACTGTCTCAGGTCAGAGGGAATTGGGCTTGGGGCTGGGATTGGATCCAGCCCTCCTGAGCCAGACTGAAGTCTGGTTCTTGAGGAATGTCTCTAAGTACATCTGGAAAGTTGGTTTATATTTAAAAAGTAAAAATATTGTTACTCATAGCACAGTCATTGCAGAAACAGCGTCTATTTGCTCAGTGTTAGGAGTGAGAAGTTTCTTAATGGCCTGATGGAAAAGCTGCAGGGAATTCTTGCAGCAGAAATCCTCCGGTGGGTATTGCAAACCTCTCCTCTGTGGTGGAGCTGTATTCGCACCAGGAAATTGAATTAAAGCTTCTTACTCCCAGGCAGCTCCAGTGAGACTTCAGCCCAAACTCCTCGGGGTGACTGTGGGATGTCTCTGCTCTGCCCTGCTCCCCAAAGCCCCCAAAAGCTCCTGGCCAAAATCCTCAACAAAAGGGTGGGATGCTGCCAGTATGGAATTTTGGGGTCCAGTATGAAATTTTGTGGCCCAGTATGAAATTTTGGGGTCCAGTATGGAATTTTGTGGTCCAGTATGAAATTTTGTGGCCCAGTATCAAATTTTGGGTTCCAGTATGGAGTTTTGTGGTCCAGTATGAAATTTTGTGGCCCAGTATGAAATTTTCAATTCCAGTATGAAATTTTGGGGTCCAGTATGGGATTTTGGGGTCCAGTATGGAATTTTGTGGCCCAGTATGAAATTTTGGGGTCCAATATTAAATTTTGTGGCCCAGTATGAAATTTTGGGGTCCTTACAGCCTTGGGAGGAAAAACACTGCAATGAGGAAACCTTCATTTCCAAGGTTGTGGTGTCACACCTTCTCCGACTCTGAAAAACATCTTCGTCTCCTGTTCCCTGCTGAGGATAAGTGGCAGAGCATGGGATTAATTCTCTCCTGTGGTGATGGTCTAAGGCAGGTTCATCCCAGAACTGCTCTGTGGTTCATCAGAACTTCTCTGCTCCTGTTTTTGACATGTGCCAAGCCTGTGCCATCCCCCGAGCTCGGTCACGGGGCTGATGGTGCTTCCCCAGGTCCTGGCTCTGGGGGTTTTGGGAATTAGGGGAAGTTGCCTGGAGAAAAAAGGTGCCTCCCTTTCCCTGCTTGTAAAATGGAAGTTCTGCTTCTCTGAATCTCATTGTACTCGCCAAATGTTTTCAGACAAACAGATGAGAAGTTGCTCAGAGGAGCCTCAAGGGATCTTAATTAGCCATCAGCAGACCTTCAGTGGAGTTAATGAGATGGAGAATGAATGGCCCCACGGGTGGGTCAAGCTACACTAACTCCGTACCTGTGTGCATAATTGATGATCCCCCCGTGCAGAGATCCCTCCAGCAGTGTCCTGGCTCGGGTTCTGCCCTCTCAGCCACCTGGCAGAGCTGAAATGAATCCCTGTGTGCCCATCTGGCAGCCAGCTCTGCCAGGGATTTGATCCCATTCCTGCTCCTGGGGTTGGGTTCCCCTGCTTGGCGCTGAGATGGGAAGGCAGGAGCACTCTCTGCTCAGCCCTTCGAAGGTGCTTCAGTGTCCAAGAGCCGAAACCAGAGCCAGGAGCTGCTCCCTGAGTCCGAGTTTCTCCTCGGAGGGAGGATTTGAGTGCGCTGGGGGATCTCTTGGGAAGGAATCTGGGCATGTACGGCACGATGTCCCTGAGGAATGAAGCGCAGAGGGGGAAGCACAGCAGCCTGAAAGGTAGGAATGAATGCCAGATCTGCCCCAAACTTCATCATTAGCACATCCAGGGGCTTGGCACGGTGGTTATCTGCTGCTTTGGCAATATGTGCAATCCACGATAGAAGGTACAGAGCGCTCAGATGACAAGCACAGAACAGCACTTCAAACCCCTGGCATCTTTTCTTAGGGTTGTTGTAAGGCCTTGGTGTTCTGGACAAATTGTAGGGCTTTTTTTTTTGAGTCTGGAGAGAAAAATCTGTGTAGTTCCTCCCACTTTTGGAGCTCCCTCCCTTCGCAGTGGGGCTGTGTGCTGCTGAGGCAGCTGATGCCTTCTCCTGGGGTAAAGCAATCCTCGCGGAGTGCTGAGCTCTGCCGCGGTGGAAGGAGCTAGACAGACTGTGCAAGTCACTGTTTACGTTCCAGACAGGACAGGCTGCACCCAAAGCTGACTAATGGCTCTGAATTAAATCCTCCTGCTAGGCTGATGCACCTCGAGTGGCTGAGCTCGGCTTACACGGACTGGCAACGTGACTGTGGGATTGGGCTGCTTTATTTCCAGATCCTCCTCTGGAAGTATTATCGCTCCTCGGGGCAAAAACTCCACTCTCCCCCACTGGCTGGGCTGGTGAGGTTGGAGAATTTGGTTTTTGGCTTCTGTAGAAAGGCTGGGCTGCCTCTCCTGCTCCCTTGGCTCTGGCCAAGCTGCGGGTTGGGGAAAGGTCTGGCTCCAGCAGGTGCTCCCTGGTTTAAAGGCAGCTCCTTAGCTGGGTCTGCTTCCTAGGAAATGAGGTGGGATTTTGTCAGCCTGTGGCCCCTGGGCCCAGCTACCTGCTCTTCAATTTCTGCAGCACGCTCTGGGCTCTGGAAAAAAAATTGCTGATGCTTAGGGCTTGTCTTTGTAACCAGAGTTTAAACAAACCAAGCCCAGCTTGTCTGTGCAATGTGCCAGTGAATTCAGGTTTTATTAGGACCAAGAGAGGTTTCCTGTAGCATGTCCTGGCCAGAGCGATGAACACAGGAGGCACTCCTGTCCCTTTTCTTTGCTCTGTCACCTCCATGTCCCTTTACTGCGTTTGTGTCTTGGTGAAGGCTGCTCGGAGCCTCTTGGAAGTTAATTAATTGTGATTGATACCAGTAATTCTCAGATCCCTCCCTGCTGATAGGCATCCTGCTGCTGCAGCAGAGCTTCATTGGCTCCCAGGTGATAGCCACGGTGAGAAACCTGGAGAGAACCTGGCAGGGCCACGGCTCAATGGCTTAGGGCTCTGAGTGACCTCCTCCAAAAACATCCTCCACCTTGGCTGCTCCTGGCATGGCTGAGATCCACCCAGCCTCTTTCAAAGTCTGTGTTTGCGGAGCACAGAACTAATTCTTGCAGCTTTTCTGCAGCCAGCAGTGATTTCCAGAGGGCACAGAGGGCACAGAGGGCACAGCTCCTTCCCTTGGGGGTTCAGACACAGAGCTGGCGCTGGGATTTTCGGCTGTGAGCTTGCAGGAGTGGCTCTGCGAGGCTGCAGTGACACACAGGGATGTGTGGCAGCTCTCTGGATTTTGGAGAGAGGTCCAAGGCACTCCTGTCTCTCACTCAGCACCTGCTCCGAGCATCCTCCTCCTCGCTGTGGGGCTGGGCTCGGGGAGCAGCTCCCGCTCCTCACAGGGAGAGATGAACACAGGAGGCCACGTGTGTCTCATTTATTCCTCCTGTCATCTCCCTGGCTCCTCTTCATCCTGCTGCTTTGTTGAAGGCTGTTTGGAGACGCTTGGGAACGAGGCAGCCCCAGCACGGAACGCGCCGTGCGCGGTGATTAGCTCGGCTGCAGGATAAACAGAATATCTCCGTTTATTTCTTTGGGGGGAATTTGTTATCTGGGCACAGCCAGCAGAGACTCAGAGCAGTGAAATGCAGCACGCAATGACACGGGGTAGGCTGTGAATTTAAAACCTTGGCTTGCCCACCCAGGCACAATTTTAAATTTTTTTTTTTTGTGTGTGTGTTCTCCTCTGTTCCCCAGAATAGTAATCAGCTGGAGATCAGTGTTTTCTACCCACTCCTTTTCTCACAGGAGTTGTGCTGGTGGAGTGGATGCTGCCTGTGGTAACCCCTCCTTCCAAACACGGAGTTTTTAAAACAGTCACTTCTGTTGTTTCCCTTTCCTTTCACTTCTTTTCCCAGTGTTTATTCAGGAAAAAAGGGAGATGTGGGTGAGCCTCAAAGGGCACCTCTGCCCTGAGTTAAAGTGACCTGGAGGGGACGTGGCAGGAGCAGTGCAGACCCTTGGCCACGGGGGTCTCATGCCACACATTTCCCTGCATCATTTCTGATTTCCTGGGCTTGAATTTTTGCCAGCAGAGATGCTGAGGGCGTCTGTCCCTGCTCCTGCAGAGCCCAGAACTGCTGCTGGCACACACAGCATCCCTCCTGCCAACCCAAGGGATTCTGCTCTGGGAATTCCCTCCCCACTTTTAACAGGCTTTGTGTCGCTGTTTTGTTTTGTTTTGTTTTGTTTTGTTTTGTTTTGTTGTTACCCCTTCATTGGTAATTTATGACATTTTTGACAGAAGCCATTGTTAACATCGAGGAAAGGATTAAATCACCAACCAGGAAAAGCACAAGAAAAATCTTGAGGAATCAGAGGAGGTTTTTTTCATTAAATTCACAAATTCTGTAAGGAATGAGCAGGAGAACATGATCTTCCCTGCTGTAATTTGGTTATAAGAAACAGCCTGGGCCCCACGTGTGGGGAAATGCTGTGGGGGATGCATTTCCTGGGGGATTTTGGTGGAGCACCAAAGAGATGAATTGGGAAACAGGGCCAGGCTGGGTTTCCCTCTCCCAAAACTCCAATTAACCCTTTACCCCAGCAGCCAACACAGTCTCCTGAGGCCCACACACCTCTCCTAACCTTCTGTTCCAGAAATCTCTTGGGTTCAGGTGTTTTCTCCCTTAATTTTGGTTCAGAAAGAGTGAAATCTGTCTGAACCTGCCAACCACACCAGAGTGGAGCATCCTGTGGCCCCTGAGTCCATCCCTGCCCAGGGCTTCTCTCTGAGGCTGAGCCTGGGCTGAGGTTTGGAGAACTTTGCCTTTCCAATTTCGAATATTACAACAAACAAGCCAACAAGAGGCTCTTTCCCAGCCCCACACACACACGCAGACACTCAGAGCAAAGTTAATTCTTGTCATCCCCGGGCCTGGGGGCTGTTTATATCCAGCACTGTGTGTTTAGATGTGGAGTTCATCTCCTCAAGTGAAGACAGATTAAGCAGCGGGGTCAATAGACCAGTTATGTGAACTATGGGATTTCCAGCCTAGAAATTCTGCCAAGACCAAGCCAGACAAATTGGTAGCACAGCAGTGTTTCTCATTAATGTACATGGAAAGTTGTGCCTTGCTGATAATGCACAACAGCATCCTGTTGGGAGGTTTGGGAACCCATCTGGGAGCAGCTATCAGAGCTATATTCCAGCCTGGATTGAGTTGTCTTGCTTTCCTCTTTGTTTTCTCCTCTGACAGGGGAAAAAAAAAGTGGAGTTCCCTCACATTGACATCCTGAGCTATGTGGGAATATTAGCGAGCGGTGTGGTTTGCTGAACAGAAATGAGATTATTATAGCCTCCCTTCCCTCCCTGCAGCCATCCCTTGCTGTTTGTGGTTTGCTGGGTAAGTGCTTGTGGTGCCCATCTCCCGTCCCAGGACAAATTATTTCCAACTCGAAAATAAGATTACCTGCCATAATTGCGTGTGGTGGTTTCCTCCGCCGCTGCCAAGTGTGGCTGCTGATGCTCGGATTTGTGGGTTGGCTTTTGTGTTCAGCATGGAGCACTCTCCTCCTCTCCGCAGCGCTGTTAACGCTTCCAGGGACAGCAGGGAAGAGCCACAGCCTCGTGTCCTGACCGGGGAATTGGTGGCTTATTCTGCTGGGGAATTCAGGGCAAACACTGGGCAAAAGAAAGGAACTGCGTCTCTGTGTTCCCATTCCTAATTAACTTTTTGTCCTATTCTTCTCCCCCTCACCCCTGTAAAAATACATTTTTGGTCCAAATACTTGTTTATGGCAGGCTCTGGAGCAGAGGGTGTGTCTCCAGGGTCTGGCACAAGAGCTTAGAGTCACCATCATCCAAATAAAAGGAGGCTCCTTGGCCTCGTTGTGCAGGGACCAAACCCAGCAATCCCTGCTGGACTGCACTGGGAGGTGCCCAAATTCCCTTGGAATCTGAGCCTTCAAATTGCCTCTTGGACTTGAGGCTTGCTGTCCTTTGCTGTGCATCTCCAGGATGTCAAGATTTAAAACATTTGCCCTGATTTAAGTATTTGCCCCAATTTAAAACATTTGCCCTGATGTAAACATTTTCCCCGATTTAAACATTTTCCCTGATTTTAAACATTTGCCTCGATTTAAAACATTTGCCCCGATTTAAACATTTGCCCCAATTTAAAACTTTTGCCCTGATGTAAACATTTGCCCTGATTTAAAACATTTGCCCCAATTTAAAACATCTGCCCTGATTTAATACATTTGGACTGATTCAAACATTTGCCCCGATTTAAAACATTTGCCGATTTAAAGCAGGGCTGCTATTTCTGGCACCTCCATGTTCTGGAGTTGAGGGGAAAGCCCCAATAAGGGCCACAGTTGTGCCCAGAGTGGCTCTGGGTGCCAGCCTGGCTCCTGCCAGCCTCTGCCAGGGCCCTTCTTGCTTTTCCTGGTGCTGGTGGAGGTGGAAGCTGCCAAAGGCTCACATTGTTCGGGGCTGGAGAACAACAACTCCTGCCTCGGGTGGGGCTGGGCTGGGCTTTGACCTGCTCCATCATGGTGGGTTGAGAGGAATAAAAAGGATTAAAGAGCTTGGAGTGCCCTGGAGGATGGTTAGAAACCCCAAAACCTCTCCTTCCCTGCTGGAGCCATGGGTTAGACCTCTCTGCATCAGCTGAGCACCTTCCCTCAGCCTGCAGAACCATCCTTATCTTATAAAGTGATAACACCAAAGGTTTCTGCATATTTCGAGCCATTTTTCATCCCACGAGCACCTTTCTCCCTGTCCATCAGAGTGATCTATTCACTGTCATTAGGATCAATGTGGGGATGCTTCATGAAGAGCTAAAAAGCTCTAGCTGGAATTATTTTCTCTTTTTCTGATAGTGCTTCTTGAGGGGGATTTATGTTGCTTCAGGATATAAAAAATATGGGTCAGCGAGTCCCCAGATCAGTCTGAATTCCTTCGAGTGAGTGTCACGTCTCCAGTTGTGCCTGACTGGTGAAAGGACAGAAGAGATAGCTCTGATTCATGGGAGGGAGGAAAAAAAGTGATTAAAGAGCTGGGACTCGGTTTAGAGATACCACAGAAATGCCCAGGAATGAATAAATATGGATTTGACCCTGAAATGACAGGGATGTGCATGGAAACACCTTGTCCTGCAGGGCAGCCTGAATTCAGAACGAGCTGGAGAGTTGTCCACTGGGGGAATATTTATGGGCCAGTGAGTGGTTCTCAACTATTTGGAGAGTTTAGCTTCATCTCACTATCCATGCTTTTCTTCTTTTTTTTTTCTTCTTTCTTCGTTCTTTTTTCTTTTCTTCCCCCCCCCTTTTTTCCTTTTGTTTTTTTCCCCTTTTTTTCCTTTTTTCTTTTTTTCCTTTTTTCCCCTTTTTTATTTTATTTTACGTTTTCTTGATTTTTTTTCTTATTTAGTCCTCTTATCTCCCCCAAATCGTGCTGAATTTCCCCTGATCCTCAGCCACAGCTGCCTGGGAGTCTCTGGCTGATGCAGAGTGAGCAGTGAGGGCTGCCCTGTGCTAGGAGAGGGATTGCAGAGTGCTCCAACTTGGCAAGAAACTCCTCTTGGCCTTTTAGTATTTTTTCCTTTCGAAAAGCACAGTTCTTATCTTGTGAAAATATAGATATTTTCTCCATAAAGACAGAAGTTTCCTAGCTAAACATCCTGGCTCGTCTGCTCTAACAAACATCATCCCTTTGTTATTTGGGTTGATTTGCCAGATTTTTATAATTATTAAATAAAACCAGTGAAAATAGTACTTTGTGGGACTAGTTCAGCTTTATAAAGATCTTAATTCTGTGGAGGCACCTTTCTGACTTGCCATCCTCTCTCAGGAGTTGCATAGCAACCACCTGCCCTCTTAGGTCCTGCCTTGAACCAAGTATTTTTTGTGGAGAGGATGAACTTGACTTAAAAATAGACATTTTGCCCCTGATGAGTCATTTTTCCATGGGAAAAATATGTAGTTGGAGCATGACTAAACTAAACTTCACAAATTCGATCTACAGTGACATTTCTTGACGGTTCTCAAATGTTTTGGGGCTGGGCCGGCTGAATTAAACGGAGGGTTGGGCTGAGTGATGCTCAGCTCCCATCCAGAGGATTGAGGAGCTGCCCACAGCACGGAAGGGCAATTTTCTCTGGAAGGGAATCCTGTAGAGGGTCCCACCAGGTGTGTGTTTGTGTGGGATCTCCTGGCTTGGGAGATGAGAGAGAAACTTCAGCTGTTCTGGAGGAGTGATCCTTTGGAGTCAAATCCTTTCGCAAAGTTCTCCAAGTGTTTCACTCAGGGATGAGGAAAATTTTGTACCTGAGCCATATTAACAGTTCAAACTGAGAGAGAGTGGGTTTGGATTAGATATTAAAAAAAATATTGTGAGGGTGGGCAGGCCCTGGCACAGGTGCCCAGAGCAGCTCTGGCTGCCCCTGGATCCCTGAAGTGTCCAAGGCCAGGCTGGACAGGGCTTGGAGCAGCCTGAGATGGTGAAAAATGTCCCTGCCGTGGTAGGGGCGAAATGGGATGGGATTTAAGGTCCTCCCAACCCAACCCATTCTGGGACCCTTTGATTCTTTTATTTTCAGTTCAATAATGAGGAGAAAATAAAATACTTTTGAGGCATTCACCACTTAAAAATTGGCTCCGTCCTTGGCCCGGTTTGCAGGAAGCAAATTCCTACTGATTTGCACAGCTCTGTTGAAAAATAACGAACAGAGAAGGAAAGACTGAGGGAAAAGAGGTCTCCTGGTTTTCCACCTGAGGATCCTTCCCCAAATCCATCTCCCGTTGCAGAGCCACTGTTCCCACTGGGAAAGGCGAGGGGGGAGTGGAGGCTCCCCCGGGTACGGAGGGGCAGCAGGATGGGAGCGCTGGGAGGAGGCTGCTGAGAATCCCTTGGCTGAATCACAGCCAATGTGGGGGAGACGAAAACTCCTCACAGACACTTCTGCCAAAGGCCAGCACCTGATGGGACTCGAAGTACAGCAGCTTTTCTCAGCCTTTTTTTCGGAAGTTTGGCTCTCGTGTCTCGGTGTGACCCCTGAGTGAGCAGCTCGGGTCCCCCCAGGGTGGCACAGGGTGGCAGGGCAGGGCTGGGGGTGTCAGTGCTCGGAGCTGGGGGTGTCACCACCAGCAGTTCGCACAGCCCCAGTCCCTGGGACCACTTGGAGCTTCTGAGCACAGCTCCCCCCAAACCCAACAGAACTTCTGTGCTGCGGCAGCGATGTCCTACAGAGCTCCCTGGAGAGTCCCAGGATCGCTGAGCTTGGAAAAGTCCTCCAAAGTCATCGAGTCCAAGCTGTTCCTGACCCCCACCTTGTCCCCAGCCCAGAGCACTGAGTGCTACCTCCAGGTTTGGGCACTCCAAACCTCCCTGGGCAGCCCTGCCAAGGCCTGACCTCCCTTTCCATGGAGAAATTCCTGCTGATGTCCAACAGAGCCTCCCCTGAGTCCATTCCTTTTCCTCCTGTGGTTTTTGCTCTCCCAAGGCAGCTCAGCCATGGCTTTTATTTTTGCCCATAAGCCTCTCTCCATCTCACTTTCAGCAAACTATAAATACCCATTCATAACAGGACCTTCACATTGTGCAAAATATGTTTATATCTCGTTATGTCTGTTTTCTCTCATGGGATTTCTCTGTGAAATCTATTTGCTAAATGAGGCTTTCATCCCCTAAGGCCCTGCAAATTTCTTGTGCAACCTCTGTCTTTGTGTTTTGCATTATGCCTGCATTTTTTTTAGGCTAAACAGATAACCTTGAGGCCCAGTGTGATTTTCTTTCGCTGTTAGTCCTTTTATAAGATCACGGGACTCTGTGAAATATGGATTCTTCAGTGGTTATGAAGAAAAATAAAAATTCCAAGTATCCCTGAGGAGGGGAAATAAAGGCAGCAGCAGGGTTTTGTTAACATTTAGGCAGAACCAGCCAGGAGAATGACACTGTCCAGATGGAAAGAGCCACTTCCTGGCTGTAAAGATAACTCACTAAAGGAAACATAAGCTGTGGCTGCGCTGGCGATGAGAAACACAAGCAGTGCCAAGAATTCACCCCAAGCCCGGTGGGAGCTGCCTCTTTCTTTCCCTTGTGCTGAGGGTTCAAGTTCACTTAGTTGGGAAATATGGCCAGCATTTCCTGACAAGATGGGGTGGCCCTCGAGGCACAGAACTTGTGTGGACCCTCAGGAGCTGGGCTGGCTGATTGCTGTGCAAGAATCACAGAATATCCTGAGCTGGGAGGGACGCACAGGATCATCATCCCAGCCCTGGCCCTGCACAGACCCCCCAACAATCCCACCCTGGGCATCCCTGGAAGCGCTGTCCAAACGCTCCTGGAGCCTAATTGACCCAAACGATGAGTGTGTGTACCCAACTTTACCTTTAGCAAGCAGTGCTGCTCATGACCCAGTCACAGCACCCACAGTCAGTTCCCCATGCAGGAGCCAGAGGCTAAAATAAAATAAAACCCAGCTGTGTGTAAGGAATCACAACAAACAGAAAAGGAAATCATATATATGAGTGTTACAGGATGTTGTAGCACCTCAGACCATGCTGAACAGGTAAGGATTGAGGTTAAACTTTTCTGGGAAAGAGAAGACTTTGAGATTATAAAACAGAAGTAAAATTCACAGAATCCTAGAATCATGGAATATCCTGAGCTGGGAGGGACCCACAGGATCATCATCCCAGCCCCTGGCCCTGCACAGACCCCCAACAATCCCACCCTGTCCATCCCTGGCAGTGCTGTCCAAGCGCTCCTGGAGCTCTGGGGCCGTGCCCATTCCCTGGGGAGCCTGGGCAGTGCCAGCACCCTCTGGGGAAGAACCTTTCCCTGATCTCCAACCTAAAATCCCCTGACCCCTTTTATCCCATTCCCTGGGGTTTGGGGCTGTGGATGATCATGGCAGAGCTCTGGTGTCTCCTCTCAGCCATGCCTAGCACCGCAGGTGCCAGCTCAGGATCTGTCTCTGCAGCAGGCATTGCCCTTCCCTTTGGCTGAGGGTGTGAAAGAAAAGCTCCCATTTTTGGGTTTGGGTTTGGTTTTGGGGGTGTTTTCCCGGTTAACCCCCTCTGAGCTCACTTCCCAGTGGGAAGAGCCGAGCTGGCTGTGCCAAGGCTTCATCCACAGAGCATCTGATGAGATCACATTTGTCTGTGCAGTTTTCTTCCTCCAAGGTATTCAAACGCCTTTTAAGTCCCCAAATTAACTGAGCAAATTGAATACCAGGCCATAGATCAAGCACTATTGGCTCCTAATTGAATGTGGAGGTGAACACAAGATGTGTCACCGTGTGTGTTTAACTCTCCAAATTTAGCCCCCTCTCTGTGCCATTAATTCTCTTACTCAGAATGACTGAATTCAGCCCAGGCCTGTGCTTGGTTCCATGCGGTGGGAGTGCCTCAGACTGGAGGTGTTTCACAGCTTTGCCTTTGTTGCCATGGCAGGGATAAATACTTTAATGCACTTGTGTTTGGACGTTGGAGATTTTCCTGGATGTCAAATGGAGCCTAATGCGTAGGATAAATTGAACCTGATGTGTAGGATAAATTAAAGACCTGTGAGTTTTGTGGTTTTTTGGTGATGTTGGGTGCTCTGTTCCACCTGGGAACCTTCCTTTGTTAACCAGCAATGGCTGTTATCTCTGCCTGAATATTGCAAGTTAATCTTAAAAATATCCTCTATGTGGGATCTATTTTGGTTTGGATTTTTATAGAAGTTTATGAATTTTATTTTTTTCCTCTCTAACAGATCTGGATTCGAATACTTCTTGATCATCTTGGCTTTGCAGGCAAAGTGATGTAAAAAGTGGCACCGAGCACAGCCTCTCTGGGAAAACCAAGAGCCTGTGCGCAGGGGAATGAGGAGGGATAGAATCTTTTCTTTAGGATGAGGTTTTGCAGTGGTTTCCCTGTTTCTGTCTGCTACAAAAACAGTACAAAAATCAACCTTTTGATAACAGCATGTCTCTGAAATGGGATTCCCAACCCTCCTGCTCACCAGGAAGCATTTCAGGAGATGTTCTGCAAAACCTTTGGCTTTTCCAGCCCTGGCTGAGGCTGGAGCTGTATCAGGGCTGTCTTCTTCTACCAAGTCCTTTCAAAGCTTCTCCTTAATCCACACTTCCTCTCTCTTTTGGCTCAAAAACTTCCGTCTCTTTTTCACCCATTGAAAGCAACCCAGTAATTCTGCTTTTCTATTTACGGATTTTTCTATTGTCCTGTCAGAGCTGCTTAGGATCTGGCATGTCACAAGTTCACCATTGTCTTCTGGTCCCCTCGTTAAGGGCATAATTTGTCATGCTGAGCTCTGGAACAGGCCCATTGTGGAATATGAGCAGTGCTGGTGCTTGGCCACCCTCTGGAGCACAGTGGGAAGAGCCAGAACAGTCCTGCACTGGGAAGAGTGGCTGTACTGGGGGCTCAGGATGTTTTTTGCGACTTAAATATTAAGTTTTTTCTCCTCTGTGTTTTTTTTTTTCCATCTGACATGCTGGGGAGGTTGCATAAGTAGCTCATAAAGTTGATATCACCCAGGAAGAACCTGGGCTCCCATCAGTTTTGAGATCACAGGGGGAAAAGAGCATTTTTTTCTGGAAAAGGATGCTCTGCCTGACAGGAATAACCGCGCAATGTGGGTCAGTGTGACATGACTGGCAGTTCTCCTAGGGAGGAACAAACCAAAAAAATGTTACAAGTCAACGCTGAGGTGTTTTGTCCAAGTGCCAGGAAAAAGGAACAGGGAAAAGCAGAGAATGCTGCGGATCCAAGCTGGGCTGTGGCAGGGACGTGGGGAGAGCATGGAGAGCTGATGGCTCCTGTCAGAGGGAATCTGGCTGGGACATGGAACAGAGGGAGGGCTGGGCACACTGACAGGCTGGGGACAGCACTCGGGGGGGCTGTGGTCCCCATCGATGGCACCAGGGCTGGTTTGTCCTGTGTGACACCGGTCCCTGTGTGACAGCACCGCTGGGTTGGGTTCTGCTGCAAAGACAAGACGTAAAGGTCTGATTTGCAATGCAAAACCTGCGAAAGCTCAGGTGGCACCGAGCCCATGGGGCAGGGTGGGCTGGGACAGGCTGATGGAGATGTGAGGTTTAGTTCTGGTGTGTGTGAGAGGAGAAGGATGCTCGTTAATAAAGAGCAGAACTCTATCAGATGGGGCTTTGCTGACAGAGGCAATACATTGATGAACTCTCCTCAGCCTCTCTAATTTGCTGTGTCACAGATCCGACCTCCCACAAACACTGCAGGGCCATGGAGCACCTTCCAAAGGCCTTCAGGGAGTGGCCTGCAGCCCATGGCGTGTGTCCCCAGCCTCTCGGACCCCTCATCCCCCTGCAGGCACTGCTCAGGGCGAGGGAGGGCTTGGGAGAGCTTCTTGAGCTGTGCCCACGTGGCATCAAGCCGAGCTTCCCTGAGACAGCCCTGGAGCCCCACCAAAGCCTTGGCCCCTTGGCACTGCCCTCCTGCTTCCCAAAACGTGCTCAGCAAAGGATAGGAGTGCTTCCCTGACAAGAGGAGAAATGGCAGAGTTGGCTGGAGCCTTCGAGGCACCTCTGCTGAGGTTTGGAGTGGGGCACATGCACAGCCCCTCTGGAGCCGATTCCTTTTCCCTTTTCCAAGGGTGTCCATCTCAAGCCAAGGGAGCTTCCCCTTGGCCTGGCCTGCACTGACAGAGCTGCACTCGTGGCTTTTGGGGCTGAGCATGTTCCAGTTGGCACTTTGCAGCTCCAAAGTGCTTTGATTTGCTCCAGATGGAGTGTGTGAGCTGCCATGCCCTGAGCTGGCCACTTGCTCAGCTCCAGCTCTTGCTCCTGCAACCATTCCATCTCCTGGGGAATATGAGAGAAGGAGATTCTGTTGTGAACTCCATAAAATCTGTGTTTCTGCTCACTTCAGGCTTCAATCGCTCCCCAGAGAACATGTCAAGAGCAGAATTGAAGAGAGGTGGTTGCCCCAGAGCACTTTCAGCTGGAAAGATGGAGGCTGGAAGGACTAATGGCAAAGTGTCAGTGCTCCCAAGTTCAGAGCGAAGTGCCCTGGATTTGTTTAGATTTGGTTTCTCTGCTTTCCTCCATGTGTTTTCCTTATGCCTTCTGAAGGGGGAGAAATATTCGCGAGGAATGTTTGGAGTAAATTGTGGGGAGAAGTTTCAAGAGCAACAGGCAGTGCCAGGGGAGGGATGGAGAACTGTGGTCTGGGCTGCAAGGAGCTGGAGGCTGAGAGCAGGGAAAGCAGTGGAGAGGGGAAAACACTTGGAGGAAGGGAATTTTCTCCCTCTGGTGACTCTGTTCTGACTCTGCTTCTGCAGCATCCAACCTCTGTGAACCTTTGTGTGCTGTCTTTAATCTCTTCTGGTCACCTGCCACCTCCTCCTTGGGGACACCACTGGGCCCCTCTCACCATGAAGAGACGTAATAATCTCTTAAGGTTAAAGCTCTTGTTGCAGCAGAGGAATAATGCACTGGGTAATGCTTGGCTTGTGTTGGGATCCCCCTGGGCCTGAGAAGAGGGCGAGGGAGATGGGGATAGAACATGGATGGAGAAAATTAGGATGAGCTGTCGGCAGCGAGGAGGACATGGACAGTCATTTGTTACTCAGAGTCAAAAATAGCCTTGTCTTCATGCCTGGATCTGAGGATGGTGAGTGCCTCTAGAAACTCTGCCTGCACACGAATGCTCTCAGCTATTCAGGCTCTTGAGTCTCAAGGAAAACGGGAGCATCGAGCACATCAAATGTCTCAGGAAGCAGAGTGACCCCTCTGTGCCACCCCTGCACGTCTGTCACACAGCAGTGCAGAGATCGGTGCTTTCCTGGGCTTGGAGCCATCGGCCCTTCCAGAGGCTCCTGCCAGTCGTGGTTTGGTGGCACGAGGAGCAGCCAGAGGGTGCAGGGCTCACGTGCAGCCCCCTCGGAGGAGCCCCTGGGGCTGTGGGTGACAGGCTGAGCTGCCTTTCTCTCCTGCTTTTCATGTGCTGATAAGCTCGGAGTAACCCATGGATGAAGACACAAATCTATTTCTGGTCTCAGCCGAGATCTTCCCATGCCTGAGAGGCAATCTGCCTGACTTAGCATTCCCAGGGCGCTGCCAAGCACAGCAGAGCACGGAGGAAGTGCCTCCTGCCTGCACAAACACAGGGCCGGCAGAGAAGGGAGCCAGGCTAACGCCTCGTGAGACATCTCAGCGCTCAGCCTCTGGTTGTGTTTGGCCTGGGAGCAATGCCACAATCCCATAAATCAGTCATTTTCCTCCCCAACTCCACAGCCTGCTGCCTGCCTCACGCTGAAGGTGACTGGGGAAGGAATAGATGTGCTGACCCCCGTGCCCTTCTTCTCAGTGCATAAAGGAAGTCTGGAAATGGGCAGGTTCTTAAAAGCTTTTCTTCCCTCTTTTCTTCTCCTGGGTAGAGAAGACAAAGTGGTATTGTTGTACTCCCGATTCTCTGCGCTCTGATGAGAGAGCAAACCAGAATATTTTTATTGAAAAGGGCAAAGAAAAAAGATTGAATATGAAATCTCTTCAGCCCAGCTCTCTGTCTTGAAGTTAAATGGGTGAGGAAAGTATCCCCTGCTCCCTTTCATCTTCCCTCTGTGTGTGTTTGTGGGTGTTAAAGGTGCTTTCTCCTCCTGTTGTTTATCTCATCCCTGTCATTTTTATGGACCTCCAAGACATTTTCTGGCGATGCTGAGATAGGAAATGACAGCCAAAGCAAAGGTGCCCAGGCTCTCCCTCGTGCTGATGTCCTGCACAGGTGACAAGGTGTCAGTGGTGTGATCAGCTCTGCAATGCCTCCTCCTTCCCAGCTCGTGTTCCAGGGATGTGAACTCGCAGCCACACACAAGATTTGCAGACACAAAGTCTCTGAGGGGAAAATAGAGTGGGTGGATTTTTGAGAAGGGCCGGGATTAATCTGACAACCTCTGCAGCTATACATAGAGAGATGTCTGATGGAGCTGCTTCTTGTGGGGCGTGGGCAGAGGATTTTTATCCCCAAGGGTGTCACAAAAGAGGCACTGAAGGTCCTGATGCTGCTGAAGGACTCTCTCCCTCCAGTGGGGAGCACATGTTCATTAGTGTGTGTGAGGAATTCGGTGTGTGCTGGGCTGGGCTGGGCAGGCACAGCCAGGGCTGGGATGGAAATGATTTCTCGTGTTTTCAGAAGGGATTTCCTGCTCTCCTCAGTCTCACCTGCCTTCTCCCCTCCTGTCTGCATCCAGACGGTGCCTGCTCCCCTTGGGCAGCAGATCTGTGCGGAGCTCTCCTTCTGAAATTCTTCCTCTCCTCCTGTCTAATCCTCGATTTTATTTTCTGCTCAGTTCAGCCTTCTCTTTCCCCTGCTGGAATTCTTCTCCTGGTCGCAACACCACAGCTCCAGGGCTACATTTTTCCTACAGTCTTTCACTCCTGTAGGTGCCCCCTGTAGAGGAGGGGGATTTTTGCCCATGGGGGGATTTATGCCCATGATGGGCACCAGTAGTTCATCATCTCCAGGAGGTGTGTGTGGCCTGCACTGAGTCAGCTTGGGAAAGGAGGATGGGGCATTTGAAATAGCTTGATCTAAAATTGATTCCAATCTGTCTCTTTATGGCAGCAGGCTAAAATAATAACATTTCCAGGCAGGTGAGGAAAGCTGCCTGATGTGGAATTTGAGTGTGATCATGACTGACACGGATTTTGGGACTCTTCCAAGGAGAAGACATGTATCAAAGTAAATCCTCCGGCAGCTCAGCGGCAGAGGGGCTTAGAGCCTGGGTGAAAGATTGCAGGAGGGGAGATCTCAGCAATAACCAAGCTTCAGAAAGACTCTGTAGCAGGGAGATGCATCTGTGGAATATCTGTCAGCCCTCCACACGTGGCTGAGCCCAGAGTGCCCTGAGCAGTGAGCCCAAGAGGTGAAAAACACCCCAAAACAAGTGCTGCAAACCATCCCAGCAGCTTCCTGTGCCCCCCAGGCAGGAGGGACACCCTGGCCATACCCTGCACTTAAAAGTGCCATCGTCCCTGGGAAGAGGATGAGGATGCCCAGGAGGAATGTCCCATTTTGGCAGCGTGCCACAGAGCCCGCGGTCTCCCCTGCTTTTCCTCAAAAATGATTCAAAAACCTCAGCTGGAAAATCTGAGCGGCACTTGATTCCCATGGCTGATTGTCTTTTTCTGAGCGGTTTTGTTTCTGCACTGGTAGTTTTACAGTCGGAGCAGAATAAGAATGTAAAGAGGAAATTACTGTCAAACAGACCTTTCTAAATTGCTATCAGTGAGTGGCAGGAGATGAGCCAAAGAGATCCTGTTCTTGTCAGCCTCTCTGGAGTAGCGTGCTGTCCTCATTCAAGGAGAGCCCTTGTCTTTTTTAGCTGCGTGTAGGATGAAGCAAATAGTAAGTCATGTAAATGATTGATTTGCTTCGCTGCAAATGATTGAAATGTGGCGAAGTGGCAGAAAAAAGGAGCGTGCGGCGCTTGCAATGGAGGAATAATGAATGGGGAAGCGCTTGGCTGGCCAATTGTGGCTCCTGGTTCTCAGCTGAGGTTTCCATCACACATGAGCAGAGCCACGAGGGCTGTGCCCAGGCGGCGTCAGTGACAGTGTCCTGCTGGGTCACCTCTCTGGGCCCTGCCTGTGCTGCACATCTGCCCATGCACAGCTGCAGCAGGGCTGGGGGTGAGCAGCCTTGCAGCAGGGACACGGCCTGGCTTGAATCACCAGGCTGGTGATTAGCAAAGCGGGACTTAATGAAGTTTCGGACTGGATTTTCTCCCACACCACGATTCTGATGCCGTTTTCCCAGTGCTGATGGGCTCTCTTTGCTTTTCTCTCCCTCACAATGCTGCTCTCACCTCTCCAATTCTTGCTGTCAGACCAATATTAGAAGCAAAAACCCATCCTGGATCCTCAGGATGGTTAAAAATCTGACTGCTGGGCCTCCCAGCCCAGCACAGGGACAGGACCACGACCCAGGACAGCCTCTCAGCACTGAAGGGCGCTGGCCCAGATTCAGATGCCCTAATTTCCACCTTTGTCTCTGTCTGATGTTTGCTGTTGGCAGATGCTGCTCAAAGCTGTGGGTCTTCCCACGGACCACAGGCTTGTAAATGAGGCAGAATTTAGGTCAGCTGAACCTGGGCCAAGTTGTGTTGAGCTATTCATTTGATGCAGTCCATCCCTTCGAGGGCGCATCTTCCTGCCTGACAATGTGGCATCTGCTTCCTGGTGGGGCTAAGAGAAAAGGAGCTTCTTGGCCACCAGATTTTCTCCAGCTGGATGGAAAAACAATCCCTGTCCTGCCTAGGGGACACAGAGGCACAAATTTGGATCAGTGAGCCAACATATGTGTGGACAGAAAGAGAATTAGGTGAGAGGATCTATCAGGAATGACCTCTGCTTATTCCCAAGTGACAACCTCAGAGTCTTTCCGGCCCTCGGCTTTTTCATTGGCAATATTTCAGAAGAACAGTCCTTAGACATTCCCTCCCGCTTTCATTTGGGGAGCATAAGGTGCTTTTTGGAGGTGGGACCATCATCTCTAACCCCAGGTGGCCTTCAACCCTTGCAGTTCAGCCACGCCACCCTGATGTGGCACAGACCCTGTCCATGGGATGGTTCCCCTGCACTCAGCCTGCCCTAGCCACATTTCACCTTTCCAGGCTGGAAACAGTTAAATTGCCAAGCTTCTGAGGAGAAAAATACACGCCTGAGGTCTGTGAACCTCATTGGAAAAAGTTGGGTTTAATTTTAGCGCAGTGTGCTGAAGGCAGGTCCCGAGGTTATGGTCCAGGATTTCCAGGGATTAAGTAAAGTAGGGCACAAATTATCTGGGTCATGGAAGGTCACCTGCTGCTGTACACTTGTTCCCCAGCCCTCCGTGCTCTGCTCCCAGGGGAGCTGCTGCCCTGGAGCTGTGGGAACACAGGACACTGCTTCACCCACCACGCAGGACAGAAATTCATTTCCCCAAAATAGGTGGGAAAAGTTTAAAAAAAAATTACTTATTTTCTGTGAAATGAAAGTGAAATGGAGTGGAGCAGTGGAGGGAGAGTTTGGGAAGGACATCCATTGTGGTGCTGGGCTCTGGTTGGAGCTCCTGGAGCCACCCTGTCTGCTGAGAAGGCCAAGCAGCTTCAAGAATCAGAATGGTTTGGGCTGGGAGGTCATCCAGTCCCAGCCCCTAGAAAGAGCAGGGACATTTTCAACGAGATTAGGTTCCTCAGAGCCCCATCCAACCCGGCCTGGAATGTTTCCAGGATGGTGCACCTGCCACCTCTCTGGGCAACCTCTTCAGGGTGTCACCACCCTCATCAGATAAATGCAGTTTTGAGTTCCGCAGCCTCTTCCAAGGCCTGACCTCCCTTTCCATGGAGAAATTCCTGCTGATGTCCAACCTGAGCCTCCCCTGGCCCAGCCTGAGGCCATTCCCTCTCCTCCTGTCCCTGTTCCTGCGAGCACAGCCTGACCCCCCCAGCTGTCCCCTCCTGGCAGGAGTTATGCACAAGGTCTCCCCTGAGCCTCCTTTTTTCCAGGCTGAGCCCTTTCGCAGCTCCCTCAGTGTCTCCTGCTGCCCCAGCCCTTCCCCAGCTCCGTTCCCTTCCCTGGACTCACTCCAGCCCCTCCATGTCCCTCTGGCACTGAGGGGCCCAGAAATGGACACAGCACTCACGGTGTGACACCACCAGTGCCAGCACAGGGGACAGTCACTGCCCTGCTCCTGCTGGCCACACTGCTGCTGAGACAGGCCAGGGGCCATTGGCCTTCTTGCCCACCTGGGCACAGCTGGGCTCGTCTCCAGCTGCTGTTGACCAACACCCCCAGGGCCTTTTCCAGCAGGATTCCAGCCTGGAGCTGCAGGGAATTGCTGTGACCCAGCGCTTGGCCTTGCTGAGCCTCACACCCTTCTCTCCGTCCATCAATCCAATTATTCACCTTCCAGGTGAGATTTTGGATTGCCCTTCAGCCTGCCCCAGCTCCACCCTTCCCGGTGCCCTGTCCTGGCCGGGCACAGCTGGCTGCAGGAGCTGCAGATGTGCAGCTGCAGGACTGCACTGCTGCATCCCTGTGAGCGTGGGCTGTGCTGGGCAGGAGCTCCCCGGACACGAAACAAATGGAGACATCATTAGCCCCGAGCAGCAGAGCAGGAAGGGAGCTGGACAGCCCAGCTGCAGTGTGTGAAGGCATAGGCACTGGGAGGGAGGGGAGGGAGGCCTGGAAGGTGCCTGCGTTCGTCTAGACGCTGTCTGTAATGATTTTTTTATTATTTATTTTATTGTAATAATTCCTCTCTCTGGACAGTCCATTGGCAGGACTGGCAGCCCCTGCTGGGGCTGGGCTGGACACCTCAGAGCTGGAACACGCCACAGACAGCAGCCCTGTGGCTGTTGCTATCAGGATAAAAATAATGGTGAACCTTTCCGGGGATTGGAATGTTTTCCTCTTTGCCTCCCAGAGCTGACGCTGGGCTGTGTTGGCTTGACAGCTGTCGGTCAGAGTGGTTGGATGTGGCAATTAGCAAGGCTCATCAAGGGCTTTGGGATTCCTTGTGAGGGCAAAAGCAACCCTGTGAGGTTGTCCAAAACTCAACTTCCTCCTGTCTGGGCCAAGTTGGAAGGACCTGGGGCAGCACCTCCACTCTCAGCCCCGGCAGCCTGAAATCCTGGGATGTGTGCTTGTGCTTGGCCCCTCTTCTGCAGCCCAAGGAGCCTGTCTGAGTCTGGCATTCCTCTCTGTATTATCTTTTTTTTTTTTTTTTTTTTAATTTTTGCTGCCTTTTGCACTTTCACAGAGCACAATTCAGTGCTTCTCATAAGGGGGAAAAAAAAAAAAATCCCATTTTGGAGCCGTGGTGTTTCTTGACCCCCCCGGTCAGCAAAACCTCTCCAGGATTGTCCAAAGCCTTGCTTTACTCTTGTCTGGGACGGATTTTAGCTCCACAAGAGAGCATTCCTCATAATTGAATCACTTTAATGCTTAATTAGAAAAATTCTATGTTTCCTTGGGGAAGAATGAAGCATACTGTAAGTGAGGGCAGGCAAGGCACTGCTGTGCTCCTCCATCCCTGTGGGAATGCAGTGGGAGAGCAGAGCTCTCCAAAAGTGCAGCCTGTTACTTGCCTTTTTTTGCCCTTTCTTCTCCCAGGACGGGAGATGGGGGAACTTGTACTGAGTTTGGCTTTGTGTGAGGTACTGGCTGGAGAAAATGCTGATTTCTTCTTCTGCACAGCCCCAGTGACCTAAGGAGCTTCCGAGGAGCTTCTGGGGCTTTTTGGATGCTGTGCGTTTTGGGCAATGAACTTGCACTCCAGCCTGGGGCGTTTGTGCTTGCTGCCAGGTCCAGGACATTTGGGGGATCCACAGATTTTATAAACCAGAGGGCAAAAAAGGACAACCTCCCCAGTTCCTCTGGGCATTGTGACAATCTGGGTTTGGTGGTGTCGGGAACCATGAGGAGTGATCCCTGTCTAGCAAAGTGCCCGTTTGAATATTGATGGTGTGGCAAGTGTCGTGGGGAAAATAAAGGTGGAAAATTTGTTTTCTGCCCCAGCTGGCTGCTGTGGCCATTTCCAGGAGTCTCCCTGCTCTTCCAAGCAGGACTCCATAGTGAACCCCATTTGGAGCGAGCAGAAGTGAATCTTCTTGAGATGGGAATGGGCAGGGATTGCTTTCCATGGGTGGGGTCAGAATCTGCCTCAAGTGATGTTTAAAACCTGCTTTAGTCTCTGTAACTCATCTGGGGAGGCTAAACCCCACGGAAAGGTGCCTGAAGTTCAGCAGCCATAGGAATTTTGGGGCACCAGTGGATTTTCTTTGCATTAAAGGAACTGCACGCAAGGGAAATTGTTCATTATCCCAGCACACATTTTTATGGCTAATGATTTGGGTTGTTCTGAGTGGCGATAGGAACTGTCTGTGGCTGTGTGGGTGGATAACAGATACTTAGGAGATGTTATAATTTGTATTCCTGCTTTTGCTTGGCCGAGTCTGTCATGGATCCGCTCCGTGTGCCGCTGGTGCCGCGCTGGGGTTTGTAAAACAAGGAATTCCAAGGAGTCAGTCACCTGCTCCCAGCCGTGGGAACTGGCATTGTGGAAGGTGTTTTTCCCATTTACAGAGCTGGAAAGCTCTGTCTGTTTGGCCTCCTGTGGGTCTGCAGTGCCGAAGATCTCAGCTCTGAGTTGGGTCCCACTGTTCCCTCTCTCCCAGGCAGCTCTGCAGGGCTGGGGGGCATTTTTTCCACATGGTTTCAGTGTTTGGGAAGATGTTCGTCACCTTTTCTTTCTCTCTGAGCTGCCTTCAGCTCCTCCTGCCACAAATCCTTGCAGTCCGTGTCCCCCTGAGCACAGCCCACCTGTGACAGCCATCCTTGAGCCCTTTGCGGCTAAATTGGAGTGAAATGGGACCCGTGGTTCCTCTCTGCTCTCCTGGGCGTTTCTAGAACCCACCAAGGCTGGAAAGAGCTCCGAACACCACGGAAATGTCCTCTGTGGCCCCACTGCCCCTGGGGACAGCAGCCTTTGAGTCCCCATTGAAGGAACATCAGTAAAGGAGGGGAAAAAATGGCTTTTTTCCCCAAAGCCTTCCCCTTTGGGCTCTGTTTGTAGGCAGGGCCGATTGGTGTGTAAGCACCCAGAATGTGTGTGTGCCTCTGCAGCCCCAAAGAGGGGATGGAGGAAGGGAGAGAGCCTCGGGGAGGGTGGAAGGCAGCCCTCCACCCCAGCTCCATGTTGGGCTGCTCCTGTTAAAATGTGACTAATGCTAAAAATAATTCCGGTGTTGCTATAGAAACTTGCAGGGTTGCTACGTGTGAACCTGGAGAGAATTGTACCCTCCTCAGAACATTGTTTTTCCCTTCCCCTCAGCCCTGCTCACCCCACACAGGACCAGCACAGCCTCGATGGGCTGCCACAGCTTTTTTTTGTCGTGCCAGAGGATGGGATGGGAGGTCACTATTTTACCTGCCTCTGCCTATCCACTTCTATTCCTTTCAGCTCCCTCTGATGTGGATTTTTGAGTCCACGTGTGCATCTCGTCTCCTGCTCCTTCCTTAGGGCTGGTGAGAAGCTCTTCCACCCCTTCCTGCCCTTCCACCTCCTCAGCCCACTGCCAGGCTTTCCCTGCTTTCCATCTGTAGTGCAGGAAAAGGATCTGTTGTGAATTTCCTTCAGGTCTGGGGATGAAAAGCGCTTTTTTATTCATGAACTTCGTAACGGTGCCCCAATCTGCCATCCCCATCTTCCTGTCCCTCCCAGCGCTGGTAGCTCCTTTGCAGGAAGCTGAAGTTTCCCAAGATTTTTAGAATAAACCAGTCAGGGGATCAGTTTATGTTTTTCTAGGCTGGAATGACAAATGCTAGAAATTTCCATTCGGTTTGGAAAAGAAGCTGGGATTAACCCAGCGACTGAATGACCACAGCCCCTAAAGGACAGTCTGGTTTCTGGACAAATTATCCTCCAAGGCAGAGAGAAGTTTCCCTCTCAGTCCTGCCATGGCTTTTTCTCATCTTCATTGAGTGCTGTGGCTGCAAATTTGGGAAAGAGCAGTAACCTCCTGTCTCTGCTCCACATTTACAGCTTGTCCTGAAGGTGAGGTGGAGCTGAGCCCTTGGGGCCAAATTCACTGTCGTGGCAGTGCCCCCCAGCAGTGACCTGGAGACGATGCTGAGGGAAGCAGAGAGAGAACAATTTTTGTTACATGGAAGAAAAAAAATTTTCTTTTCAAATCCTTTTCAAGTTTGCTGCTCTGAAAGCCTCTTTCTTGCCCTGGCAATTTTAAATGGATTTTAGGGGTTTTTTTACCTCACACCTGAGGGCTTGCATCCCTCTAGCATTGATGCAAGTCAGGTTCTGGAGGTGATTCACAGCAGTGGAGAATCTCCAAGTTTGGCAGAGCTCTGGAGACTTTCCATTCCTACCTCTGCTCAAAAGCAACTGTGCCCTGTTTACATCCACAACCCTTTTCTCCCTAAACCAGGCTTTTGGGGCTGGAAAAACCCTGGAAAAAACCTTTCAGCCCTCGCCTTTCTGATGCCGGAGAGTCAAAAAGGGCCTGCTCCATGCCAGCCTAGGAAGGGCAGCTTTTTCCGCATCATTTTTCAGCTCCTCCACCAGTACCCAGACTTGAGAGGGTGCCAGAGAAGGGTTAAGAATAGACAGACAGATGAGGCAAGCTTCTGGGAACTTCCCCTTCCACCGAGGCACAGAACATGTGTTATTCCCTGCCCCTTTGGCAAACACGGCCAACATGACTCTCCCCACCTACACGCATTTGCCAGCTGGTCTTCTTTCTGTCTGTCTTTCAGCATCTCGGGCTGGTGGAACCTGCCCTGCAGCCTCTCCACCAAATCCTCCTCCTGGCTCGCTGCCACCCCTTCCCCGCCTTTCCGTGGGGGAGAGGGTCTTTCCAGGATGAGGCAGCCCCAAAAGCCTGGTTTAGGGAGAAAAGGGTTGTGGATGTAAACAGGGCACAGTTGCTTTTGAGCAGAGGTAGGAATGGAAAGTCTCCAGAGCTCTGCCAAACTTGGAGATCCTCTGCTGCTGTGAATCGCCTCCAGGACTTGACTTGCATCAATGCTAGAGGGATGCAAGCCCTCAGGTGTGAGGTAAAAAAACCCCTAAAATCCATTTAAAATTGCCAGGGCAAGAAAGAGGCTTTCAGAGCAGCAAACTTGAAAAGGATTTGAAAAGAAAATTTTTTTTCTTCCATGTAACAAAAATTGTTCTCTCTCTGCTTCCCTCAGCATCGTCTCCAGGTCACTGCTGGGGGGCACTGCCAGGAGCACAGGGGACAGCTTGTGTCCTGTCCCATCCCCGTGGCAGGTCGTGCTCAGCTCTCTTTTGTTCCAAACCTGGCAGCCCAGCACTGCCTGCAGCCAGAGGGGTTCTGCTGTTGAGCCATAAAGAGGTTGGTTAAATATCAAGCTGTGATTCGCCTTGTCCAAACACTGTTGAGGCTGGATGGCCTCCTGTTTAGGATGTGGCTGATTAACCAAAATTCACCATGTTTTGTGGTTTTTAATGTGGCTGTTGGACTTCAGCTTCCTTCTGAAGTGACTGGAAGGACGATCCAGCCCTCTTGCCATGCTTAGGTCAAGCAGGTTTGGATAAAGAAGGAATCAGCCCCGACGTATGAATTGGCCTTAAACTGAATTTCTTGAGAAATCTGAATAAAAATACCAAAGCCCAACAAACAACGTTGGCTTTTCTTGAAGTTGTTTCCATTTTAATAACTATGTGCAATTTCTGATGTCAAGCTCCTGACAGACACTGTCCTTCGGGAATTCCAGTCTGCCTCAAAGTAGGAGCTAAATCACAAGGAATTTATTCACAAGATTTATGGCCAATGGTACGGATGCCAAGGATTTCATTGCAGGAGTATCTGACACTTCTGTGCCTTGCTTTTTGAGAATGCGCAGTAATTAATGCACCAATATTAGTTAATTAGGGATTGAAGCACCAGGGATGTCTTTCCTCGGCAGAAGTTACGATATCCAGGTCCTGACTAAGCCTTTTAACCTGGGCATTTTCACCCGGATGGAATATTGGGAGCTGGAGCTGTAACTTGAGCTCTCCCTGTTCCTCCTGCTGTTTTCTGGAGGAAACCCAAAAGGTACAGAGCTGGAGTTCCTTCAGAGGCCTCTGGACCAGAATGTCCTAAAAGTAGGATGAAAACTCCATGAGAACCAGCTCTCCTGTGGTACCCAATGTTTGGTATCGTCATCCCATGTAAATATAAACAAGCCCTTCCAGAAAGCTTGATTCAAATTCAATTCCAAAAGTGGCCACAGGCCAATGTTTCTTTGGGACAATTCCCACTAAAACCCTCCCAGCTTTAGTGCTCTCCAGACACCAGAGCATCAATCCTGGACTCTCCAGTGCAGGTAATGAGTTTGGCAAGGAGGACATCTCTGCTGTGTCATCCCAGCACAGTTTCCAAGGGAGGAAGGAGTGTTTAGATCTGCAGGATCGGGGCTGTGTTTCCAACAGAAATTGGTGCTCTCTCCCTGTTTCTTGCAGGCAATTTATGCTGTGCTCTCCCTGCCTCCATCTTCCATCGGTGGTTTGGATGTACTCACACTCTGCCTCTATCATGCTTCATCAGTCTCCTTTAATTAGGTGGTAAGATCATCAGGGGAAGAACATTTAGCACATAAGGCAGCTCCAGTACATTTAATGAATAATAACAAATGCGCTTTCTCAATTTTTTTTTTTTCATTCTCTTACAAAATAACGCGTTGGTGGCTTGTTCAGCAGCCCGCCCTGTGCTCTGCCCAGGGATGGGGCACCTCGAGGGGCTTAGGTCCTGCAGTTGGGATAAACTCTGGCAGTATGGAAATGCTCGTGTGGGGCAACAACAATTCTCTGTGGGCATGAAGAGAATCAGAATGGCTTGGGCTGGGTTGGAAGGAACCTTAAAAAGATCTCATTCCAACCCCTGCCATGGCCAGGGACACCTTTCACTATCCCAGGGTGCTCAGAGTCCTGTTCAGCCTGGTCTTGGACACTTCCAGGGATGGGAACAACTTTGGGCAGCCAGTTCCAGCACCTCACCTCCCTCACAGTAATTAATTTCTTCCTAATATCCCATCTAACCCTACTCTCTGCCAGTTCGAAGCCATTCCCTGTATCCTGTCACTTCATCCCCTGTAAAAAGTCTCTATCCATCTTTTTTGTAGGTTCCCTTCAGGCACTGAAGGTCACAGTTAGGTCACCCCTAAGCTTCTCCAGGCTGAACATTCTAAATTCTCTCAGCTTTTCCTCATAGAAGAAGTGTTCCATCCCTGGAATCATCTTGGTGGACTCCAACAGCTCCATGTCCCTCCTGCAACAAGGAAAATGGGATTTCTTCTCACAGAGTGATGCTCTTGTGAGCTTCAGGCAGCTCACAAGTCCAGGCTGGGATATCTCAGTGGGGTTTCTTGTGTCTCCTGGCATTGGGCTGTTCATTTAGCTTGGGCTGCCCTATTTCCTCTTGTCTCAATTATCCTCCAGAAAAAAAGGAGCTCAGGGATGCTCAGCTCCTCCTGCAGAACTCTGTGAGATCCGTGGAAGAAAGCTGTCATATCTTAGGAAGTAGTCACATTAAAGTGGTAATTCTCGGTGTTTAAACAGGATCTGATGACAGATGGGATTAAATGCAAAGCAGCTTGTTATGAGGTTTTAATAACTGTGACAGACCTGGGGAAAGTGGTGTGGGGGGGTGGGAGTGATCCAGCGAAGGCAGAAGCACATGATGCACGATGACAGCTGATGGCATTGCCCAGGAGGGAGGAAGGATTATGTAGCAAGAAATTGTGTGAGTGTTTTGGGAAGAAGGGAAGAGGAAGGGGAAAAAAAAAACAACCCAAACAGAGGAAAACTCCACGTTCCCACTGTTCTGCCATGTCACAGAGCGACTCATGCCAGCACGGCAGGGAGTGCCAGGCACTGTGGCCGCTAAATATAGGGGGGGAATATGTCAGGGTTGGTGTCAGGCTGGGAACGGAGGGGAAAATAGACTCTCCTTCCTGTCAGAGCTGGAGATGGCAGAATTTGCAGGTTGAAAACCACTGAGGATGTTCTCTCCTTCGTGTGTCTTCACTCGAGCCCACTCTGTCTCGCAGTGTCTCCCTGAGGGAGACAGGATGTCCCTGGAGCTGACAAACTTTGTGCTCGTGGGGAGCTCGGGGGGGCTGTGCCCTTGCCGAGGCTCTGTCGTGCAGCACAGAGGGCTGTGGGGATCACCTGCCTGCTCCTGCCGAGGGGGAGCCTCCTGGGGGTGGAGGTGTTGATTTGCTGGCTTGGAGATCCCCTCCGAGCTCCAGGAGATCTGCTCAGAGAGAGAGAAGAGAGAGCACAGCACCCTTCAGAGAATTCCAGGATCCCTGAATAGTTTAGGCTGGAAAAGCCCTCCAGGATCATCATCTAACCTGAGCCCATCCCCACCTTGTCCCCAGCCCAGAGCACTGAGTGCCACCTCCAGGGATGGGCACTCCAAACCTCCCTGGGCAGCTCTGCCAAGGCCTGACCTCCCTTTCCATGCAGAAATTCCTGCTGATGTCCAACTGAGCCTCCCCTGGCCCAGCCTGAGGCCGTTCCCTCTCCTCCTGTCAAATGAACTCAGTGACCTCAGTAACTCTTGTTTGGACCCAGTGCCATTAATAACCACCGAAAAACTCAATACCGTTTTCCACTGTTCTTGTGCATATCACGATTTTGTCTCAAATCACAACAGTTTGTGCTTTAAGGAGCTGGGGTTTGCAATGGCCCAGCATTGAAAATGAGTCCGTGACTGGGTGTGTCTTGACCTATTAATTTTTTGGCCTTTTGCAGCTGCCTCGAGGCACAGCCTGGGGCTTGAAACACGTCCACAGTCTGAGCCAGGGACACCCCAAACCCACCTGAGGCACTTCACAGGGGGCTCAGAGGTTCCTCCTGCGGTGCAGAGCAGAAAACAGCTGCCTCTGCTTTTAATTTTGAGTTCCAGCCAAGCAACAGCTCCCATTTTGTGCATCCTTTCTGTGGGAACATCCAAGATGGGCCCCGTGGTTCCCAGGAGCTGCTCCCGTGTGCCAAGAGCAGAGGCGGCTCCTCAGCTGGGTCCCACTTGCGTTCTGCTCCTTCAGGAGAGGGGATTGAGTTAAAATGGAGATCTGGAGCTGCCCAATTTTAGCAATTCTGGAGTCCTGAGAGCTGGGGAGCTTCAATAGCTGAGCACAGCAGGAAGTGAGTTGGCTCCGAGCCTTAAAGGCTGCAGGGATCTGTCCTTATATATAGGCTCCCTCTCTGGATATATCTCTGGGTGTATATATATTTTATATGCATATATTCTTATATATCTTTTTAGGTCATTCATGATACTTCCTAGTCTATGGCAATTCCTAAAAAGAAGTTGTACAGCCTTCAGCCTGCTCTGAAGGAGCAGATGATGTTCTGATGATCATTCTCTTTCCCAGCCAGCTTCCTTTCATCTCCTGGATTCCTTTCATGGGGAATTTTCCCCCCTCTCATGCTGTATTCTGCTGAAGGCAGCTACATGGAACTGGAAGCTCAGTTGATCTTTTTGCTCATTTCCACCCACAGAAGTCTGTCTTTTTTAACATCCCAAATACCTTGGTAACAAGATCATGGGTCTTGATTTGAAATCAGTCTTTAAAAGATCTTTTTTTCTCCCCTTTCCTTTCCCAGATCTGAGCACCATCACAGGGGTAAGGACATGCACCTTCCCACAAAAGACAGAGGGTTTCAGAGCCTGTGTTTCCTTTGGTCCCTTTCCTAACAGGGAATTTAATCAGGTTTCTTCTTCTCCTGAGGAAAAGTCTGGTAATTCAAAGCACTGGAGTGGAGGGGAAGACTTGGCTTTTGCTGTCACTCAGTGGTGTCAGTGGCACCACTGCAAAGCCTGGCATTGCCTTCAAGGGGTGTTGGAATCACAAAATCATGGAATGGTTTGGGTTGGAAGGGACATTAAAGATCCTCCCATCCCTTCCCCCTGCCACGGGGGGTTTGCTCAGATCGCAGATCCACGGCTGGGCAGCTTTTGTCCCACCCTAGGCTCTGCTGGGGCCACCTGAGAGCACCTGGTGTGTCCCCAAACTCCACCTGTGAGCCCAGAACCTCCTCCCCCACGAGCAGCGCTTTACCCTCGCAGTCAGAATGAGGGGAAGCACAACCTCAGTGCTGTCCTTTGTGCCACGCTGGAGCTCCTGACCATTCTCCAGTCTCCACAGCAACGCTTTCCGAATGCCTGGCAGGGGATTAGGGATAAATCTGTGTAGAGAAGGGGATTCTTTTGATGGAGGAAGGTCTCTCTTATTAGAAAGCTTGTAAAAATAACGCAGAGAATGGTCTGCAAGCTGCCCTCCGAAGGAAGGTCTGGATTTTTAGACTCTCAGCAGAGGGTCTGAGGTTGTGTCAGCTGTGCATGGCTGGGGTGGGATGAGATGGGCTCTAAGGGCCCTCCCAACCCAAACATTCTGTGGTTCTGTGAACGCACAGGTGTTTGTAGGGCTGAAATCTGAGCATCACCGCTCCACGTTCCTGATGCATGGTATCTTGTAGGGTGCCTGATATCATTGCAGAGTTTCAAACCCTGCGATTTGTGATTCTGTGAACACACAGGTGTTTGTAGGGCTGGAATCTGAGCATCACCACTCGGTGTTCCTGATGCATGGGGATGTTGTGGGGTGCCTGATATCATTGCAGAGTTTCAAGCAAACCTTGCTATTTGTGATTCCGTGAACGCACAGGTGTTCGTAGGGCTGAAATCTGAACGTCATGGCTCCACGTTCCTGATGCATGGTATCTTGTAGGGTGCCTGATATCATTGCAGAGTTTCAAGCAAACCTTCCCGAGTGCTCTGCACAATTGTACAGATCTGTGAACTGAAGCAGGAGTTTTTTTCCATAGTTCTTGTCATTAAGGTGGCAGTGGAACTGGAAGATGGGGTCAGCAGTTCATGGGCTGCACAGGCACTCAGACATCCTGTGCAGAACATGAGTCAGGGCTATCAGCGACATCACACGAGGATTTGTTTTAGTGAAGACGCTGGGAATGGCCTGAGGTCATCCAGCACAGCTCTCCGTGCCTTGTAAAACCCTCTGTTTCCTGGGCACAGCAGGTGTGGCTCAGGCCCCGAGGTGGTTCCTGTCTCTGCCTGGTGTCCCCCAGGTCACCCCGAGCTTGGGGAAATCATCAGCGAATTCTGAGTGAATGAGCACAAAGTCCTTTCGGATGAGGGTGTGGGGGAACATTTCTTGCTTTTCCAGATTCTTCCTCCTCTGTCACAACAGCTGGGAGCTTTCTCTGCCTCAGTGCTTAATCACTGTGCTATCAGACCGAGGAGGGGCTGCTCTGCTGCCCGCCAGCTCCCAGATATCCAAACGGGAACTTGGATCCCAAACCCAATGAGACCTTCCCTTCCAATCTCACCCCGCAGATTGCGAGTGGGATTGACATGATGTTCTTGAATCCCACATGCATGGATTAACCTCCAGCAGCATCCAGGAAAATTGTGGAAATGCACTGACGTCGGTCCCACTTTTCATTTTTCACTCTGTTACCAAAACAAAAGGTAATTCCAACGAGCAGAGCAGTCCTTGGGGTTAATCCTGATGGAATAGGAGCAGGATGTGGGCTCCAGCTGGTTTTAGGCTCTGTCCTCTGGAACTGTGAGGCCTTGGCAATGGAAACTTTGGCCTTTCTATCTGTTCAATTGGCATCCTCATCTCCCAAAGACTTTATGTAACAGGGAGATTTTTAACATTTTTACCACTTATGACCACAAGGCAAACAAAGTCTAGCAAAGGAGAAGAGGTTGATGGTTATTTTCAGTATTCCTCGGAATATTTGCCAGGCCTTTTGCCTGTCCATGCTTATTTCCAGCTAGCAGATAGTGAAGCCAGATGCACAGTCTGGGCAGGCAATGGCACAATTCATTTTGCTGAATATAGTGATGAGTTCTCTTTTGGGGAAGAATATTTCATGTTGGGACAAATCCCAGCCATTTCAGGATTGTTCACCATTTCCCCCTGGAAATATGAAAGGCAATGGCCAATAAAATGCGTTTTCAGTTCAGGAAAGGGAATAGACAGTTATCCTGAAAAATCAAAGCTAAATAAAATAAGAGGCCTCAGCTGGACCCACGTGCTCTGCTGGGTGAGGGAAGGGTGGATGGGGGGACACCATACCAGAGTGCAAAATCCACCACTGCCTCCAGGCTTGAGGAGAGGACAGGAGCACAAAACAAATACCTCTGCTGAGTACCCACAAACAAAACGTGAGGGGAAAAGAAATTTGTTTCCTGAAGGCATTTAGGAAGGAGAGAGAAGGAAAGCGTTGCCATGTGGATATTTGTGTGAGAGACAGCAGCAACAGGGAGCAGCAATCACCTGGAGCAGAGGAATAAAGAGCCTGGAGGAAAGTGCACAAGGGAAATGTGGCTGCCGTTAAAATGATTCTGAAAACAACTTCTTTGTTACCCAAAACGACTTCTCTGTGCTTTGTTTTGGGCTGGCACATTGCACGTGTTCACCAAACTATCAGAAATTATCAGCTGGATTTCAGCTCACCTCGTGCCTCCACAACAACTGCGTCCCAAGCACTGACTCCCTATGCAGGGGATGGCCCCAGATCCAGGAAAAATACATCTCACTGCTTCCAGCAGTTTATAGGGTCTGTGAAACAGGCAGGGAGAGCCTCCTGGCCTGGTGTGCTCTCTCCTGATCATCCCAGAGTCCAAAAAGGAGTCCCTGGGACTCCGTGGGACTCGTGCTCTCCTCTGCGAGAAGAGCAGATGAAGAAGTTGTGTTTCCAGAGTGTCCTCAGTGCTGATGGGAAGGATTGAAGCTGATTTTGGGCAAGGAGATGAACCAGGCAGAACTGTTCTGGCACGTGGCCCCTGGGAAGGAGAGGAAGTCGCTCAAGCTGATATTTTTCAAGTGGGAAGGGATGAAATCAATGGGGAAAAGAGTAATTGTTCCTGGTTCAGAAGAGCACGGGCCAGATGGTGGGGAGGAAAACCCATTTTCCGAGAGGAGTGTGACTGGGCATTCTTCAGCTGGAGGATCCTGAGAGAAAACATAATTGATTATGTCCACTTGGAGGTGAAACCAAAGATATCCACACTGAAAAAATCACAATGATGTAAAGGCTTCTTCTGCTCCCAATGTTTTTTTTCCTTATCTGATCTCCACCTGCAGCTGGGAGTTGGCTTGTTTTTATTGTGTTGAAAGATCTGGTTTGCTTGAGATCCTTCCAGTAACATTTGCAGCGAGGTTTCCTTCCAGATTGTTGTCATTAGCTCTCAGATACAGCTGGATCTGGGTGGAAATTCAGCTTTCTACCACGGACTTTCTCAGTGGCCAAAACGCAGCATTGCTTGAAATTTCTAGGGACAAGACAACGTAAAGCAGATTTTTCCTGGTCAGGATGGTAGATATGCCTTAATGCAGGCTTTGGAGAGGACATCAAAGATCATTTGTACCCCCCAGGCAGGACAGAAACTTTCAAATCCTTAGAAATTATTGAAAAGAAAGAGGCAGAGAATGTTTTTCAGCTTTAATTTGGGGCCAGCCCAAAGGATACCCATGAGAGTGGAAGGGGGCAGGAAATGTCAGAACACAGCTTTCCAGCATCACTGATTCCTCTGCATTTTGTGGATAATGGTCAAGAGAACATCTTTATTTTTATGCTACATCAGCCATGTGCTTTGTGCCCACAGACAAAACTTAAATGCCACGTCCTTGCCCAAAGGAGTTTTGTATTGAGCTGAGTCCTTTTATTTCATAGAGACACATGTCTGGTGAGAAACAAATTGCACTTAGTTTTTCTTCCCTCTCACGCAAGCAGTTATTGTGCACGAGATGAAACTGGGCCAGTTGGTTGCATGGTCAGGTGCTCAGATTGTAGCCACAAGGAAATTTGAGCAAAACATGTGCACCAGGAGTGGGCTTAGCCTAAAGGCTCCAATATCCTGATGTGAGGGAGGTCTGGAGAACGCGAAAATAAATGAGACATCAGGTTCAAAAGCGTCTACGGGGATGCAAACTCACATGCTTGCTTGTAGTGTAGATTGTATTTTATCCCAAATTCCTCATCACATGATAGCCTCAATGTCTGCTTTAGGCAAGCCTCTTTTTTCCAGCCTGTGAAGCAATCATGGAAAATTTGCTGCTTTGATTTGAGAGCTGTGCTGTGAAAAGGTGGCTGCACACCTGGTGTGGGAGAGTCACAGCTTTCAGTTGCCATTTGTGGGGTTTTTTTCCTCCCCCAAGCACAAGCCTTGTGACCATTTAAGGCTGAGAGATTTGGTTTCCTGGTCATTATTTCTCCCAGCACTTGTCCTACCATGCCTGGCATTTCTGTTGGCTTCCTGCTAGAAAAGTTGTGTATTTCCTGTATCCAAACAGATAAGATGATAGGTTTAGATTGCATATTAGGAAGAAATCCCTCCCTGTGAGGGTGGGCAGGCCCTGGCACAGGTGCCCAGAGCAGCTGTGGCTGCCCCTGGATCCCTGGCAGTGTCCCAGGCCAGGCTGGACAGGGCTTGGAGCAGCCTGGGACAGTGGGAGGTGTCCCTGCCATGGCAGGGGTGGAATGGGATGTGATTTAAGGTCCCTTCCAACCCCAACCATTCCACGACTCCTTGTCAAATCCATTTCTCAATACTGGCTGTTTGGGAATGTCCTCATGGGTGTTTATCTGCCTTGTTCCTTATTCCTGCACCCCCTCCGTGTGTCGGGAACAGCCTGCGGGGAGCAGGACCCCAAGCCCTGAGCTCCTCCTGGAGATTTGGGTACAGGTGCTTGTGTGCAGCTGCACATCGATGTTTGCACAAGGAGAGCAATAAATTTCAGGCTCTCGTGTCATTAAATTGTGCAGTTTGGCCTGGGATTGTGTCCCAGCCTCAACAACTGTTTGCTAATAGTTAAGAAGGGCTTGACAAATTCTTAACTCGTTAATAAATAACTTGGGGAAGAGAAGGTTTCTTTTCTAAATTACAGGTTCGTTTACTTTATTTTTAATGATGTCCTTTGCGTGTGCCTTGTAAAATTTCTCAAGAGCATAATGAATGACAGGCCAGTGGCCCTGAAATCACTTGCACTCTTTTTTCTGTGTTCAGCCAAGGCAACTTCATTTTAGTCTCTTACATCCTATGAAATACGGTACATATAAATAAATAACAAATAAATAATAAATATTATTATATTTATTTATTATATATATTATTATTATATAGATCTTTATTATTTATAATCTATATATATAATATAAATTTATATATTATAATATATAACATTATAATATATATTTATATTATTATATAATACAAATTTATTATAGATTATAATAATTATTATTATATTATATTTATAAAAATATATATATTAT
>VZRL01002157.1:1188051-1209043 GCA_013397895.1 Origma solitaria
ATATTATTATAAAGAAATAAATAATAAATAAAGCTGCCATAAATAAAGCTCAAACAGGCCTGTGCAACTTGGGCCCAGAGCCTGTCCTCTTGCAAAATCCAGGATTACGAATTCCAGGTGATGTCACCTCAGGTATGAAATCCTTCCAGCCAGCAGAGATCAGGTTATTTTCCCAACAGCATTCCTGAGAGCTGCTGCCCGTGAGTCTGGGATCCTGCAGCTGATTTTGTTTCTCCATCTGTCGGAACAGCCCTGGCGGAGCGCGCTCCGTCTCCCATCCCCCTGGATTATTCGCTGAATGTTTCTTTCATCTCAGATCACAGACAGACAAGCAGCAGCTCACGAGGTGTCATGTACCAGCTACTGAATATAGAGCTGCAAGGAGCAGAAAACACAGGCCCTGCTTCTTTAATTAGTTCCTGCATCTGCTTTGTTAGCTGCTCAGGAGGCCAAGAGCAGAAGGAGTGTTTGGCCCAGGACACTGATAGCCATGCCGTGGGATGAGATCACCAACAATTCTTTCCAAGAGGGAAGGTTAAGGAGTCCTCCTTCTAGGTCCCGAAATAGATTTCCTGTTGAAAACCCAGATAGTTTCACTATTTCAGTGTCACACGGCCACTTCTGGCCATGATGGGAAGGGTTGTGAACCTCGGTGGAGTTCCTACCCTCGGGCACATGACTCCCAGCAAAGCCCAAGGCTGGAGCTGAGGGATCTCTTGCTGTCTCACAGCTGTGTCCCTCCTGAGCTGCTGCTCCCAGCTCTGACAGATCTCCCAAAGCACAAACATCACCCAAGCACCCAGAGGTTTTGTTTGTTGGTCAGTGCGAGGGCTTGAATAATGCAGGGAGAGGGTGAGATCAAAGGTTCTTGTTTCACATTTTAGTTTGGGGAAGGTGCTTTGGGGTTTGTTAGCAGCGATGCATAGAAAATTCCCCTTCTGTGAACAGGAAAAGCAACATTAAACAAGGATTCATGGGTTTTTTGTACTGGGTTGGTGACTCCTCCACAGGACTAAAGCTCTGCAGCCAGCAGGGGTGTTTTTGTGGGGAACCATAGGGAAAACAGATCTGCCTCATGCAGATAAGGGTAATGCTGTTTTCTGGGAAATACCGGATTGTCTAGAGCCCCCAAATTCTGCTGCCCATGTTAATCTGTCTGTGGGACAGGGTTACACCCACACTTACTGCTAGGAATGAGAGCAGCCAGCCTGCTCAGCTTAGTATTGAGTTAGGAACAGAATAATTACATGTGCTTAGTTCCCAATATGATAAAATCAAGATCTAGCACTGTTGCTGGCCTTGTTTTAACCCTAACAGCGTGCACAGACTTCAGTTTAATACTAAGGACCAATTCTGAGCTGTACGAATGCCTCTGGTTAGGAACAGCACTGATGATTGTGGGCTGTGTCCACATCCTGCCTACCACAGGATATGTTTAGGGCTCCCTTTCCCAAGTGCATCCTGTCTGTCTTTAGGCTTTGGGTTGAAATGTCAGTGTCCTGAGCTGCCCATGGTCTGCAGCGCAGGTGCTGTGCCCGGGGGGTTTATTTTCCATTTTCATTTATTTATGGCGATGTCTGGGCACAAGGTCTCGCTGGCACTGGGAGCTCTCCATTGAGTCCCCAATCCAACCCTGCCCAGCCACCATGAGCTGTCCTGCAGACTGATGTACAGCCATCGATTTGTGTCATAAACTCTTTGCTGGAAGCCCCACACTGTTCCTGTCCTGTTTCTGAGGTGGAGCAGAGGCTTTTCTGCAAGCTGCACCAGTTTATTTCTCTGGTTCCCAGGGTAATTTTATTGATTCAGATAAGAACAGGAGGGGTATCAGCAGGGCATATGTTGCTCTGTTTTTCTGATATTCGTAGAGGTTTGCAGAAGCTCGCAGGGCAGTCTAGCAGACAGCACCCAAGATGGCGATTGAGAGGACTTTCTTTATATATGCATTAATAATCTAGCAACTATTGGTCAAGAGTTTTTCCACCCCCTGAAACGATAGGTTAAAATCCTACAACATCCAGTACCAAAACAATGAGATTAAAAGAGTACAGGAATGCAACGTATCTCTATTCTCTATGAGAAAGAAAAGAAAGATTTCTAAAACAGTGCAACTACAGGCATAAGCGTAGGAAGGAGCAGCAGGGGCTGCAGACACCTGAACCTTGCCCTGCTGAGTGTTCTGTGCTCAGGGGTGAGGGCAGAGGCTGGCAGGGGACACAGCCTGGGTGATGCCACACTCCAGCCCTGCCCTGTGTCCCCAGCCCTGCCATTGTTATCCCAAAAGGCACAAAGTGGAGCAAAGTTAAGCCAGGCCTGGAATGCAGGGGTGCCACCTGTGCAGACACCAGAGCAGCCACTGTAATTGTCAGGCGCAGAGATGTGGATCTGTCCTTGGCACGTTGTCCCTGCAGCACTCAGTCAAGCAAGGAAATCTGTCCCAGGTGAGCTCTTTCAACTCTCTCCAACTTTTCCTGATCCTGGGAGGAGGTGAGTGGAGCTGAGGCCCCCACCTTGTAATTAAAGGCATCAGAGAGAGGAGCATGGACACAATAGTTCCTAATTAGCAGCTGCCTGGGTTAAAAGCCATCTCGGTTCTGGGTGACAAGGTGAGGGACAGAGGGACTGGCTGGTGTGCAGCTGGCCCTGTCCCCATGCGGAGGGACCTTTGGTGGCTCCGAGCAGTGCCTCTCAGCCCATTAATTCCAGGCAGTTTCCAGCCCAGGGGCATGGCAGGCACAAAGCAAATAAGAGATGCCAGCCTTTGTGCCCTTTCCTGGAGCCACGAGCAGAGGCTCGGGCACATCTCTGTGCCTTCGATGGCACACAGATATTCTGTTCTCTTTCTCCCCTTGCCCCTCGCCTCTTGGGACTTCACCTTCGGACAGCAAGGGGACTATTCCTGGAGACCATCCTCACCCTAGAAATCATAAACCTGGCAGCTCTCCTGGCCTTTTCCTTGGGTCTGGCCCTGTCTGAGCTGCTCGTGGCACATCAAAGGATCCAACACGTGCTCGCGAAGGCTCTGCTCTCTGCTGGGGACACGAGTGGCCTGTCCTCACTCCTCGAGCTGTGTTGGCTCTGATTTTCTGATATTCGTAGAGATTCACGGAAGCTCGCAGGGAAGTCAGGCAGGAGCACGACAAGATGGCGAAAGAGCAAACTTTATTTACCAAACTTTCTTTATATATACATTAATAATCTAGCAACTATTGGTCGGCAGTTTTCCACCCCCTAAAATGATAGGTTACAACCCTACAGCATCCAGTACCAAAACACAGAGATTAGAAAAGCACAGAAATGCAACTTATCTCTATTCTCCATGAGAAAGAAGAGAAAGATTTTTAAAACAGTGCAACTACAGAGCTGCTCACAGTCTGCTCTCTCTGTTTTACTGCAGCTGCAAAAGGAAATATTCGAAAAACAACGTCAGGCTGGGATAAATCCCAGGGAACAACATCAGCATGTGAATAATAGGGATAGGAGAAGCTGGAATTCTAAGGGTGGGCTTTGAAAGGCTCCCACAGCCCAGAGTTCCATCTGTGTAAAATGACAGCTCTGTGTGGTATTTTTTTTGGTTTTGTTTATAATTTTGAGAGTCTTTTCGGTTCACCCCCCATTAGCATTTCCTTAATAGGGATTCTTTCTCCCCAGCAGCCCTTTTAAAGATGAAGAATAAGACAAATCCAGTGTGGGCTGGGGGAGCTGCAGGCTGTGTTCTGCTCCTCTGTTTGTCCCTGGCCACCTGGGGACAGGGAATAGCCACGAGCTGCCCACTCACTGCAGTTTCAGGGGCCAGAGGCAAAGGAAAATGTGGTGCTGTCACTTCAGGACATCACTTTGAGTCTACCTGAGCACGTTCACTGGAAATTTGTCCTGTTTGGGGAAAAAATGAATTGGTTAATTAAAAAAAATCCTATTTTCGCCCATCCCGAACAGTGTAGGGAGTGATCTGCACAGTGCAAGACCTGAAAGGTGCACAGATTTCCAGCACGGAGGAAAAGTCTGCTTGGTGTTCCATGGTTCTCAATAACCTAATGAACTCTGCTCTGAATCACCTGAAACATCAACAAATTGACCATTTTCAAAGTGATTTTACAACAGTGAAGTTGATATCAGAGCATGTGAGATGCTGAGGAAAAACCTTTTCTTTACACAACATTTCGGACTTTTTCACCAAAAGCTTTGTTATTTTTGTGGAATTGATCTTTTCCTTGGAGTTGAACGTTTGGACAGAAAATTCACCTCATTTTCATGAGTTTTTTGGTGACACTTTCTCAGCGAGGACTCACTGGAGCAGAGAGCAGGGCTGGATGGAGGAGCATGAATTATCTCTATAAGCCTGGGTTATTCCTGAGATTTTCTCTCACTTCAGGCAGTTTAATTCCGCACTGACCCTGGGCACAAAATCCACCTGAGTGAGGAGTTAAGTGTGGGTCAGATTTGGAAGCCTAGTGCTGCTCAGTGAGTGCTTTGGTTCCTGGGATTGATGTCATTCCAGAGGGACCCTCGAAGGGTTGTGGATCCAGAGATGGTGGGGGTGTGGAAGATTTTTGGGGCGATGGAGCTTGGAGGATGGGCAGTTTGAGTTCAGGGCTGGGAAAACCTGCGAAGGGAAGAATGGGAGCTTTGCTCCTTTGCACTTTCTCTCCCTGCAGCTGGGTTTGGATCTGGGAGGTGTTATCAGAGCAGGTTCCAAGACAGAGAAGCTGTGTTTGGGTCGATCACCCAGGGAATCCAAGGATCCTTTCCCATTTTTTCCTACCCTCCTGCAGACAAGCTGCAGCCCTCTGCAGCCTCTCCAACACCGGGAACAGCTTTGTCCGGAGCTGGGAATGGAGCGATGGAGGGGCACTGCTCTCCATCCATGGAGGAGCTGATGGGGGAATGGCCAAACCCCACAGGAATGGCCCTGCAGCAGTTCCACCCCGCCAGGCACTGCCAGCACAGAGGGCAAAGGGGCCAGGGAAGCTCAGGGGCCTTTGGAAGCCATCCCTGGTGATGCCGGTGATTTTTGTATTTTCTTTTTATACCCTTTTTATATATTTTATACCCTTTCCCTTCCCTGATACCCTCTATACACACTCCTTGTACCCTGCACAAATACTCCTTGTACTTTAGCCCTACATGTTTACAGCCCTTGCAGTCTGATATTTAGCTTCGTTTGGGGTCCTGCAAAGCGAGGAACACCAAACATTCAGATTCTCTCAGAACTAGAGGCTCCAACCTGTTCTCTCTTGGAATATGTTTTTGTAAACTAGGCTGTAGTCTCTTTTGGGGGGGGGGGTTTCAATTAGAATAGGGGGCAGTTATTAATTTATTAAGTTTCTTATTGGGGGATTTTAGGTAGATATGCTAATTTTGTGAAGTCCATAAAATCCAGTGCGCGTTGTACGGGGAGGGTTCCGGCTCGTCGTTCTCTCCTTGGTGTGTTTTCCACCTTTGATGAGTCTGGGCACCTCGGATCCTATTGAACCGAGGTAAATTCCCTTTTCCCCTGCCCTGCTGTGTCTGCTTCATGTTTTTACGAACTGCTAAGGCATCCCTGCCAGCAGGACACTGCAGATTCCAGCTGTCCTTGGATCCTCACCCCCGGAGATGGGGGAGAAGGAGGTGCTCCCACACACCCATGGAACACGGTCCCAACCCTTGTCCTCATTGTCCCAACCCCTCACGGCTCCTATGAGCGCAGCGCAGGTGTAAAACCACAACATTTTCCTCTCCAGAGGAAAAAAAAATAAATTCTGAAAACATCTGCAGGTATGCTGGAAGGGCCCGTGCCAGAGCAGAGGAAGGATTTGTCCCGGGGGTGTTTGGCAGCAGTGGAGGCAATAATGTGCCGTGAGTCACTTCTCAAGCACAGAACTGGCCAAACAGGCTCTCCAGTGCCCAGGGGATCTCAGTCACCATGGCCTGGCCCACTGAAGGAGGGGAAATGAATGATTTTTTACCAGGAAACATCAGTGCAGTACAATTCTCGCAGGGAAACTCCGGCTGCTGTGGGGACATGGCCACAGCCTCTCTGGGGAAGCAGAGGAGCCTTTGATGTGCTGTACCGATTCGGTTTAGCGCGAGCAGCCGTGGCCGAGCCGTTCTGATGATGATTTTATTGTGGCTTTTATCGCCTGTTTCTGCTCCAGCAATCCAGCTCTGCTGAAGAAATGTTTGAGCGAGGATTTGTGGGAACGGGGGAAATCCCAGGAGATTCACTTTGCCATAATCACAGAGTGGGGTCGGAAGGGACCTCGGGGGGACACCCAGGGCATCCCCTGCTCCCCCAGAGCACTGTGCCCTGTCTGAGGCTGGGGAGCTCTGCCCTGACCCAGAACAGCCCCGAGGAGCTGCCAAACCTCTCCCTGCTCCAGTGTGGCTGCAGCCGAGGCGCAGGGAGAGCCTCTGCACACCCGCAGTGGTTCAGGTTGGGGCACATTCCTGGGGCAGCTCTTGCCCTTCCGCAGCTCCTCCTCAGTTCTGCTTTGCTGCGTTTCCCCAGGGACTCCCCAGAGCAAACCTCACCTGGGATTGACTGCCCAGTTAGATAAAAAGTGATAAAACAGCGGGGCTGAGGGGGGGCAGGAGGGAGATAGAGACCCACGGATGGTTTGAGGCATGGATGGAGCACTCAGCGCTCTGGGCTGGGTGACAAGGTGGGGATCAGGTGCAGGTTGGCCTTGGAGGGCTTTTCCAAGTGATTCTGTGGCTCTCTGATGGTGTCTCGCTCCCCATCAAGCAGGTTTGAGACACCTCTGTCCTTCCTAGGTGAGGGGAAAACGTGGATAAAACAGGAAGGATTTCTTTGTTCCTTGTGGGGGTTTCAAAAACCCCCTCCTCCCTGAAAAGAAGAGGCCCTTGAGTTCAGATCTGCAGCAACCCCAGCAGGATCTAACATCTGCAGCTCCCAGGGAATCTCTGGGTTCCTTACCCATGCCTCTTGTCTTTTCTGGCAGCCACAGGTGTGTTTTGGGTGGTTTATTTCCTCCTCCTGGTTTTCAAACCAGCACATGCTCAGAATTCCCACTGGAATTGGAATTGGGCAGAATTCCCACAGACTTCTGGACAAGCATCTTGGCATCTTCCAAAGGGAGAGCAGGGTCAGTGGTGTCTGGGCCAGTCCCTCAGTCCCAGAAAATCCACATTTAGCTGCTTTTGTCTCTGGAGACCTCTCAGAGGCTGTTTTACATCTGACAATGCTGATTCACCTGAGTTGGAAAAAAATCCAGGGGGAATTAGTGCCAGAGAGGAGCAGGGAGAGGCTGGGTCCAGCTCCATGAAAAATCCCATCCTCCTGAGCCTGTGCCTGTTTGTAAAAAGAAGGTTCTTTTGAATTTTTTCCCCTTTCTTCTTTTGATGCCAACCTCTATTGTTTGAGGAAACCTTTCCTAGGAAACCGGGACTGGGGAAAAGGAAACTCAAAGACAGAGCAGCCAAACCCTTTGCAGGAATCTGCTCTCATCTGAAGGTTAAAGCTTGTCATTTTTCTGATTTACTGGAAATGATTGGTGTTTCCTTTGTTCTCTTTTGTGGTGGCTGCTCTGATAAGCCCTGAGGGAGACTTTCCTTGGGCAGATCTGGAACCTTTACAGCAAAAGAAATAAGTAAACCCATGTCCTGTTATTCCCTATTCCATTTCTTGTAAATCAGGGATTTTCCCTGTTTCAGAGGAGGACTCAGGACTCCGTATCTGTAATTTTTGGGGAATTTAAGAGGCCGCAGACCCTGGAGCAGCACCCACCCCAGCCTGCTGTGATGGGAGCGTTCTGAACGCGCTGTGAGCTCTGACCTTTGGGTTTTTGGAGAGCAGCTCCAGGGACTGACACGGCTCAGAGACATTTTGGAGGCGTTTTGGAGTCTGATGTGATGTTTGCTGGGAGCCCAGAGCCCTTTCCAGACACAGCTCAACCCTGAGACCTTTCCAGGACAGGCGCAGGAGAGAGCTGCGGCTCCAGGCTGAGCAGGACTGCGTGTGGCCCAGAAATAGAGAGATGCTGCAGGTCAGATAGCAGTGAGAAAGGGAAAAATCCCACTGAGAAAGGGATAAATCCCACTGATTTTAGGAAGAAACGTCTCTCCTGGGCTGGCTGAGGATGGTGAGTGCAGAGGGGGCTTGGCGAGCCATGTGCAGACTGGGTAAGGGGTGCTGCTGTTCCCCCTGGAGCAGCAGGAGATTTTCCCAGTGCCTTCAGGGGGCTGCAGCCACCTCTGTGCCACTCTGTGTCAGCTCTGTGTCAGCCCTGTGCCACTCTGTGCCAGCTCTGTGCCACTCTGTGCCACTCTGTGTCAGCCCTGTGCCACCTCTGTGCCACTCTTTGCCACTTCAGTGCCACTTCTGTGCCACTCTTTAGTTTGGTTTGTCACTCTTTGCCACTTCTGTGCCACTCCGTGCCACCTCTGTGCTGCTCTGTGCCACTCTTTGCCACTTCAGTGCCACCTCTGTGCCACTCTGTGCCTTGGTTTCCTGGTGTAGAATGCAGCCCAAGAGCCCCCACATCCCTGGGGTGCTCTGGGGCTGTTTGGGTTTTCTGGAGCACAGAGATGTGTGGGGAAAATGTGTCCCCAGTGCCACCCCACAGCTTCGGGGTCTGTTCCTGGCTGGGGTGAGGTTTTTGTGCTGTGCCCTGCGGGTTTTTGAGAGTGGGGCAGCACGAGGGGCCAGCAGCTTGCTTTGTCACCACCCTCGTGCCTCCTCCAGCCCAGTGCGGGGTGATGGCAGTGCCACCAACCCGCTCCAGGTGACCCAGAAACCTGCCCTAGTTGGTTAGTTTGGTTTTTTCCAGCTGGCACACAGCTGCCAGCGCCACGGCGGGAGCAGCTGGGAGGAGGCACAGCAGCAGCGTCCATAAAAGTCCAGATGAAGGATGGAAACACCTGCTGGCGGTAGGAAAATGTTTGCTGTGGGACGCTCAAAATGACACCCCGCAGTGCACACGGCTGCTCACACGCAGAATTTCCTCATCATCGCAGGATAAAAGGCGGGTGATGGATGGGCTGGGGGGAGCCCAGAGCACAGGGAGGCAGCAGCCTCAGCCCGTGCCAGGCAGTGCAGATGATGCCTTGCAAAGTGTCCTTAATGCCAAGAGGTACCACAAGTATGGTGAGACACCTTCTTACTGAACAGATCTATAAAAATGCTGCTTCCTCTTGTGTTTAAATCAAACACTTCAGGAACAACGTGCGCTGCGAGGATGGGGCCTTTCCTTCAGGATGGATGTGGGTTTGAAACACACGGAGTGAATTCGTGCTCAGAGGAGAATCAGTGAGTGGTTTCCTGTTGGTTTTATCTCGTTTTATCTCAGTGCAGTTCCTACTCTGGGCAAACCCTGTCCAGGCTGAAGGATCCCCTCAGTGAGATGAGCTAGAACAGGCGCAGGGTGAGGAAAGCTTGACTGCCACAGCCAAGGGAATTGGAGCCACAGATCTGCTTGGAGCTGCTCCAAGGGGAAAAAGAGCTGAACCAGCTACAGGATCCAGGGGTTGAATGCCTCTTCCATCCTGTGCCCATCAGTGCAGTTTTCCTTCACCTGCAGAGCTTCTGACATGAGCTCTGAGATCTCTGAGCCGCCCAGGATGGTCCGGACAGCCCCACACAGCCCAGAGCCCACCTCCTGCAGGCACCTCCCCATCCCTCAGCCACCCAGGGCCATCCCAGATCCATCCCAGCATGTGACACAGCTGAGCTGTGCCAGCATCACCTCCCAGCTAGCCCAGGAAGCTGTGCCCTGGCTCCATGTCCCTCCCTGGCCAATGTCACCAGCCCTCCTGTGGCTCACCTCCCTCCTCTGATGTGCTGCCTGGGCACTGAGATGGGAAAACCTATAAAAAAACCTGGCAGAAATGTTTTATAGATCTTGCTGCTTGGGGAGGCCTTGTTTTCCTCATAAAGCTGGGGGAGATGCTTTGGAAAACTGTTTTCCACACACCCTGGGCCCTTCTCCTGGGAAAATGAGCTGCTAGGAGTGCATGTGGTGGCTTCAGGAAAGTCAGGTCACTGCCTCCCCTCCTGCCTTGGGCTGTGCTGTGCCAGTGAGGGCCTCGAGTGTGAGCGTCCAGAGCCTGGGATGGGCTTTTCACAGGGAAAGGTTGGGCATCACCCCCAAATTTCGGTTCTCTGGCAGCACCGAAGAAAGGCTTTCAATTCCTCCTAAGTTTGTAACATCGTCATCATCTGAGATGTCTTTGAGCCCCAAGCCAGCCTGGGTGTGTAATGAATTCAGCGTTCTCCCTCTATCAGACAGCTCTGATGGCTGTGGCTCTGTGAACATCCCCAAATCCACATGGTGCTGGAGCAGCTGTCCCTCAGGTCGTCTCTCAAAGTGCCTCCCAAAGGAGGAGCCAAACCCTGGATCCCCCTCCAAATCACAGAGGGAAAACATTGAGATTTCAGACCTCAGCCTTGTATTTGGGGTTAAAAATGGCCAATGCAGGTGTAGGAAGATTTTTGTAGCTGCAGCTATTTCCCTGCCCATGACAGCAGGGTTGGGACAAAATGGTTTTAAGGTCCCTTTCAACCCAGGCCATTCCATGTTTCTGTGATTCTGTGATTTATTGGAGTCTCTTTAAACCATTGTGTGACTCAAGGGTTGTTATCTCCAGTCTGAACTGTTGAGTCTCAAGGGGGTGCTTTGGTTTTTTTAATAAAAATATCCTGTCTTTATTTAATAGCTGAGATGGAAGGTTCAGGCCAGTATCTCTTGGGAAGACTCTAAAATTGGCAGCTAGGAAAGAAATCCCAGTAGATTTTAAGAATTACTGATGCTTTATAGGAGAATTACTGATATTTATAGAACGTGGATGTACATTTAATTTGGAGACAATTGTGCAGATGTAGCACATCTTGGCAGTTGTTTTATTTTGCTAATTAGGGTGCACAGGAACAGGAGTGGCATTCATTAGGACTTTGTTCCTTCTGCCTGTTCCCTGTGGGGTGTCCTCACTGTCCCAGTGGCTCCTGGAGATCTGTTCCTGCAGTGATCCTGTGGCCACTCAGGGCTTCACTCCACTCCTTCTGCAGTGCTTTAGGATCACTGGTGCAGTGCTTTAGGATCCCTGTTACTGTGGTTTAGGATCCCTGGTTACAGTGCTTTAGGATCACTGGTTACAATGGTTTAGGATCCCTGGTTACAGCAGTTTAGGATCACTGGTACAGCAGTTTATGATCCCTGGTTACAGTGGTTTAAGGTCCCTGGTTACAATGGTTTAGGATCCCTGGTTACGGCAGTTTAAGGTCCCTGGTTACAGCAATTTAAGATCCCTGGTTACTGTGGTTTATGATCCCTGGTTACAGTGGTTTAGGATCTCTGGTTACAGTGGTTTAGGATCCCTGGTTACAGCGGTTTAGGATCCCTGGTTACAGTGCTTTAGGATCCCTGGTTACAATGATTTATGATCTCTGGTTACAATGATTTATGATCTCTGGTTACAATGGTTTAGGATCTCTGGTTACAGTGGTTTAAGGTCCCTGGTTACAGCAGTTTAGGATCCCTGGTTACAGTGGTTTAGGATCCCTGGTTACAATGATTTAGGATCCCTGGATACAGTGGTTTAGGATCCCTGATTACAGTGGAACCACTGCTGGACTTTCTGCTCTCTCCACCCCAGCCCCAAGCCTTTTCCCATGTTGGGGACAGAGAAGAAGGGCTTGGCTGGGGCGTTGCAGGGTGGCACCGGAGGGATGGGCAAGGACTGGGAGCTGCCCCATTTCTGCCTTCCCGCAGCCCTGCAGGACAATAACCTTGGCACATCCCCTCAGACTCGACCCTGTGTACAAACCTCGATCCTCTGTCACCCAAGGCAGCCACATCTGCTTTCCCACCCTTCTGAGGGACCAACCCGTGCTTCCTCACAAGGGTTTTTATTGTTTCCATGGTTCTAGGGGAGCACAGAGCCATGGACTGGGAAATCCCTGCAGACAACCCCACAGCCCTGCCCCACAGAGCTGCTCCCTTCAAGTTCCTGTCAAGGGACAATTTTATTTTCATAACACACAGCACCTCTACAAATTCCTGCACTCAGCCTTTAGGACTAAAGGTCTGACTTGGAGCCTCTTGCAGGATATTTTTTGAATTAAAACAGCTACTCTGATTTTTTTTTTTTTTTTTTTTCTTCATGGCAGGAGAGCCAGCAAATCTCTAAGCTACCTGTTAGGGAAGAAAAACCAGGCACCATATGCAATGTAGCTCTTGCTCTATCTCAAAAATGCCGAACTCTGGGAGAGAATTCGTCCCACCAAACGCCCACTAAGCACATTTTTTAAATCTGGTTTCTCAGCCTTTCAGGAAAGGAGAAGCAAAATCTAGCTATGTTCTTCTTGCCTGCTGGAACTGGGCCCCGTTTCATGAAATTAAATGGCTAAGGAGGAAAAAAAAATATATCCAAGGCAAAGATGCTATTCTCAACAAAGGAAACAGTATATGCAGCAGCTTCTGTGGCATTCCTGCAACATGATGTCTTTCCCTGCAGAGCCTCAGTCAGGAATTGATTGTCTAAGCAGAGAATTGCTCGATTCAGAAAGGCTTAAGGCTCACTTCATGAACTGTTTGCTAAAAGGATGAATAGATGGGCATGTGTGTATATAAACCTATAAATCATGTCTTGTTCTGCCCCGAAGAGGACAGCTGAGATTGGGTTCTTTGTCACTCCATTTCATGTTCTCAGGGCTGGGGATAAAGGCAGCAGTGTTGCACACATGGGGTCAGGATCTGATGGCACAGCTCCGGAAGGACAATCTGTGGAAAAGAGGAGGGAGCATTAATGTGAGAGCCGCAGCTCACACAGGGTGACAGCACTCCTGCTGCTCTGCTGGGCTCTCAGTTAAGGGCAGTTCTGGTGAGTGTCTCTCATTTGGGTGCTCTTTTATCCCAATTTTTTCCCAAGTGATGCGTGGACTCTGATTTGAGCTCAGGGGTGTTTGGTGGCACCACTGCTGTGAGTTGTCACCGTCCAGCCCAGTCCTTGCACTGCCATGCCCATTGCTGCTTCTCCCTGCCCTTCTGCTTGGGGATGCTCAGCCCAGGGTGTTTGGGCTGATTTGGCTGAAATTTTGGTGAATTTTGCCCCACAGGGGGTTCTGGGGGAGGTGGTGGGCATTGGTCCCAGCCTTGGAGCAGGGAGAGGCTGCAAAGGGCCCCTGTGCAGCCACCTCTGCAGAGGTGCTCTGGGAGGTGCTGAGCAGGCAGGGGAGGCTTCCCAAGCCTCTTGCCCTGAGGAAATGCCACAAATGTCCCTCTGAGAGCCCTCCTGCTCCCCAACCTTTGGGCATTGCTGGGGGAGCAGCAGAAGCGATGCTCTGCGTGTCCTTGGAGCCCCAGAGGAGCCCCAGGAGGGGCAAACCCCAACCCCTGAGCCAATGATCTGTTTCCTGCCAGCTGAGGCTGTTCCAGGAGGGAATCTCTTCTAGGAAAGCCCCAGAGAACTGTCAGACCCCACAGGAATCCCTACAGCACCCGTGGGAGCAAATGTCCACCCATGGCCAAGGCTGTGGGACATCCTGAGACAGTTTGGGTTCTCTCCATAAATCCTATGGGTGTCCCATCACAGCGACTCTGTGTCCCTGCCTCACCCCATGGGCATTTTCCCCCGGAGATGGCACACTGGGGACAGTCCCTGCGTGGCCCTGGTGTGGCAGGCCCAGCCAAGCAGAGCTGCAGTGTTTTGGTGGGCTGTGCTCTGCCCCTGGCCCATGAGAAGCTCTTTGGGGGGCTGTGCTCTGCCCCTGGCCCGCGAGAAGCTGTCCCCAGCCCATCAGGGAACAGCTTTGTGCCTGGGCAGCTGGCACAGGAGCACGGGCATACCCTGGGCACAGAGCTTCTTGCTTATAAATTAACCACGAGTCGCCAAGGGTCAGCTCCCTTTTGCTCCATTATGCGTGAAAAGATCAGGAAGGTCAAGCAAGAAGTGAAAGATGGTTTTTTCCTTGATGGTTTTCTGCCTATCCAGTAGCCCTGTGGCCCCTCTTACTGTTGCATCTCAAGAGGTTTAAGAAGTTGGTCTCATTTTTAGAAGGTGACAGAGGCAGAAAATGTGGGAATTGTCTTGTTTTGGTTTGGTTGGCTTTTCCCATGAGCTCCTAAGATGTAAAATATTATCAACTGCTGCATTTAAACGTGGCCTTTCAGTCATTGCCCTGCCTGGGGAAATCAGTAACAGTGAGAGGGCTCGAAGCAGGGCCAGATGAGCTCCTCTGTTTGTGTTTCTCACTCGTCACCTGTTCCCCAAGAGCTCCCAGGGGTCAACCCTTTCTGTCTGCCTGCTTCATCTGTCCCTGAGACCTCTCCCGCGTTCCTGGGAAAGAGCTGGGCTTTAGGGAGCCTCAGGAAAGGTTGGTTATCCCCCCCAGATCCTCCCAGTTCTGACAGATTCGCCTTGGCTGCTTTTCACAGAGCTCAGGAGAAACTCTCCTGCCAGCACATGTAGGGTTTTTGGTTTGTTTTTTCATTTCTTCTGCAGAATTTTCTTCTTCCTTCTGGGGAGGATTTCTCAGTCTCCCAAAATTCGTCATGTGGTATTTGTGTCTCCTAAAATGCATCCTCCTTGCCCGTGGAAATGCTGCTCCCTGCTAATCCCAGAGCAGGGGCTGTGGGAATGGTGCAGATTCCGTGGGTTCGGAAGGCACCTGACTGAGGGGAATGGGATGGGTTTGGGAATGGGCAGCAGCTCTCCTGCCTGCCCGCTGCCCCTCGGCTAAATATGGGTCAGCTGATCTTTCCCAGCAGCAGAGGGAATGGAAAGCTTGGGGGGGTCAGGGTAACCCGTGCAGATGTCACAGTCTGCGTTTGTTTGTTTGCATCTCCTGAGCACGCTCTGATCCCAAACTTTTCCGCTCTGGGTAAACTGATTCTGGAATTTGAGCCCAGCCTGAAGTGGCTGAGTGTCCCCAGCCCCTGATTCACACGCACTTCCCCTTCCCCCGTGGAGGCTGCTCATCACCACATGGGCGCGGGGATCTCCCCGAGGAGCAGGGGAAAGGGACAGGAGTTTCCCCTTATTCATCCTGTGCGTATCAATATCTGTCAGAAATGATGCTCGTTTGCCAAAGAGTCCCAGTTTGCAGATCTCCGGGGTTCCCGTTAGGAATTCCTATTCACCACCTGAAAATCCTTATCCCCAGTTAGCTTGGGATTGGTGTCCAGCACCCAGAGGTTGTACCCAGTGCTTCTCAAGATCAGCCTGTTGCACTGGACAGAAAGTCCTTCTGCTTTCCTTCCCTTATTGAAATAATGATTTGCATTTTTGTAATGTTCTTAAGATCTCCTGGGTGAGCACTAGCTGACCCTGCTGAAGACACAGACATTTTCCTGCTCTGCAGATGAAGGAAGGAGGCTAACAAATTTGTGAAGGTCACACAGCAAAGCAGGAGTAGAGCTCGGACTGTAATTCCCTCCTGCTCCTTCCCTCCTGCTCCAGGCACTGACACACAGCACTAACAGTCCAAATTAAGAGATTATAATGCATAATCCACACTGGTGTGCCAAGAATTCTCTAAATCATATTACACTGTCACATAAAATGATGACTCATTTGGTAACACAGCCCACAACCAGTTCCTTTATGTTAAAATTACGTGGACAAGACTGGATTTAAAAAGAAAAAGGAGAGCTTGTTGTGTGTGTAGTGAATGCTGAGTTATAGATGCCTTCATGGATGTTATTTTGGCTGATGCTGAAGGAGCATTTGTGAGCCTGTTTGTTGACAGTGGTGCTCGGGACCAGAGATGCTGACATTCCACTAACAATAATAGGAACTGCCTCTGTTTGTTTCTAAATTGGAAATTCTTCCTTCCATGGGCCCGGCCCACCCTCCGCCCCCGCTGAAGGAAAGGGCACTCGTCTGGGGCTGGCAAGGAGCATCTCCTAGCAGGACTGGAGCTTCTGGGCTGCAGGGATGGCTCCCATCACGGCAGGAGCCCTTCTCCTCCCCGTGCCCATGGAAAGGGTGCAGAGAAAGCACCTTTGTTTATCTAAGGCATGAATAATGTGTCAGGATCAGCCCAGCTAAGCTTTTCCCAGGAAAAGCTGCTGTCACTGAGTCTCCCTGTGGCTGCCTCTGCTCTCGTTGCTCCTCCCTGCATCATCATCCTCGTTGCCACCCCAGCTCCTGCCCCTCCTGGCAGCCTCTGCTGCTCTTTGGGGACTGTAATTATCCTTCCCAAAGCCATTTGGGACGAGGTTTGTGTGAGTGACACTGAGCTGTGTTTTGCTGCGCTGTGGTTTCGCCATTTCCTTTTCCTCTCCCTGCCTGGGCTTTAATTCCTGCAGCTGAGGGATCCGTGGCAAAATCCCTTTCTGCCAGGAGTGCCCACATGCTCCTGAGCTCAGAGCTGCTCTGGCGTCTCGTCAGAGATGGCTTCTCCATCCCCTGCATGGCTGGCACATGTCACAGCCACTCTGCTGCACAGAACTCCTCAGGGCAGGTGGGCACTGCTCCTTTGGAAGTTTGACCACGGGATCCATCCATCCCTGCAGGCTTCCCTTCCCTGTCTGCATCCCACCCCACAGGTCACCTCTGGCCCAGCATCACTCTGCCCTACATTCCAGAAAGTGTGGTTTAATCTCCCGACTTCGGGTAAAAATCCTCCTGGCAGCCAAACCTGCAGCAGGCACTGAGGGCTCGGAGCAGGAAACAGCTTCGATCGCTGCGTGGTCAAGGCCAGTTCAAGAAGCTCTTTGCAAGATTTTCCTACTGCTGTGCTGGAAGCTCCTGCTTCCCTTCATTCCTTAGAGGGGAAAAAAAGGCAGAACTAGTTTTTGAGCATGACCTGTGGAGACCCCGAGCATCCTGTGCTGGTGCTGAGAGCAGGGGAGGGAAGGGATTGCTTTCAGCAGTTGGGAGGCGTGGGTGGCAGGATGGCTTTGTGTGCTGCTGGAGGATGCTCTGTACATGCATCCCTCCTAAACAAATACCTCTTTAAATGTGTATGATGCGAATTCAGGGAATAGCTTTTTTTTTTTTTTTTCCCACTCGTCTCCAAGTAGGAGAGAGGCTTATTAGTACTCTCCTTCCATAGGCGAGATGCGGAGGCTGGGAAGTTGTGAGACGAGTTACATTTGCTTTTATCAGGCAAATCTGCTCTCTCCTGGACAGTCCCTTCAGCCAGGAGGAGGAAGAGGGGAAACAAAAAGGTGCTGGCAGGAGCTATAGGGGGAAGCACATTCAGTACAGCCACGGAAATGAACTCGTGTCGGGAGGAAGGAATTATTTCCGTGATGCTGCCTCCATGCTGGATGAGTACCTGTTGAAGGAAATGTGTTGGATGTCACTGATGTGCACTCAGAGGAGCTGCACTCTGTGGACACGGTGGTGTTTGCATGTTGGAAGGGCATTTTGGGCTGGGACGGTCACCTCTCATCTTTTTCCAGAGCATTTTCCATCTGCAGCCTCTGAGAATTCCCAGGGAGCTCCCACTAAGTCGGGGAGGGAAAGGGAGGCTTCAAGGTGAGATGTGATGGAAGGGAAAGCGATTTGGGCAGTCTGGGAGCTCCAGACAGACAGAGCTGGAAGAGAAATAGATGCTCTGAGCACCTCCTCAGATCTGGAGTCACAGAGAAGGGAAAAAGCAGAGCTGAAGGAGCAGGGTGTGAACCGGGAGCGAGAGCTGGCAGCCCCAGGCTGCGGAGCAGGGCTAGGCACAGCTCTGCGAGCAGCAATCTGCTCTTTGGGAAAGGCAGATCCGTCTGGGAGGTCCACAGGTTCTCAGAGGAGCTCAAACTCCAGTTTTCAGGCAGAACTGGCCAGCTGGAGAGCGGAGGAGCTGAACTGGTGTGTGCTGGGAGGCAGGCAGGAGCAGAGGCCAGGGAAGGTGATCCCTGGGCTCTGGGATGGGAGAGACTCCCCGGAGGGCAGCAGGGCTCCCTGCCCCACAGACAGACGGATTTGGCAGTGTTTTATCTCACTGCTGCTGACAGAGCCGAGGCTGTCATTATTTACTGCCATCTGTTAGAGACACGAGTGGCAGCTGCTCCCAGGGATACCTTACATCTCCCAACGGCTTCCAGCCCCAAAACTCGAGCCCCCGGGGATTTACAGAGACAATGCAACCCATTCGATGCCTTAAGAAGAGTTACTCCTCGGGCTGGTAATGATCAGTAGAAATTTAGCTGTTCCTTGTAAGCTATTTGCATCTCTGGGAACATTACATTTGTAAGAATGTGTTTATATGACTCCTAATATTCCCTTCTAGTGAGAGGTCTGGCCTGTGAGGAGGGTTTGTGTCAGATCCCTGTCTGTGACAAACCTCAAGTGGAATTCATCACATTTTTGATTCAGATTCGTAGATTTGTCTCTCTTTTCCTTTTTTTGTCCATATTTTAAAGGCCTGGATACACAGCCCTGCACAGTGAGATTTAGAAGTGATTACAGCGAGCTGGGAAGCAGCTGTCTGACATCAGTGTGATACTGAAAGCCTTGCAGAGACTTTTTCCTTTGCATAGTATTATCCTGCTCATACTCCTCTGATCCCACTGAGATGAATTTGTTATGGGGAGCAATAGAAAATGCAGAGGGAGAAGCTACTCAAATGTGTGCAGCTAAAAGTGTCGAGTCCTGCGAGTTGGATCCAACTCAGGTCTGTGGCTGCTCCAGAGTTTTGCTCCAGAGCTTGCCAGTGGCCAACCTGTGACCTTGCACAAGTCTCCTGGGCTCTTTGTGGCTCAGTTTCATCACTTACGAAATAAGGATAATGTCACTCACCTTGCCTGCAAAACGGTTTGAGGTCTAGCGACAAAAATTGCTAGGAAGGAGCTGAGCTGATATTGCTGTTTTATATTTATGGGAATGCAGATTCCAAAGCGAATGAGAGCTGTGTGTGCAGGTCATGCTGTCCCTTGGTCAAAGCGAGGGGGAGAGAGGGAAGGGGATTTCTTCAGAGGAGCAGCCATGTGCCAGGCACACAGAAGAAATTGCTGAAGTGTGTTATCGAGAGTTATCAAAACGTGCTGGAGCGGAAAGAATCTTAAAATGCTAATGAGCATTCATTTGTGGAGCCTTGGTTGGGCCTGTTGGGTTCCTTTCTGCATTTCTCCAGGCTGACTTTGCAGTGCCTTTCAGCCCCAGCTCAGTGTCCAGTTCTGGCTCTTTTACTCTCTCGGTTTGGTTTTTGGGCAGGGTGAAAATCCTTCTCGCTGAGCCATTTCTCAGGAGTGGTTTTCTGCACAGTGAGAAGAAGGTTATTTTAACAAACTCCAATTTTTTACAACGCCAAGAAGCAGGAGCGTTGATTGCATTCCTGCAGGCTGCCTCCGTGTCCCGAGGATGTGCATTTCCATTTTATTGTCTTCTATTTTTACCTCGTTTTGGGGAGGAGGAAGGGCCGGGACACCCTTGGGACGGGCAGCCACCGTCTGTGGGTTGGTGTGGCCGGGATGTGGCAGCAGGGACAGGGCCCGGGGGTGGCACCGAGCCCGCACATGGCACACACATGAGCAGCCCGGGGCAGCCGCAGACACCCGGCTGTGCTCAGCCTGCTGCCGCCGCCTTTTGAAGGCGAATTTAAGCCCTAAAATAACAACTGCCACTCCCTGCTGAGGGAAAGCAGCCGCGATTAGGGAAGCTTCCCCTTCCCCGCTGGCTGGTGGCACAAGAACTGTCCCCTCCGTGTCAAGAGGGTGACATCGCTGCCCTCCCCTTGTCCCCAAAGAGGAGCATTGGGCTCCTGCTGCCCTCTGACAGCTCCGGCACCGAACGGAGCTGGAGACGTGTGCTAACTTAAGGAGACCGTGGATGCGTGCAGGAGCTTTTAAGAACAGCTGCTGGTATCTCATTCAATAATCCCATTTTTAACAAATCCGTATGATAGCAAAAAAATGCTGGAAATTAGGTTTTTCTGTCCTCTCTCATCTCCTGAGCCACACTTGACCTGTTCAACATGATCTAGGGATTAAAGGCTTGTTATTTTAGCTTCTCTATAATAGATCAGAGGCTGATCTCTGTCAGGCTATTGAGCGACTATTCCTTGGCTCTCCCCCCTTCCCACTTTTTTTTTTTTTTTAATTTTTTTGTGATCCAGAATGTGTGATAGTCCAGGGATGTGACTTCAGCTAAGGGACACAGTGGCTTTTCCCAAATACTGTGCACCATGCCATGAGCTCAACGTGTTGGTCACAGAATGTTTTGTGGCTCTGAGGCTCCCAAATTCTTCACTCTATAAAATCTGGAAGGTACCTCAGAGAAGAAAGGCTTGGCACCATCGCTTCTCAGGCAGCAGAAGTGTGGCTAGGAGGAGGGAGGGAGCCTTGCTCCTCTCCAGTGGGGCTGTAAATGTGTTTTTCTGTCTGAGATCCTACGGGAAGGAAATCGCGGAGCCAATATTGACAATGCTGCGCTCTTGGCTGTGGGCTGAGGTGTCCTTCGTCACCGTGGCACCGCCGCACTTCAAACTAATCACGCATTTGCCGACACAACACTCCTGCTAATTCCCTCAATTCCCAGGTGGGGAAGCCGTGTCACTGAGATGCAAAGTGGCTTATCCAAGGTCACCCGCAAGGAAATGGCATGGAGAGGGAGAGAGCTCAGGTTTAACGACTGCCAGTGCTCCCCAGTGCAGCTGGTGCCCTTCGGGAAGGCGCTGCTGATGGACAGGTGTGCTTGTGCTGCAGGAAAAAGAGGATTTTTATTTTTCCCCCTAGGAGGGAGATGTAAAAGGTCTGCTGGGGGGCTCCGGGGAAGAGCCGGGCCCGCGTTTGCCCAAAGCCCCAGCTGGCAGCTCCTCCGAGCGATGCCAGCGAGTGCTCCCCGGAGCTCCGCACCCCCGAGAGGCACCGGGACGGGGACGGGAGAAGAGGAGCACAGCCCGGAGAGGGAGAGGGGAGCAGAGCAGCACATCCCGGAGAGGGAGAGGGGAGCAGGGCAGCACATTCGGGGAGGCAGAGGGGCAGGGCAGCACATCCCGGGGAGGCAGAAAGCAAGGCAGCACATCCCGGGAGTCAGAGGGGAGCAGGGCAGCACACCCCGGGAGGCAGAGGGGCAGGGCAGCACATCCCGGGAGGCAGAGGGGCAGAGCAGCACA
>VZRL01002157.1:1209436-1240782 GCA_013397895.1 Origma solitaria
GGCGGGGATGCTGAGCGGGGCTCGGCAGCGCCCGCGGGTGAAGCGGGGCTGATCCCGCGGCTGGAGCGGCGATTCCCAGCCCTCGGACCGCGTCCCTCCAGGGGCTCTCTGGTTCAGTTCTCCTTCTTGTTCGTCTTTTTTTTAAATGCAACTTTTTTAATGGGGAGAGACCGTAGTTGTTCGGAGTCGCCGGAAGAGAATGCAGTGAGGTCTGAAACGTTCGGTGGGCTGCACTGGTTTTAAAACTGCCTTTTTAGCGGATTCTGCACTCACACAAGAGATGTACGGATTCTTTTCCTTCGCAAGTTCGTAGCTGTGGGGCTTTTCCCCCTCTCGGAGAAGCTGTGCATAATAAAAGCAGTTGGTCTCTATAGAATCAACAGTGTTGAATTACTGAGCCCTTGCCAGGCTGTATCTTCAGCTACTTTGCTTTTCTTCTCTTTTCTGCTCTTGCAGAGCTCCTGCATTGCATCCTTTGTACTTCAGGCTCCCATAAATAAAAAGGGTATTATTAAACTTATTTAAAGAAGCAGGAGGACCTATTGAACACATACACGTCTCCCTGTAATCAGCCAGGGAGCTGAATATAGAAATAAAGAGAGGAATAGATTTGCATTTGGATGTGCCATATATTGTCTTTGCAAAGAGAGGGTGCCTGGGACCTTCAGGGCACAAAAGAAAGCTGCTAAGCTTGTGGTTTAGCTATGAAGCAGTAATTAGATTTCTAGTTGCATCTCCTCTCATTCTCTGTTACATTTAAATGGGATATTAGCTCCTTTCACAATAAGGAAGTTTTCATTTTTTTAAATACTACACCAACTGGCAAAGAAAGGCATTGGGAGGAGTGCATGACCTTGGAGGAAATTTGTGGGTTGGCTTTTCAGCTGGGGGCACATGCCGAAAAACCTGGGGGAGAAAAAGCCAGGGAAACATCCTCGGGTCGGCAGAGGTGACCTCGGTAAGGCTGGAACTTCCCAAAGGAAAAATATCTGTACCTGCTGGGCCGTGGGATCTCAGTGTGAGCTCTGTTCCAGAAGGCTGGGAGTTGTATCAGCCTTTCTGCCTGGTGCTAGAACAGTCTCTCCTGAGCAGCCTCCACATGCTCAGCCTTACACACGTGAATTTAAAAAAAGGGATGACATCAGCTGCACCGCAGCTCTGTGATTCAGGACTTCCTCGCGGTGCTTTCAAAAGGACTTGTTAAAGAGGAAAAGTTTGATGGGGAAAAATGAAGGCTTGATTTATGGAGACCTCCCAGCTCAAACGTTTGGTCGGGTGGCCTAGAAAATCTCAGTGGTGTCCCTCCAGGTGGAGGCTGTCTGGGAGGATTGCACCACTGGGGATGGTCCATTTGCAAACATTCGTCAGATTGCGCAAGGCAAAGCTATGCAGGACACTCGAATGCCTTCGCTGAGGGCTGGATGATGCTGGAAATGTGTCTTTTCCCCAAATTCAGTTCACTTTTCTCAAGAGTAATGACAGTCCAAAGGAGCTGTTAACCTGTGGCTGCAGAAGGGCGTTTGGATGTTTGCAATTTGGAAGTTTATAAACATATTTTTGTCGGGTTGGATCCAATTCAGCAATTTTTCATACGAAATTGAATTTCAGATGGATTGTTTTGTCTTTCATTATCCAAATGGCATTGCGGAGGGGAGCAGGTTTAGAACTGTTCTTGGAACAGCCCTTTTGAAAATTATGAAGTTTTTCCGGAAGACTGAATTGTTGGATGAAATCCTATTTATAAAGGCAAGGCTGTTTAGAATTACTCAAAGATAATCAGTCAGAATTAAGTCTTTCTTTTTTTGGTCCAAAATACACCTCTTTCTTCACCCTGCAGACTGAGCAAGGCACTTTCACTCTCATTTTGACTAACAGAGGAATTGCTCTCTGTCCCATGGACTGAAGAAACTTCTTAATAAACCCCAAACAACCAAACAGAACATCTTCAAACTGAAATTTGCTTACTTGTATTAAGTTGATTCACTACGGAATCACTTTTGCCTTGTTGCTCACCACAAATAGCTTAAGGTAGAAAAAAGCCTTTTCAGTGTAGTCAGATGTGGAGGGAACGTGGAGGGACCTGGCTCCTGGAAAAGCCAATCAAGCAACAATTCAGGTTTTATATAGAAATGGCAATGCTTTTTTCAAACAGTGGAATTTCAAATCCTATTGGAGACAGCTCATTTTTATACCTGACTTTGTTCAGATCCGCTCAAACAAACCGTGCTGGTTGCATCTTTAAATCCTTGCCCAGCCTCATCCTTTTCTCTCCCCATTTCCGTGGAATGATACAAGAGCACACGCTATTGGTGCCGGAGGAATTTGTGCCGGGAGCTTGGGAAACTCGTGTTTGCCAAGTCCCCGATGGTTAACACACAATGGGCCGAGGCTTTGTCAAATTAACAGCGAGGTTCCGAGCGGAGCGACACTGAAATGAGTAATGAGGCTGTGCCTAATGAAAGGCAGCTTCTATATTTGAACGGCTCGGGGAGGCATTTGAAGGGAGAAGAGCTGGGATGTGTCACATACGCTTCACAACAGGCCTGAGGTGCTGCTGGAAGTCGCTGTTATCAGGGTGACAGCTAAATGACACACGGCACGACACGGGCGCTGCCTCCAGTGCAGCCCTCGGGATGCTCCGGGAGCGGCGCCGGCCCTCCTGCATCCCCTGGGGAGCATCTCCCGCATCCCCTGGGGAGCATTTCCTGCATCCCTTGGGGAGCATTTCCTGCATCCCTTGGGGAGCATCTCCCGCATCCCCTGGGGAGCATCTCCCGCTGCACCTCCAGCACGGGCTGGCAATCCACGCTCAGATTTCCCCATTTCCCTGCTGCCCTCGCCTCCCCGCTCGCTGCCCATTGTCCGAGGTGATCTGCGGGCAGGCGGTGAGGTGAGAGGGAGTTTTGGTCCGGCGTTTTCCCGTCTCTTGCAGGAGATAAAGTGATGCGATCACCTGGCCTGGCCTGCAGAGGGGCTGCGGGTGGGTGGGGTGCATGGGATTTATGGCTCTGTCATTGAAAATCGGGAGAAATTTTAAAAAATCCTCTAGCACTGTATTTGAAGTGATAGAGGATCAGGCATTAATTTATTTACTAGCCAGGATGTGCCAAGGAAAATATTCCAAAAACACAGCAGCTTGATTTCCTGTGGGGCTTTACAGGGAATTGCTCTCGAGTTGGGGTGGGAGAGGCAGGAGCAGGGACACCCTGGTGTCAAGGATGGGGCTCATTTATTTCTCCAGGCTAATTACTCTCCTTGCACACAGGGCACAGGAAATGGTTAATAACCTGTGGGAGCTCAGCAGGGATTGAGGGCTCGGGAGAAGGGAGAATTCCCCTGATCCATGGAAAGCCTCGAGAGGAGCAGTCTGGGACAGCAGCAATGTCCCTGTGGTGACAGGGGGACAGTGGACAGCTGCTGGGACAGGGCAGGCGGCACTCACCACCCAAGGCACAAGTGAAGGACTTTCCAGTTGGGGTCCAGTTGTTGGTCCTGACCCAAATAGAGTCACTGGTATTTAACAAAGGAGCCAAATTCCCTTTTTAGAATCTGGCTGGGATCTGATTGCAGTGCTTCTCCCACAGCCTTCCTCACAACTGCGAGGAATACCAAGTATGAGTGGCATTTGTGTCTGGTAAACACGAGGGAGAATGGGGCTTGTTCTGGCAGAAGTCACTCCGTTTCAAGAAATTGTTTTGTATTCTTAAGGAAAAGGCTTCTAATAATTAAAAAGGCAGAAATTCCAAGTTTAGACCCTCACCAGGTTGGTGCTCCCATCTGCCAGGCAAAACAGGGATGGTCAGAGGGTCCTGGTTACAGCAGAGCAGCAGGAATTTACAGCTTGTGGGTAAAAAATGACATTTCTTTGTGTTCTTTTTCAAAATACTGATTCACTTCTCTTCTGAGAAATAAGGAGCAAAGTCCACGCAGCAGGAAAAGATATCCCTGCCTTTTCCAAGGGCTAAAATCTTGCTTCAAGGAGCACTTTTGTTTAGGTTTGTTTTCTGGCCCCTCCTCCTTCAATTGCTAGTGATGCACAGTGGGAGGAGTTCTTGTTATTGTCAGGAGTTCAGTAAATTGTTTGATTTGGCTCCAGTCTGACTTCAAGAAAACTACAAAATAACACTTCAGGTTGTTCTGGTTTGAAGGAAAAATGTACCTGTTCAGACCAGTTTTTGGTTTGGGTTTGGTTCAACGCTGATCAACACCGACTGCAGGTGTTAATCCAGCCCCATTTTGCCTGGTTTTCTGCATCTTTGAGGGTGGGAGTTGAGGTTTTGAGAGCTTGTCCCTGATTTTGATGACTCCCTGCGTGACCTTTGAGCAAGTGGCTTTATCAGAGAATCGCTTTGAATGCAAAGAAGGTAGGAAACCCTGGCTCGCAGGGTGTATGAGAGTTAATTAATTATGAAGCATCTCCCTGAAGAAGGTCATGGAAGTGCAAAAAAAAAAAAAAAANGTAATGAAAAGGAAAAAAAAAAAAAAAAAAAAAAAAAAAAAGATTAATTCGCTGCTTTCTTAGCAGCTTTCTGCTTTTCCACTCTTCAAAAGGAAACCTGTGAAGCTGCTCTGTGACTGAGAGCTGGAACAGGTTGATTGTGTACTGAGGACTCTCTCTAAGCACTGTGCATGCCCCAAACTGTGCTGCAGCCAGCTGGCACGATTAATTCAGTGCTGCTTTGGCATCTCGGCTCTCGAGGCTGGAGGAACAACTGCGCTCCAATCCAGGCAGGCATCACCTCCCAGGCCGGTGTTAAATGGAGCTGTGTCATGCCCCGTGGCCCATGGGCTGTCACACACACACAGCACGGTGCCAAGTGTGTCATTAAAGCCAGAGCTTTTCCTTGCTCTCCGCTGGGTAGTGCTGGGCAGGTGCCCTCTCTTCTTTTTCAGTGTTTATCCACCGGAGGGGATTTGCTTTGCTCAGGGGTCTGGCAAACAGCATGTTCCCTCTTTTTATTTCTTTTTTTTTCTTTTTATTTCTTTCTATTTCTTTCTATTTCTTTTTATTTTTAATTTTTTAAAAATTTTTAAAAATTTGTTTTCAATTTCTTTTAATTTCTATTTATTTCTTTTTATTTCTTTCTTTTTATTTCCCCTTTATTTCTTTGGGTGATTGCTGCAGGTCAGGAGGACCTGTGTTGCCACGGCCTCACCCTCCCGCAGATGCTGCAGATCCCACCCCAGAGTGTGTGTGTAGGCACAACCCTCGGAGAGCCCTCCCGCAGGCAGAGGAAATCGCTGCTTTCCCAGCACGCTATCATTTGACAAGCCATGGAAGCGCTTAAGGATGTTGAAGGTGTTTAACTCGAGGCAGGCAGGTTGCAATGTGCAGCATTAATGTTTATTTGACGGGAGAAGGATGAATCACGGCGAGGCTTATGCCTTATGGGTTTCTCTTCCCATCCTAGAGGATCCTCCTTGCACGTCACATTCCCGGCCTTTCAATCAGGAAAAACACCTCTGTGCTGCTGAGCTCCGGTGGATTTAGCATCCGAGCTCCTTGGGTTCCAGAGCTGCACTTGTGGGCAGTCGGTGTCCTCTGCAGGGTTTGCCTTGAAAGGAAACGTTTCCCTTCTCCTCAGCATCCCACTGTTTACAGAGCCTATCTGTGCGGCTCGGCAGCTAAATTGAGAGCAGCCTTTCCTGAGGTGCAGCGTGCGCGTCGCCGTGATGGATGTGGTGGGCTCGGGAGAGGAGCAGGGAAGGGAATGGGCAGAGCCAGGCAGGGGCAGAGCGATGGAGAGCCCAGCAGCTCTCGCTGGGGTGGCTTCAGTGCCGCAGGATGGGACGAGGCTGGATGAGATTCCCTGCGCCACGTGTCAGATCCCTTCTGAATTTCCTTACGGGGAAGGTGTGTGCGATCTCCTCCATCTCCTCTCTTTGCACTTCCACGTGGTTTATCTCCGCTGTCCGTCTCCCTTGCCCTGCCCGCAGCAGTTTTGGGGAGCAGTTTGGATCCCGTGCTTGCCACAGGCTCTGGCACAGCCAAACCGCGGGGCTGGCTCACAACCTGTGCCTTCCCTGCTGCTCAGGAGCTCCTCAGCCACCCCTGGGGCTCCCTGGCACCCAAATGCACCATTCCCCAGACATCCAGAGGGCACATGGGTGCTCACTGCCACCAAGTGCAGGAGGAGGTGGGAGCCTGAAGGGCCGTGGGGCAGGACCTGGCTCCGTGTCCCATCGTGGGCAAGTTTTTCTGTCTGCAGCAGCTGGAGGAAGTTCTGCTGTGGGAGGATTTCCACACTTTGTTCTGTCCTCTCCTTCGGGCAGCTTCTCCACCCTTGCCCTCGGTGTCACTGATCTGCTGTGGAGGGGACAATGGTCCTCGTGGTTTTTGGTGCCCTTAGTGAGGTTCTGCCACTCCTCTGCAGACCTCCCATCCCACCTCTATTCTCCGGGGGCGTCAGCAAGGGCAGGCCCTCCCCAAGGCTCCCTTAGATAAGATCTGTGCCCATGGGAGGACTTTTTTGGTGGGAAGGAGATGCTGTTTACTCTGTGTTGTTCCCCAGCTCGATGATGGCTGTGTTTGTTTTTCCTCTATATGATAAAAAGAATGAATCACTGGCGCTGAGACGTCTGCCTGAAAGCTTTATTTCAACTTACCTGTGCCAGCTTTTCCCTTCGGACCTGGATGCCCTGTTGTCTCAATTATGGAGTGCTGGAACATGAATTCCCGGTGTCTGAGCAGCTGAAGTGGGGCTTTGGGGAGAAGGGAGGGAGGAGAAAGTGATTTCTTGCTTGTTAATTTGTTTTCCCCTCTGTGTCCAGGGAGCTCTCCTCCTGCTTTGTGTAAGCAGGACTTGCTCTCCACTCCGGAGTTTTTGCTCCCTGGGTTCTTTCAGACCTCTGACAGTGGAGCAGCTCAGAGATTTCCTGCTGAGAGGATCTGACCCCGATCCTTCCCCTCCTCCAGCAAAACCATGTTGTTTTTTTTTTCTTTCTGCACCTTTCTTCTGTAAAGAAACCAAATCAGAAAATAAGAAATGACTTTTTGCTTGAATTGCATAGGAAGATTCCTTAAAGACAAAACCATCCAACTGCACTTCAAAGCTTTCCCAGTGCAGCTGGGAAATCGCATTTAGGATTTTTTTAAGAGCTGCTGATGCTTTGAAGGGAGAAGGGTGCATGGAGTTGTGTTTGTAGAGTTGTTGGCTGGATAGTTGCATGTAGCAGGTTTCCTTTTTGAAGTTTTCGGGTGTTACTGTGGGTATTTTCATAATGATGAGACTTTTGTACTTCAGGAATTCTCCTGTTTTAACTGTTTTCCTGTGATTGCACCCCTGATGGAATAATGTCTAATGGTTATGTGGGAGAAATAAATAGACCACATAAAAGCATTTCTGTTGCCTGTGTGCCAACACAGGGAAAACAGTCAAGAAAGAATTTCCTTGAGCAAAAGTTTTCCATCAGGTTTCCAAATGCCAGGGAATAAAGATTTTTGATTTTTGCTCTCCTTCATAACTCGAACATTAAATCCTCCAAGCCTTGCCTGGAGAAGCCAAAGATAAAAGATAGAATATCCCATTTGGCGGCGCAAATGAAATAATTTCATTCAAGTTTATCTCTCTTTGCTCAGAGATAAGTGGCACTGTGGCAGCAGCTTTCTGTTATCTGGTTTGGTCTCATCGGGACACCGCCTGCTCAGCTGGATGTGTTCTGGAATTTATGGAGTGCAGTTCAAAAGTTATCTCCTCAGTGGGATGCTGAGGTTGAAAGCATAATTCCTAATGAGGGAAAATTGCTCTTTCTTGGGGTCTTAAACTTGACACGGTTGGATGGAGCTTTTTTTCTGGGAACAGAAAACACTTCTTGAGGTCTGCCTGGTGTGATGTCCTGGTGGTGGCTGAAATTCTGTTCAGAGGCTGGAGGGAATTTTGGGGAGAAGACAGGACCAGGAATTCTGAGCATGTGCTCCCCAGAATGCAGCCAGGCAGGTTAACACCCATGCAAAACCTTGGTGGAACAATAAATAAGGATATTTCTGTCATTGGAGGTCTTAAAGAGCAAGTTATTGTTTTTTTATTTGTTATTCATCAGCTAGGAATGGAATTAGTAGAACTAGTCCCACTAGGGCTGAAAGTGGGCTGGAGAATCCCTGGCAAAGAGCTCTGTCCCCCTGTGACCTCTCTGGGGCTGTTCTGTGGTGGTCCAATTCTCAGGACATCAGCAAAAAATCTGATTATTTTGTGAATAATAGTGAAAGGGTTTCTAAGAACGAAAACTGAAGTTATTTACCATGTGGCTGTTGATTGTAGAGGTAAAGAGCATCTTCCCCTCGCTGGAATCTCGGAGTTCCAGGCATTTTGGTGATCTCTCTGCAGGTGCAGGGCAGATCCTCACCCTGACATCTGAATTGTGAGTTTTCAGAGCAATTCCAGGGTGATTTGGCAGCAGCAGAGCAGCTCAAGCTGCTGCTGCCATCAGAGGCACAGGGTGAGAAGGACAGAAGCTCCACAAGGCACAATTTCAAGGAAATCCATCTCGGGTAAAGTTTATAAAAACCGATCTCAGCCCCTGTGGCGTGGCTTTAAATACCCCAGCCTGGAGCAGCAGTTTGTGCCGGGTCGTGCCTGGGGATCGCTGCTCTCCAGGGATTTCGGGAGGGATGGGAAGGGACACGAACCCAACAGGAGATACAGCCCCAGACACACGTACAGACCCCAGGGATGGGAAAAGTCATGGACCCAGCATGAGGTACAGCCCCACACACCCACAGACCCCAGGGATGGGAAGGGACACCAGAACCCAGCTCGAGGTACAGCCCCACATGTGCACAGGGGTGGGAAGAGACACGAAACCAGCACGAGGTACAGCCCCACACACACATACAGACCCCAGGGATGGGAAGGGACACCAGAACCCAGCTCGAGGTACAGCCCCACATGTGCACAGGGGTGGGAAGAGACACGAAACCAGCACGAGGTACAGCCCCACACACACATACAGACCCCAGGGATGGGAAGGGACACAAACCCAGCTCGAGGCACAGCCCCACACATGCACAGACCCCAGGGATGGCAAAAGTCATGACCCCAGCTCGAGATGCAGCCCCACAGGGGTGCAGCCCCAACACTGTGCAGTGTCCTAAACCAATCTCCTGAGTCCCAGTGCTGTTGCAAGACCATCTCAGCAGCTCGGGGCACACTCTGGCTCATTCCAGGGTGCTTTGCCCATCCCTGTGCTGGGCTGGCGGCACTGGCCTGGGGTGGATGCAGGAAAACTTCTCCCTGTCCTCATCAGAGGTTGGGCTCCATCATCTTGAGAGATCTTCTCCAGCCTAAGGGACTCTGATTCTGCCTCGTGCCTTCAGGCTTCTGACGAGTGCTTTATGTAAGACCTTTCAGATCCATGGAATTGTACAGGAAGGGGGATTTTTTCCTCTGGAATAAGAATGCCTTCTGCCAAATTAGCTTAGTCTGCTGCTGACGTCACGCGCTGTGACAAGGCCTGCGAGTGTGCCAAATTCCAGTGTCGGCTCTGAGATATGGTACTCGTGGATCTGCTGGCCCTGCCTGCTTCCAGCACAACTTCCATGTCTAGACAAAGGATGCAGCTCACCTGCGGGGCTCAGCTGTCCCCTCTGTTTGTTTTGCTAGTGCGTAGTCATTAAGAGATGAATTTATATTAAAGGGTTCCAAGAAATGCCTCTGCAACCCCAATGTTTATGTAAGAGAGAAGGAGAAATTCATAATTTATTGAATTTGTGTGTGTTCTGCTTGGGATTATTCATTGGAGGAACATGCTAAGTGATTTTTTGTATCCTAGTAACCAACTGTGGTTGCTTTTCCATGAATAATCTTTACAGTTTAACTTGACCAGTCGAATCTAGAAGGGAAAACTCAAATCAAATTTATCAAGGCAAATAATTACAAGGCTCAGATAGCTTTTGCAGGTGAGAGAGAACACATTTTTTCTCCCTCATTTAACTACATAGCGATCAGATTGACAGATGCTGTCTGGAGAGTCGGATTTTCCCAAGCAGAACAATAGTGGAAGTTTGGTTCATTATGAACTAAGCTTCAAAGCTTGATTTGTTTAATATTCATAATTAATTAATTGGTTAAAACAGTCCTTTCCTCCCTCAATGGGATGGCTTCCAGTGCAGATTATTAATAACAGTGCAGATGATTTCCCTTTGGGTGGCTCAGGGTGGGGAGCCTGGGCTGGGAGGTCTCCCATCAACTCATGAGGACACTCTGATGGTTAATTAACAAATTATTTGTGAATTCTTTCTCCCTGCCATGCCAGCCCTGTGTGGAACAGCTGGACTTTATCACTTAGTAGGAGTGTTCACATTTTTCTTCCTCAAAATTTATTTTGATTCAAAATTAGCCCCTTTTCAAAGTCACGTTTCGGGAGATTGTGTTTCTTTCAAAATGCCTCTTGCTCTTAGAAATATGAAAAGCTACTTTGAGAAGCAAAACAAAAATAAAAATTCTCTTCCCAGCTCCCTGGGTGAGCTCCCTGTGTCTCCCACCCTCGTGGAGCACTCAGCTGACCATCTCCAAAGCCGAGGGCAGGAGGACATTCCTCCCTGAGAGATCAACACCACTTCTCATTTTAAACCAAACTCTTCTCAAAGCCTCTTTTTGTATGCATTCCTATTCAGTCAATGTTTATAGCCGCGTGCAATGAACCGCTCTCCTGTAAATACCGAAGGCGATGGGCACGCCGGTGGAACGGCTCCCCAACCACGTCAGGCAGCCCTCAGCCACTTGCTCACATTTTCCTTTGAGATGAGATGGATGGTGTGACCTCGTTACACAGTCCCACAAGGAGGGAGAAGCTTTCCCTCTCTGCACCCTGACCATATTTCCCCCTGCTCTCTGTATCTCGAACACATCGAGCGGTCCTGCTTTCCTCATTTACGGAGGGCTAAAGGTGATGGGCAGAAATGTTGGGTGGGGCAGTGCTGAGGATGTTTCTGTGCTCCTGTTCCTTATTTCCCCTCTCCGTGCCTATTCCTGCATCCCTTTGGAGCGGTTGTTGTGCATCTCTCATCACCACAGTCTCACACCTCAGGTCTCTGCCCCTCCCAGGCAAGGCTCGTCCCAGGCTGTCCCTATCCTTTGAGAATCCTTTTCCCCGGGGCTTACAGTGGGACTGGGAGCACTGTTAACAATCCTCAAATTCTGGAGAAAAAACGCTGCTTTAGCCTGAATTGCCAGCAGAAATGTGTCCTTGAGACTGGGGACAAATCCTTGCGCCCAGCTCCTTGTAGGTCTCATTGGAAGTCCCACGAGGAGAGGCTGAGGGAGATCAGAACGGGTGTGGAGAGCTCCTGAGGGAGCTGGGAAAGGGCTCAGCCTGGAGAAAAGGGGATCAGGGGGACCTTGTGGCTCTGCACAGCTCCTGACAGGAGGGGACAGCCGGGGGGGTCGGGCTGTGCCCCCAGGGAACAGGGACAGGAGGAGAGGGAACGGCCTCAGGCTGGGCCAGGGGAGGCTCAGTTGGACATCAGCAGGAATTTCTCCATGGAAAGGGAGGTCAGGCCTTGGCAGGGCTGCCCAGGGAGGTTTGGAGTGCCCATCCCTGGAGGTGGCACTCAGTGCTCTGGGCTGGGGACAAGGTGGGGATGGGCACAGCTTGGACTGGATGGGTTTGGAGGGCTTTTCCACCCCAAATGATTCTGGGATTCCATGCTGCTTTTCCTGCAGCTCTGACTGCTCTGATTTGGCATTTCAAGATGCTCCATGAGAAGTGGAACCCTTAACGCTCAGTGTCTGATGGATTTGGGACCAGGAAAGCCCCAGGGTGGGTCTGTTTGGATAACTTCAGGCTTTCTGTACATTTGGAATTGCTTTTCCAGCTCCGAATCCCAAGGAGATGATGCACATGGGAGCTTTTGGGTGCCCTGTGTTTTGAAGAAGTGGAGGGACAGTGTGGAGTTGTGTTTTATTGTGGCCAGAACCACAGAGGCTCTGAGCTGTCAGCACATAATTGTGTCTTTTGTGATTGGTAGTAAAATTTTGTTCTACCAAAAAAAAAAAACAACAAAAAAAACCTCACGAAAAAAGCAAAAACAACCCCCCAAAAACAACCAAACAAAACTCCCCCTTGCCCAAAAAAATTAAACTGCCTAAAGAGGAACAAATTCTTTCTCTCTTCACAGTTTTTCAGATGTGATTTATAGGTGTGTTTTTCCAAGTAAGTCCAAACAAGGCCAGTGAACGGCTCTGAATTAGTTTGATTCTGTTAATTGAAACAAGGGCCATCTGGGTGGAAATGGGAGGGTTTAGGCAGCTGTTTATGTTGTTTCATGAGGGATTTCAAATATTCCCAATTCCACCATTACCAAGGAGTGCTGTTGGACTGTGCAGTGGAGTTTAGAGGTGGAAATGACCAATTAAAAATAAAAAACCCCAAAATTCAGCTATAATAATAACAAATTCCAGCTCTGCAGTGAACTGTTTTGAAGGTATTGACCAAATGTGTTCTGCTGAGCAACAGTCCAAGCTCCACCTTAAAAAGGTGAGAAAACAGAGTGTAAATTAGGGTTTGGTACTGCCTGGACCTGCACGTTGCAGTGCTGTTTGCTCTATAATTCACACCTTCACCCCAATGATTCTTTCCTCTGCGGTGGGGAGCAAAAAAAAAAGGCTTTGGTCATTTTCTGGCCCTTCAACAACGCAAGGAATTGTGTCTCATCTCCAGATTGTTTTTTGTTCACCTGCCTCGATCATATTTTGGCTGTGATACCATAAAGAGAGAAAGAGTAAAGGGAGAAAAATGTCGATGTTGATTTTGGTGTGCTGGGTTCAAACCCCACTGGAATCAAGATTGACACGGAGGCTTAAAAATAAACCTCTCTTGCTCAAATCCTTCTTGTGTTGAAATAATTGAAGACATTTGAGGGGAAGGAAGGGGGCTGAGGTCGTGCTGTGTCCAGTAATGGTACAGCTATTTTTTTTTTGTTTGGACAGTTTGATGTCTTGAAGTGGGTCTTGTTTCCTCTTATTAATTCCTGCAAATATCACGGAAAAGGATCTCATAGCTGAGCCGTGCAGCAGCCAAGTGTTGCACAACCACCTGCCTCTCTCAGATTGCCTTCACAGCTTAGCAGAGAAGTCTGCATTTTTAAAAATTTCAGCTCAGGAAAAAAAAAAGGATGCATCTTTTTATAGTGGGATGTTTTCCTGTGTTTCTGGATCAGGACTGTACTCTTTTCTTTCTTAATTTTCTTTTTTCTTTTCCCCTTTAGGAAATTTTTGGATTTATTTCTGAAGTATTTAGAAAAAGCCACAGCTTGTTTGTCTGAATATTCAGTAAAACAGCCAACAAAATATGTGATGTTCTTGTACAGGTTGGACTGTGCACGAGTTGAGTGAGGTCATCAGCTCTTCAGATCGCTTGGAAAGAGAGTTTGGCCAGCATTAAATTTATTTGAAATCTCCCTGCTGGGACAGGGCTGGCTTGAGGCAGCAGCCACCAGCACAGGCTGGGCTCAGCCCCATGAGAGCCCCCAGTGCCACCAGTGCCACCAGTGCCACTGTCCCTTGGCCAGAGACACGAGCCTGGCAGAGGAGCGGAGCTGTGCTGCCCCCCTGATTTAATTCTAACCAGTTATTAGCACTGCTTTGCCCTGTTTTGGATTCTTTACATATTGTTTTGGAAAAGCTTAGTGGAATCGCAGCCTTTGTATATATAAAATATAGGATGATTGAAGAGCTGGCCACTGCTTTATTTAGCTTCCTCAGCCATGCGTTCCTCCCCAAGCATTTTCCCCTCCTGCTGCCAGATCACTGTTTAAATTGTGGGTAAATACAAAAGGAACTGTGGACACAGTTAAAAAATGCTGGAAGCAGAGTTTACTGGGAAGAACACCTTCCTAGAGGCCTTTTCCTCCCTTTTCCAGGGGTTTTTGGCTGCCAGGGCAGATCAAAAGCCCTGTGTGGGTGCCTCTGTTAAATCTGATGGCTCTCTGGTTATATCCATCCCTGTTTGGACTGGAATAGCTCCACTGTTTGTTGGTTTTTTTTCTTTTAAAAACTGAATTCTTTGGAGTACAGAGAAATTGTAATTAGGAGGAGAAAAAAAAAGAGACCCTTCAAACCACTCTGAAGAGATAAAGACAAAAGAGGCCTCTGTAAAAATGAGGAAGCAAAGAAACATAGCAGGTTCGTTCCTTTTATCTTAAGGTTTTCCTGGGAAAAGCTGAAGGTGGAATGAATGGCCAGGCTCTCCTTTCTGCACCTGCAGCATCGCTCCGAGTGCTGATCTCGCCCTTCACAGAATCCCAGAATGGTTTTGGTTGGAAGAGACTTAAAGATCATTTCGTTCCACCCCACTGCTGTGGGCTGGGACACCTTCACTAGCCTGGGCCTCATCACCTGCAGCTTTTCTTCCTCCCTTCCTCTCTTTCCTGGAGCTGGAAAATTCCTGTGCTCAGGGGGAAGTTTTCCTGTGTTTTTAGCGAGTGTGGAAATCACGCTCGGCTCATAACGCTGCTGGCTCGAGCCTCACACGCCCCACCTGAGTCACCCACAGCTCATGGCCTGCCTCCAAACATGCTTTTGGGAGGTGGGAAGGGCGTGGAAATTGTGTACAGCCCAAATCCAGAGGGATGAGGATAACGTAACCACCGCTTTTCGGGGATTTTGGGAGAACAATGCATGGAAAGTGGAGCTGAATTGCCACTATCTCTCTTCAGATCTATTTTTTTCCCCGTGTCACACGCTGCCCTCGTGGTGCTGTGCCTGTCTGTAGGGGATGGGTGGGTTTCCTGCATCAGGGAGACAACTGAATTATTTCCCTCTTTGCGTTCCTGTCCGTGCTGGAAGCAGCACACGGATGGCCTGTGGGATGGATGTGCCAAATCCCAGCACTGTTTCCACGAGCGCTGTACTGAAACCATGGCATGGAATGGAATTGCAGCTCTGAGGACACGGGAAGGGAATGCATGCCATTCTTCAATTTCATTAAAAGCCGTTAACATTGGAATGACACGGTCACTATTTATAAATCCCCCGTGCAGATGCCTCGGTGCAGCTGGCCAGGAGAAAAGGCTCAATGGAAAGGGAGTTTATTTGCACTAATGGCCCTTTCGTGCTGCTCTGGAGGAGGCTGAGCCCATGGACCATTTCAATGTCAGGGATTATGGCAGGCACAAGTTCTTGTAAGTCATCAACAAATCCCAGTCCTGATTGGAAAACGGCAGTTCAGAACGATGCTTTTGAACCAGAACGTGTTGCTCTGAAAACGTGAGCTGGTTATCCTTAGAGGGAGGAGTTGCTTGAAGTGAAAAATGAAGGGAGAGGAATTGGGGGCGAGGAGAGCAGTTAAATTTAAGGTGTTTTAATTTGTGAGGAGTTCTCGGGGATCCTGGGGTCAGGAGCAGGGGATGGCTCACACAGACCCCACAAGAGAGCCCTGCCCAGCCCAGAGCAGGAGCCGTGGGGTGGCCTCGAGGGGCCAGCAGCACTTACTGATGCCGGAGCTTTTTGGGGTCTCTTGAGCTGCTCTTAGGCTGTGTCTGCAGTCTCAGCTTGGACCTTTTTTCTGTCTGGATTTAGTAAATCTAAGCAGAGCCCAGCCACCCCAGAGAACATGAGGGTTTTTTTCACATCTCTGCTCCTCTCTTCCCATCTTGGGGTCTCCAGCTGTGTTCATTCCTCCCAGACCAGTCTTTCCAGCCTGAAGTGTTACATATTTTAATGCTCACTCTGCTTTCTGGTGCACATTGTGTGTTTCTAGAAAACAACGAAAATAATAAATCACAGAAAATAAATATTTTAATCCCTGACTGACAATCACTGAGCATTTAGATTCGGAAAATATTCAGTCTTCCAACCTAGCATTCCTCAGAAACCATTTGTGGAGTTGCTTTAAGAGCCATCAGCTGCTCACTTCTCGCTGCTTTTGGTCACCTCCCAAAACTCTGCGCTGGACTCTAAGAAGATAAAGTGAGCTGAGCAGCCCTCTGCTCTCCCCAGCTAAGCTTCACTTTCTAAAGAAGGCAACAATTTTTCAAACCCATAATACATCAAGTCAGGGGCAGGGGTTTGCTCTGCCCGCGTATGAACTCGCGTGTGTTGCACATGCAGCTTATTAGGGAGAGCACAGCCCAAAAATCCCCAAAAAGAGCTGCAGTGAGAGCGGCTGACTGATCATTTCTGACAAGATGTTTTTATCTTTAGCCAGTAGCCAAAAGTTCCGTCAAGTTTTGCACGATGGCTTTCAAATCCCCGACGTGTCTCGGAGTTCTCTGGCTCGGGAGCACAGCCTGGGGAGCGACACGAGCCAGGGCTTGGGTGTCGAGCCCACGGAACAGATCACAAGGAGCTGTGCCATTTCCAGGGCTCCTCATCCGTCACACAGCCGCTTTCATCGCTCGCACTGAGGGACTTAAGCAGGGATTATGGCATGAACCCTGCCTTTCCTCCGTCCCGCTCGCTCTGTCTCTCATTAACCAGCTCTAAGAATTTGTTACTCGAGTTGCAGACTCATTGACCCAGATTCCCTAATAATACGGGGAAGAGGAGATTTTTTTCCGTGCTTAATCGCTGGCTTCTGTGTACACTTAGTGCTATTTATATGCAGGAGGACTAAAAGGCTGTAATAAAGATGGGGCCAGCTTTGCAGCAAAATTCCTGCGTGCCCAGAGCGAGAGGCACAACAGGAGAGAGGCGGAGGTGAGGGTGGGTGGATGTTCCCATCCTTGCAGACCCAGCAGGAATTTTTTTGGGAGCAGCCCCTGCTTTTACACCCTAATCCACCTCTGTTGGTTTAGCTCAGGGCTCCCCACTTTGCTCTGGAAATGCCTTTCCATTGAAGTCACATTTCTTTGTGGCACTTTTGATTTCCTCTACCACCGAACGCAAAGCCGAGCAGAAAGGCTGGGAGAGTATTCCTGCCTGGCTCTGCTCAGCCTTTGGCGCTCTGCGATCGCTTCTAGGTCGTGGAGGATTTGCCATCAGCACTTTCCATCCTTGGAGCAGAGCTTCTGTCGTGGTTTATTTTCTGCCCTGAGCCAGCTGGTGGTTCCTGGGAGGGAAACATGGGAATTTCAGCTGCACTCCCCATCCTTTGGCTCCAGTGCTGCCCATGAGATGTTTGGAGAACCAGGAGAGCTCAGGCTGCCTCTTGGCTTTCCTTTCAGGGCAGCCGTTCTTTTGTGAACTTTGGTATGACTCTTCAGTGTCCCCTTAACACCTCAATTTCTGTATCGCTCTCTTGCAAATGAACCATTTCTGAATTCCCTGGAAGTCTGTTTCAGGTTAGAGGACCAAGCAAGAATACATTACATGAGAACAGGGCTCCAGACTGGTTGTGCAAACCATAGGAATTTACATGGGGGGTATTTATTAACTGAATTTTCCAGTGTTTGAGCCAGCAGGACATTCAGAAATGAGGCAGATTTTTTTTTTTTTGGTTGGATTTGGTAGCCCAGCTTTCCCAATCCACACCGCTGAGCGTGGAATAGGCCACCCCAGTGCTTCCCACAGAGCTCCCTGACACATTCTCTGTATTTAGGAAAAAAAAAAAGAGAGATAAATGTCTAGACAGCGCACTAAATTTATATGTGAGCAGATTTGTATCTCTTGTCCTCAGGAGATAAGATCCTGTCGGAGCAGAATCCTGGTTCGTGTTGCTGGGGATGTTTGGTATCTGCAGTAACAGCCTCCCCTGCCTCTTGCAGCCTCTTGCAGCCTCTTGCAGCCTCCCGGTGTCTCCAGCAGTGCAGATGCTGTGGGATGGGGCCTGTGCTGTGACTGGAGCACACTGGGATGGACTGGGATTAGCTTGTTGCCCTTCTTGTCCCCACCTGTTGGGGTTTTGGGTCCCAAAGCCCCTGCCCCCGTGTGCAGACACCCTGTTCAGTGCTCAGCAGGGCTGGTGCAGCAGCAATCACCCCCCAATATCTGCTGTGAGAGGAGAAGGTTCTGACGCTGCAGATAAAGCATAGGCCAGAGAGATAAGCCATGGGAGTGTGCGGTGGATTCCCTTTCGCAGGGCATGAGGCTTGAAATGGACTTCAGGCTGCATGCTGCTGCCTTCAGCCTCTCCCCTGAGCCTTCAGCCTCTCCTCTGAGCCTTCAGCCTCTCCTCTGAGCCTTCAGCCTCTCCTCTGAGCCTCTCATCCTCCCTCCTGGACCTTCCAGCCTTTCTCTGACCATCACGGGCTGACCACTCCTGCAGCATGGGCTGTATCTGCCGCGAGCTGGGTGATGGACCCCATGATTTCCACACTGCACATCCCTGTTTGGCACCAAACTGCCCGCTGTGATCCTGGGGGTCTTTGTCATGGATTTAACTTGTAGGGGGTCACGGGAAGGGCTGTGGGACCCAGGGAGTGTGTGTGGTGCAGGCTGTGGATTTACCAGTGACCCACCAGGATGGCAGCGCTCTCCTCCTCCTCCTCCTGCCAGGCTGCTCTCACTGGAGCTCTGCTCTCCTTGGATTTATTCCCTTCTCCCCCTTTTAGGGGTATTATTCCTGCCTGGCTTGTCAGGGCAAGTGAAGAGAGGATTGATCAGGCTCGAGGTCACTCCCTGGCTGAGCAGCCTCCTCCATGCCACACCCCAGAGAGAGCTCTGGAGCTGAATTTTGTCTGCTGCTGTCAGTGGGATTACAGTGCCACTGCAAACCCACCACTGTGAACAAATGGGTGAAAAAAAATGTTTATTTTTAGAACTGGATCCATGATAAATATGTGGAATTTGTCCAGGGTCTGCCTGCTGTACCTTTTTGAAATGCAAAGAGCATTTCTGTTAAAATACCTCTCCAAAGGTCAGCATAACCTCCAGAATGAGTGTGCTGGCCTTTTGGAGAGCAGGTGAAGCTTCGTATGAGAGCATGGGCCCCATAACCCAAATCTGCTCCGGTGTCATCTGACACCGTAAGGACGTGGATGGAAACGCTGCCTTGCCAAAAGGGTTTCTCCCTCAGGTTTCAGTGAGGAGCCTTAGACCATTCCGCTGTGATTTCTGTGCCATCTGCGGTGCTTCACCTCAGCTTTTCCTTCCATTTCCCTGCCTTTTCTATTCGCTGAAGTCCTGCTCGTGCGTTTGAGGGACATGCTGTGAGCGTCGTGTTTGAAACTGGTGAGAGGAGGGATGAAAGGTGGAAAACTCTGGAATATAAACAGGGATGGAACCTCAAGGCATCCCTCAGGGGACCCAGCAGGTTTGTGTCCCCCCTGTGATGATATAGCCAGGCTCACAGGGCTCAGGGGATTGAAGTGTTTGTGGACCTTACATTTTTCAATCCTTTTAGCTCCCTGTGAGGTGGAGGAAAAGTGTTACTCTCTTTTAGACAGGGAAGTGAGGCAGAAAGAGGAGAAATGACTTGCTCCAAGTGTTGTAGGAATCTCACAGCTGAAAAAAAAAAAGAGTTGGCGGAGCTCTTCAGCGCCTGTCAGGCACCCTGGGGTAGGGTGGCACTTCTGCCACGAGCTCGGCTGTCGTCATCCCACCTTTGGGTGGGAATGCTCAGGCAGGAGAGGAGAGGCTTTGGAGAAGCAGCAGAGGGACAGAAATGCGATCCAAGCTATGGAAGCCGAGCTGCAAATTAGGGCAATTCAAAGGCACAATTCAAAGGCACAAACATCCTGTTGAGCTCCAGAGTCCCCCTAACACCTAATGAGGAAAGCACATGGCCCAGCTCAGTCCCAGGCGTGTTTCAGTGGGAAAACTCTGCCTCCCTGCCTCGGGTTATGTGAGGCTTTATTCCAGCAGCAGGTGTTCACGTGAGGGGGGAGCAGCGTTATAAATAAATTATCCCTTCATTTCCGTCGGGAGCTTTTCCTATTGTTTAGCCACAATATGCTTTCCTGTTTTTAAAAAAACAAAACAGAAAGCGCCAGACCCCGACCCCGAGTTCCCCTCTGGAACTCAGGGTGGACCCAAAGCTGTGTTTGAAGTGTCATTGCTGTCCTGTCACTCGTGCTGGTGGCACTGGCACTGCCACCTTGCTCCTCTGTGCCTTCTCAGAGGGATGAGAAGAACCCGCCTGGGCGCAGTGCCAGGGGCATCACATCCCTTGAGGAGTCTCTTCTCCATCAGGTGGCTGTGGGAGGAAGGCTGGTGCTGCACTGGGATTGGATAAGAGGGGATTTTTGGGATAGCAGAGAGAACAAAAATTCCCTTCCCCCTTCTTTCTCCTGACCGACATGAGGACATTGGGGCCACGGCACTTGCAACAACAGGACGGTTGTTTTTAACTACTTCAGAAGCAAAAATCAGCTCAGTGGGTTATAAAATGAGGGTTCCTTGCTGTTACTCAGCCAGGCAGGGTGTGAGGGGCACCAAGCCCACCTGGTCCTGCAGGAGCCCCGCAGAATGTCCCACGGGAATGGCACAAAGGCTTTGTGCGTCCCCATGGAAAATGGGGTGCTGTGTGGGCCAGGAGGGCTCACCCTGCTGGGTGCTGGCTGGGTTGGTGCCCCCCTGGCTGTCCCTGCTCAGGGACCCCCGATCCACGCTCCCTTTGCAGCAGCACCATGTGTTGGCAATGCTGACAGGCACACACATGGAGCAGCACCCACGTGAGCCACGGGTGGGCTGTGCTGGGAGCAGCCATTTCTGCATTTCAGCTCTTCAGGAGGCAAGAAATGAGATTTCTCCTGGAAATACACAAAGAAATGCCCTTTTCTTGGGGAACATCCTGTGCTGGGACAGTCCTGGGGATGGCTGGCCTGCGGTGCTGCTGGGAGCAGAGGTGCTGTGCTGGGCAGGGGAGTTTAACCCCTGGGGAGGATTTTCCCTTCCCCATCTGCTCCAGGACTCTTTTCACAGCCCTGGCATGGAAATGGCACCCTCCCCTCACTGCTGTGAGAGCAATGATGTATTAATTTACTCTGGTGTATGACAGGATTAACCATTAATTACCTGGCGCTACGCAGCGCCTGTTCAGGTGCAGGACAAACCAAGAGACAAAACACATTTTGATTGTTATTTTATCTTGCTGCAAACTGGAGCTTTTTGCCTTTGACTCCTGTTACAGATGCCTGACTTTAAGGGCTGATCCTGTGCTCAGGGTTTTGCTCAGTGCCTTGGTGCAAGTCCCAGCCTCTCGCTGCCCTCTCTGCTCTGGTTCTGCTTGCAGAAAAAGCTTTCACCACTGCAGCCCTCCCGCCAGCTCTCCCAGCTGAGCTCCCAGCATCTTCTGGTGGGTTTTTTCCAAGAGAGGAAAGCGTCAGAAAATCCTTCCCTTGTCACGAAGCAAAGCCTGGGGTTACACACAGGGAGGAAGCAGCTTGAAGGAAGGGCCTGGCAGGCGCTTCTAAAGCTTCAAACGTGGCAAAAGAGTTCAAAATGAATGCGAGCATGTGATGGGGTTTTATATTTAACAGGATGGCTTTTAGGAGTCAGGATGTGTTCCATTTCTGCTTTAAAAAAATCTACAAAGCCAGGTGCAGAGAGAGGAGGAGAGGTGGAGTGGGTGGGGAATGGGGAGACCGAATTCCCTGGAGCACCCTGGTGGTGGTGGTGGGAGCCAGGGACATGGAGCAGGTCCCCACGTGCTCAGGGACATGAAAAAGAGATGGTCTCCACCTCAGGGAGCTTCTAGCTAAGGTCTAAGATTAAAAGTTGAGCTTTTTTTCATTTCTGCTTCATGCCTGTGTGAACTTCACTTCAGGCCCCAAATCTGCTTTTCTTGAAATCAGTCTCAAAATTGCTATTGACTTTCAATGCTGCAAGATCTCACCCATAAATTCTCCTTCTCCCATCTGTAAAACGAGGATGGCAGGATTTCTGTGCCATCTGCGGTGCTGTGAAGCTGAAAACAATCATCATTTATAAAGTGCTCTGAGCTCAAATGGGAGGTTCTGGGTAAAGGCAAGGCTGTGCAGAATGAAATGTTCCTGAATGTGCCAGCTGAAGGTTTAGGAAGAACAGTCTGGTGATGCAGAGGTGCTCCAGCTGCTGCATGTCTTGGATTAGTTGTGTTGGTGAAAATTCCTGTTCATTATTACAAAATCAGGGCACAGAGGAGCTGGTGGCTGCACATTGCACAAAAATCTCCTAAAATCTATGCTCATCTCGAGCATCTCTGATCTTTAACAGCCACAATTCTCAGAGCTGCTGTCTCTGGCCACCATGGGAGTTAACGGCACAAGGAGGAAGCTCGGAGCCGCAGGTGCTGAGCTTTTCCGAGGGCAGTAGGATGCATCCGATGGGAACAAAAGATGTTCCTTCCCATCCAGCTTTGCAGGGCGTACAAGGAAAGCTGCCTAACCTTTGTCTGACATGGTTTTGCAGAAAGCTGAGGGCCAAGCTGGGACAACAAAGAGCAGGTTGTGGCTAAGCACAATGTTTGAAGGTGAAATATTCGGGGTCTTAGCAGAGTGGTGTAAATCACGCCCAGATGAGCCAACGCCTGGCTCTGACCAGGCCCTCCTGACAGCCCTGCTTTGTCCTTTTTGTCAAGAAAAATTAATCCACAAACACCAGAGGTTTATGTCCAAAAAGGAGACAGAGGTGTCCTGTAACTTTATTCATGAATAAAGGGAGAGCTCATGGGCATTTCCCATGGGGTCTCTCAAATTACTAGAGGATGCAGCCTCTTTTTATCCTAATTTCCCAGCAGCATTTCCCTCTCTCTTTTTCCCATTGGCTGAGGTACTCGAGGGGTACAGACTTTCCGAATCACCTAACACAGAGCCCCTTCTAATGTACATTCCCCCCACCTTTTGTTTCCTTTGTGTCTCTGTTCTTTTTCTCTAAGTCCAGGGATTTAACACATCCTTGGGTGAGCAACAGTCTGTGTCAATTCATGGAATTCCTATGGAATTTATGGTTCCTCCCATTGCTTCTTTCACCTATCAGTTTCTGGCCTTATCTACCAGCAGGCCTCATGTCTCGGATTAGAGACAAATTTCCTAGGTGGAAAGCGCTCTGAACAGGTGCCTCCCCCATAGCAAAGGTTTCTGGCACCCCTCCCCCACAACAGCAGAATATCTCGGGTGAAAGGGGAAAAAAACTCTTTAATTAACAGTACACGCAGGGTGCCCTGCAAGGCACAGGGGAAGGGGAAAGGGGAAAAGGAATTACTAGCCCTGAGTAAACAGTTGATGAACTTTCGTGTCCTTTTCCTCAGGCATAGCTTCCCCTTTCCGGGGTCCCCGGAGGGGCCGGGTGGAGTTGCTCCGGTGGCTCCCTGGATAATTCTCGTCCGCTGTCCTCCGGGGCTCCTCAGGTTCTCCAATGAGAAAGCAATTCAAAGAAAAAAGTTTGTTTGTAACAGACAGTTTGTTTGTAATGGCATCTCCCTCTTGTTCCTCTCGTCCTGCAGACACGAGCCACCAGGCGCGCTCGGTGTCCAGCCGGCCCTACTACAGCCTGCCCAACAGCAGCCATGAGAGACGCTCGGTGCTGGCCATCGCCGAGCCGCCGCGCTTCCACTCGCAGGCCAAGGGCAAGAACGTGCGGCTGGACGCGCACTCGCGCAGGGCCACGCGCAGGAACAGCTTCTGCAACGGCGTCACCTTCACCAACCGGCCCATCCACCTGTACGAGAAGGTGCGCCTCAAGCTGGTGGCCGTGCACCACGGCTGGAGCGGCGCCCTGCGCTTCGGCTTCACCATCCACGACCCATCGCAGATGAGCTCCGAGGAGATACCAAAGTACGCCTGCCCCGACCTCGTCACCCGCCCCGGCTACTGGGCCAAGGCTCTGCCGGAGAGGTTTGCGGTCAGGGACAATATTTTGGCCTTCTGGGTGGACCGGCACGGCAGAGTCTTCTACAGTATTAACGACGAGGAGCCGATCTTGTTTCACTGTGGTATTAAAGTGTCCGGCCCTCTCTGGGCGCTCATAGATGTCTATGGAATCACCCACGAAGTGCAAATTCTAGGTAAGTGTGGCTTTGGACCTGTGGGTTGCTCTTCTGCTTCCTCTTTCTGATCGTGTGTGATCATTTCTATGGGACACTTAGGAAAATTAATTTGCTGTTGGTTTTGTACCTCCAATTAGTCATTTTTTCTTCTGCCAGCAGTAGGGATCTGGAAAGCAATACATTTCAGACATGGCAGTGATGGAAAATCCTAAGGCTGCGCATTATAGGAAGGGATAAATGGAAATCTTTACCTCTGACTTCACTCGGCTTTCTCTGAGCTAGATGTGTTGCTGTGGCATGGAAAAACATGGGCAAGGTCCCAGGGGCTGAGGAGACAAAGGGGGGACCAGTTCTGACTTGGTCTGTTCTTTCCCAGCTCCCTGTTCCCGCCAGTCCATTGGAAAAGCACCAGTCATTGCCCAAGAGTTTCCTGGAGCCTTCCCCAGCCCCTCTTTCTGCTCTTGGCCATGGTCCCACCCAGGCTGGCAGTCTGAGGGGCTGGGTTTGCTGTCGTGTCCCTTGCCTTGCCCAGGGACACCTCTCAGATCCCAGGATCAGGTGGAGCCTGGCAGATTTACAGCCCCGTCCTTCAGGAGGGCTGCAAGAGGGGACGGATCTGTTCCTATTAGCAAGCCCAGCTGATGGCCATGGAATGATTTTCCTTTCGTGGCTTTTACAGCACTGACATTTAGAATGAATTCAGCGTTAGATGGAGTATTTTGAACTGGGCTGCACCACAGGGAACACTTTTAAAATCCAAGAGAATCGCCCTTTCCCGGAGGCTCCTCGGAGCTGATGGAGTTTTAACAACCAAAGGCAGCTGCACCTGCCCGAGGGGATGGTGCTGCCAGCCTGGCACGGAGCAGGCACCAGTGATAAGCTGTGCAATGGTGAGTCCAGAGGGCAGGCAGCTCCATCACACATCCTTCTGAATGGTGCCAATTATTTTACAGGCGAGAAGGCTACACATAAACAACGTTTTTCCCTGTCTGCTGTGCCTCAAATGTGTAATTAAACCTCACCAGCAGCTTATCCTGTAATTGCAGTTGCGACACACTCCAGCCTCTGGTGCTCATCACAGAGGAGAGGAGTGTTTGCTGTATTGGCCAAGGCAGCTGCTTCACCAGAGCTCTCCTTTCTCCTCATTAAATTGGAGTTAGAAATCGCAGCTTCTTTCTGCCCCCCCAGCCCCGGTTGTGCCTGCAGCATTTAAGTGTTCACACACTGAGAGCACCTGTACTCTGATGGGAGGGTTTTTTAATTAAAATACCAAACAAGGGTTGGTGCTGGGCTGCTTCACTCCTCTCCACCTCTTGGAAGACCAGGAGTCTGCCCCATTCATACAGACTCTTAAATTCCACATGCTTTGACTTTGCTCAGTGAGATAAACCCTCCAGAGTGAAGTGTCCAGGCTGCTCCAGGCAGGGCTGCAAGTAGAACTTTCCCACACCTTTACATCACCCCAAAACCTGGCATAGCCCAAGTGAAAACCTGGGAAATTAATTAAGGATCAACATCCTGACTTTCCCTTTGCTGTGAAAACAACTTTCGGCTCTTAAGTTTTCTAACACCTGCAGGAAGTAGCTTTTGTGACAAGCTCTCCATTCAAAACCTCTGCAGGACTGTGAACACCCCTGAGATATGAGGCTTGAAATGACTTTTCTTGGACACACCTGTGCCTGGACACAGGTGTGAGGCAATGACAAGGAGTGTGGAAAGAATATCCATTCATCCTCATGCTCCTTCCCCATCCCTTCTGGATTTGTCTTGCACAAGACCTTGAGACAACAAAATATTGAGATGTTTTCTTTTTTTACAGTATAACCTCAGGGCTATCAGACCCTTCTCCTGGGAAAGCTGTAGGACTACACTGGTTACAGCTTTTCCCAGCACAGGGAACTCCCAGATCACTGCCAGTCCTTTGGAACACTTGGTGCCAGGATGCTCCACGCGTGACTCTGCACCCAGAGCTGTTCATTAGTGGTTGACCTGTGACTGATTTTTCCTTGCAGAGGAACAGAGTCTGTAGGCTGCAATAATAACTGTAAGCATAAAAGCAGGCAGTTTTCTCTTTGCTAATGCCTCTGTGCCTGTGTTTCTCTCACAGACAGCATGTTTGCAGAGACCATGACCACTGCCCGGCTCAGCACCGCCCGGCTCAGCACTTGCCTTCCCCAGAGCAACCACGACTCGGCCAACTTCAACAACAACGAGCTAGAGAACAACCAAGTGGTGGCCAAAATCGCAAACCTAAACCTGAGCCGGGTGCCAGGACTCGGGACTGACAACCACATCATCCCCTGCTGCCCCAACCGGCGGCAGCACGCCCAGGGGGTCCCGGCTTTCCTGGACACTGACCTGCGCTTCCACCCCACCCGCGGCCCCGACATCACCTTTTCCCAGGACAGGATGGTGGCCTGCACCAACTGGCAGGAGAGCAATAGGACTTTGGTGTTTTCTGACCGGCCTTTGCACATCGGGGAGAGCCTCTTTGTGGAGGTGGGACACCTCGGGCTGCCGTACTACGGGGCCCTCTCGTTCGGCATCACTTCGTGTGATCCGAGTACTTTACGGACAAACGAGCTCCCGGCGGATCCAGACTTTCTGCTGGACCGCAAGGAGTACTGGGTGGTGTACCGGGCGTTCCCGGTGCTCAACAGCGGCGACATCCTCAGCTTCATGGTCCTGCCCAACGGGGAGGTGCACCACGGGGTCAACGGGGCCAGCCGGGGGATGCTGATGTGCGTGGACACCTCACAGTCCCTCTGGGTGTTTTTTACAATCCACGGTGTGATCAACCAGCTCAAAATCCTGGGTAAGTGCAGCCGAAAGAAAGGATAACAGAGCACCTAGCTGGGGAGGTTTCCTGGGCCAGAACCGGAGCTCTGGATTTGCATTCCTAGGGTGCAATGTGAGGCAGCAGCTTCTTGTGTTAGCAAGCACGAGTGAGCGAGACATGGTACCTGTCCCAGAAATGTGTGCAGCCTCTGTGATTCCCCCAGGAAAGGAGGAGGCTTGAGCAATAAAACAAGCAGCAGGCAGGGAGGCAGGGCTGGCTGTGGGGGGCAGCTGTTTTACAGTGGGTTTGTTTTTAAAAGCGATTCTTTATAAACAGGGATGGCTGTGGGGGGCAGCTGTTTCTCATTAGGTTTGTTTTTAGAAGGGATTCTTTATAAACTCCTATTCCAGCCAACAGGTATTAAACTCTGCCCTGGTAAGGATGATGATTTTTGTGAGCGCAGCTCCAGTTTAAGCATGGACAGTGATTGCTCCTGAAGCATTGCCACCGCTCGGGGATCAGCTGGCATCGTTCTGATCTATTGCTGGTCACCACTTCCAGCCATTCTCCTTTCCTTCTATTTAGGATTCTGTCAGAAAAGCAGATGTTAATGACTTTGTAAGGCAGGTTTTCTTCATCCAAAGCAATTCCCTTTCCCAGCTGACAGTGAGACAGACACAGCTTGAGCCCACTGCTGCTGGGGGGAGTTGAAAGGCAAATCTTGGATAACCTGGTGCTGGCTTCACTGAACAGGCATCATACAAAGGCGTAAAGAGCTTCAGGCCCTGGGGTCACATCCAAAATCCTGTCCCGTATCATTACAAAGGACAGCATTAGCTCAGCAGCCAGGCTTGCCCTGTGCAGGTGGGGCGGGAGCAGCTCAGCAGCTCAGGGGTTTGGCTGGGCTTGGGGTGTCCCTCCGTGGGCTCAGCTCTCTCCTGTGTTCCCAGGCACAGTGCAGTCCAGCCCAGTGACCGTGTCTCCCTCAGGATCCCCCGGTGGCTCCCAGTACGACAGCGACTCGGACATGGCCTTCAGCGTCAACAGGTCTTCGTCGGCCTCGGAGTCCTCGCTGGGTAAGGACAGCCAGGGCTCGGCCCCCGGGGGAATGGTGCATCGCCTGCCAGGCTGGCAGAAGGAATTGGGGGAAAACACAGTGCTGCGAAGATTTGCACGGCCTGAAGAAGGGCTGCAGGTTGCTTGTATGAGCACCAGTGTGGCCAGCAGGAGCAGGGCAGTGATTGTGCCTGTGCTGGGCACTGCTGAGGCACCTCGAATCTTGTGTCCAGTTCTGGGCCACTCTGATAAGAAGGGCCTTGAGGGGGTGGAGTGTGTCCAGAGAAGGGAATGGAGCTGGGGAAGGGTCTGCAGAATTAAATCCTATCAGGAGGAGCAGCTGAGGGAGCTGGGAAAGGGACTCAGCCTGGAGAAAAGGGGATCAGGAGGGGACCTTGTGGCTCTGCAGAACTCCTGACAGGAGGGGAGTGGGTCAGGCTGTGTTCCCAGGGAACAGGGACAGGATGGGAGGAAATTGCATCTACTTGTGTCAAGAGTGATTTAGTCTGAATATAAGGAATAATTCCTTCATAGAAAGGGTGGTCAGGTATCCAACAAGCTGCCCAGGGAAGTGGTGGAATCACCATCCCTACGAGTGTACAAAAAATGTGTGGCTGTGGTACCTGCCCCATCTGTAGAAAAGGGGTAAGAGGCTCTATCCAGAGCTGTAACTGCTGCTGGCTGGAGCACACTGGGACTTGTTTGGCCTAAGAACCAGGCAATGACTCAGGAGAGCCTTAAAAACTGACTTCAATGTGTTGTAGAGCATCATCTTTGCCCCATCCCAGTGCCTAAACAACCTCATTCCCCCTCCTCTTCCGCAGTGACTGCCCCCAGCTCCCCTTTGAGCCCCCCCATCTCTCCCGTCTTCTCCCCTCCGGAGCCATCGAGCAGCAAGAACGGCGAGTGCACCGTTTGCTTTGACAGCGAGGTGGACACGGTGATCTACACCTGCGGACACATGTGCCTCTGCAACACCTGTGGTCTTAAGCTGAAGAAGCAGCTCAACGCCTGCTGCCCCATCTGCCGAAGGGTCATCAAAGATGTGATTAAAATCTACCGCCCGTAGCGCCCGCCCGCCGCGGGCCGCAGGAAGGGGGAACGCCGCTCGCAACCCACGCCTTTCCGTCCCTGCTTCTGGGTTATCGTGCTGGTCAGTCGTTATCAAGTGGCTCGTTATCTGTGTTTCCTTATTTGACTGGTAGGGCACAATTCAGGGAGCAAAGCTGAGGAGGGTCGTGTGGGGCCTGAAGGCACGGCTGCAGTGCCGGCCGGGCAACGCCGGGGGATGGCTGGGACCCGAGCCAGCTGCAAATGAGAAATTTCCTGTGCCAAGGCTCTCTTTTCCCTCCTCCCGCTCGGGGGAGGCTCGCTGTGGTGCGGGTTGGCATGGGGAGGTTGCCACTTGGGCAGTGCCAGGTACCACTGCGCTTCCCGACCCTAAAACCTGACAGCTCTGGGCTGCTGCCACGGCTTGTGCTGTGGTGGAGCAACATTGGGACGTGGCCCAGCAGGAGGATTCAAACTGATCTGGAAATGTCCTGTAAGGAGAACGAGCTCAGGCCAAATAGTGGCAGAGCCAGACTGTCACTTGTTTGAGCTCTGTCCCCATGAACAGGCTCATGGGGACATGGAGAAGCTGCTCTGGGCTAAGATAAAGTGGCTTTTTCTTTCTGTGGCAGAGCAGGGACTTTCAGCCATGGGGAGCTGCCCTGGGGCAGCAGTGAGGAGCACGAGCCCACCCAGAGCCCAGGCAGCCTCTGGAGCTGTGAGGGGCAGCTCAGGCGCTGTCCTGCTGCCTTCCGAAGCCATAAATGGCAGCCTGTGCATGGCAGGGGCGTTGGGTGGGCACACTGCAATCCTGGCTCAGGACACTGCTGTCTGCAGCCGTGGGGTTTGTCCCCTCCAGGCACACAGCCCTGCACTGGGCTCTGCCCTCTTGGCAGGTGGCACAGCTGCCGTGTCACCCTGTCCTGCCTGCCACCTGTCCTTGACCTTCCCCTGCAGCCATGGCAGGGCTCAGCCTTCTCTTGCCCCACCATGGGGATTTTTTGGAGCCTGTGGTGAGAAATTAATTTCTGACCCAGTCCCACCAGGCTCACCTTTTTTCTGGGGACAGTCTGTGCTGATTTTACCTGTTTCCTCCTGCCTTTCCAGGTTTCCCAGCACAGCTCCCAGCTGCCTGCACGCTGGGTCTCAACTGTAGATAAGACCTTGTTGAGAAAAACAGGGACTATCTCACTCGGCTTTACTTAGTGGGACAGAAAAAGCCTCTGAGGCTGTTAGATGTTGGGATTTCAGAGGTAAATGGGTTTTGGGGGTGGTGTGAGCTACAGGCAGCAGCTGGATGAGCTGGGGACATCCGATTGTGCCGCACAGGGCTGGGGTGAGGAGCTCAGTGTCCTCCCTGCTGCTCCAGCAGGAGCTGCCCTCCAGCCTCCATCCTCTGCCCTCTGCACAGCCCTGCCCAGCCCTTCAGCCTGAGCCGGCCACTTTCCAGCTGCTCCAGGTTCATCAGGAGGATGAGAGAGGAGCTGTCACCGCAGCTCGGTGACTGTGTGCTTCCAAGCGTGTGAGAACAGCTTTGAAAAAGGTGCAATTACCACATTTCAGTCTGGAAAAAGGCAAAATAGAACAACAACTCCTGTGCATTTCAGGGCTTTGGGCACAGAGGGGCAGCCTGAGGGATGTGTGGCCATTCCCTCTCTCCTCCAAGGCTGTGGATGTGCGGTGCTGCTGCCCAGGCATGGTTTGGCTGTGCCAGGAGAGCTGGGCTTGGGTGCTAAGCTGTCCCAGCCCTGTCCCTTGCTGGGCACAGCCAGGGAGCAGCTCACCCTCCTCCCGCAGTGGCTGTGCCAGCTCACAGGGCACCCAGACACTTTCGTTTTGTCCTTGGAGAGCTGATAAACATTTTTATGAAGTGCATAAATGCGAGGCTGCTGTGGAGAGACATCTCTCAGCCATTGCCCTGCACGAGGGCTTTGCAGAGCCCTCTCTGGAGACCTGGCTGATGCCACCGGCAGTGCCACCACCCTCAGCAGAGCCACTGCACCTTCCAGTGCCACCTTTGCCCCAGGAGGCAGCCGGGGCAGCTCCCCTGCAGCTGGAGCCTTATCCAGACCTGCTGCTCCCCTCCACCTCGGGACCACAGGCGTTGCCTTCCCAGGGGTCACCCAGTCCCGCGTTGGCACATCAGGGTCGGGCTGTGGTGGGTGGGCACAGCACCAAGGTGCCAGCACAGGGTCAGGACCTCCCAGCTGCACTGGGAAGCCTTTCCATGGCGAGGAATTGATGGAAAGCTGTGGAATCGCCAGCCTGGCTCAGGTCTGGGCCATCCCCAGGGCCGCAGTCCCAGCGCCAGGGGTGCCCTTTGGTCACACAGTGACACCGGCAGGTGACACCTCAGGGCCTCCACGAGCGGGGTCAGTGCAGCCCGTGTGGGTTTGTTTGGTGTAGCTCTGTTTTGAATTTTTAAGCCAGCAAGGAGAAGCACCGAATGCACCCCAGGAGCTGTTCAGGACACATTGCAGAGGCTGAATTTTTGCTGTAGCAGCCAAAACCAGTTTGCAGAAGGGCAGCAAGGGAACCAGCTCAGCAGCAATTGGGATGGGAGAGCAGTGGACATGTGGCCCTCCCTGCCTATCCAAGAGCAACAGGAATTTTCCAAAATAGGCCTCAAAAAAAAAAAAAAAGGAGAAAAAAAAAAAAAAAAAAAAAAAAAAAAAATTCC
>VZRL01002157.1:1241483-1261895 GCA_013397895.1 Origma solitaria
AAAAAAAAAAAGGAGAGAAAAAAAAAAAATAAAGAAAAAAAAATATTTCCAGGAAAAAGTAGCCTCTTACAGATTTCATTGTTAGTATTCGTATTGCTATTTTTTTTAAACAGTCCAATGATATATGATTTGTACAGAAGATCTGTTTGTGCCTTATAAGGGTGTCTGTGCACTTTTTATCCTTTTTAAAGCAACTTTTAAAAAGAAAAAAAAAAAAAGATGGGAGAAAACCAACACAGATCAATGGTAGTTTTATAGAATTTTGTGTTCACTGAGAATCCTGCTTTATATATATATATACACACACATATATATATATATAGGAGTGAAAAAGTGTTTATTTCCATGGATTTTCCCCTCCTCTCCTCCTTAACCTTTGTTTGAAAATTAAAAAAGGAAGAAAAGAAAAAAAAAGAGATGGGGGATCTCTTTGACCTGCCCCCTTTCCGAGGCAGTTCCTCTCTTGTCGTTACCTTTATGATTCAATACTGTGACCTGTATTATCTTGTTGAAGCTGAATCAGATTTTCGACCTCTGTATTAGGCTTTTCAAGCAAATTTTTTGGGGGGCCGGGGGAGGGAGGGCATCGCACGAGGGAGGGAGCTGCACCTCTACATGTCAGTGCTCTATAGCCTTGTGTTTAGTGCTGTGTGTTTTCCTTTTGTCCGTTTATCTGTTTTCCATGAATATAATTTGACTTGTTTATGAGACAAATAAACCTTTGGCTTGTACAGAGTGCTCTGGAGTGTTTAGAAGAATTTGGGCCGGGGGTGAGCAAAAGTGGGGCAAGACTGATCCAGAGGGGCAGGGGCTTCCAAAATTTTTTAAAAAATAAATAAATTTTAAAAATTTAAAAAAATTTTAAAAAAACACTTTACAAACCTTTCATGAGCTTTGCTCCTGGGAGTCACTGTCCAGTGGCTGCTCAGTCCCTCTATGAGCTGGGAGGGTTTCCTGGCTCATTGAACCCTGCAAATCCTTTAAAGTTTGGGTGTATTTCAGGGCTACAGAGGTGAAAGGCTTTGGTGGCCCTCACCAAGTGCCCCAAATTTCTTATCCAATCTCAAGGAAGGCATTTGCCAGCCTGGCCCTGCTCCTATGCCCTGCTGGGGCTGTGGCAGCCAGAGTGAAGCAGACATGGCAGGAGGACTGATTTTTATTTTTCTTTTTTTCCTTTTCTTTTTTTTTCCTCTTTCCCTTTTTTCCTCTTTCCCTTTTCCTTTTCTCTTTATTCCTTTTTCCCTTTTCCTTTTCCCCTTTTTCCCTTTTCCCTTTTTTCCTCTTTCTCTTTTCCCTTTTCCTTTTCCCTTTTTTCCTTTTTCCCTTTTCCTTTTCCCCTTTTATTTTCCCTTTCCCTTTTCCTTTTCCCTTTTCTTTTTCCTTCATGTAGAGTTGAAAAATTCATTCACAACTACTCCACCCTGGCCAGAGCTGAGCGTTCACACGAACTCCTCGCTCGCTGCAGGTGCTGAAGGAGCCTAACAATTGATGCCAAAATGCCTTTTTAGACACTCTGCTGCCCCACTTTATCCACAGAGCTGATCCCTGAACCCCCCAAAAGCCCCTCAGGACAGGCAGTGCCTCTTTCTCTCTCTGCACTTCCCCAAAATCACCAAGCCCTGCTGTTCTGAGCTCACAGTGACAACTTTTACACTGCCCTGCCCCATTTTTTGGGACACATCCAAGCTTGGGCACCAAGGAACTGCCAGGGCTCCCCTGAGCCTCCCTGCCCAGGATGGACAGACAGACAGACAGACCCCAAATCCAGCCCTGGACAGGAGAGCAGAATTCCACCCCAGAATTCCACCAGTCTCACACACACAAGGGTTCACCAGGGTGCTTGAAACCAGTCAAGCAGTTTCTTTTTATTTCTTAAAAAAAAGGAAACAAAAGGGAAAAAAAAAAAAAAAGACAAACCCAAACCCCAGCAAACAAACAACAACAACAAAAAAATCCATCCCTTAAAGTTGAATGTATAGATAGGGCATGGACACAGCTACATCTACCTTCTGCTGCCCCCCACCCACCCCCAGTAATGGAGATTTATACACACTTACAGAGTATAGAGACACACGGGCGAACAAATGGGCTTTGGGAGCCTGGCAGGGGCTGATGCCCACCCAGGCTGTGCCAAGCCCAGCGTGGCCCCAAACTCCAGCTCCCGGCCCCAAGCCACAGCAATGCCCCCTTGGCACAAGCCCCGAGCTCAGGGGAGGCTGGTCTTGGGCTTGGGGTGCTGCCCCCGAGTTTGGGGGGCTGTGGCCACCCTCCTCCTCCTCCCGAGGTAGTCAGGGAGCTCGGGCACATGTGAGGTACGGGAGGAGAGGCTTGGGGCAGGAGCAGGGCACAGAGCAGGTGCCACCCAGCCCTGGCATTCCCCACGGGAGCTCGGGCAGCCCACGGTCCCCTGGCAGCCGCAGAGTGGCACAGGGGGAGGTGGCAGCTGTGGGCACCTCCTTTGGGGCATCCCAGTGGGGCACTCCCTCCTGGGAGCTCATTGGGAAGGAGGGAGCGATCCTGCGGCGCTCAGGGAGCCAAATACAGTACTTGTGTGAGGAAAAGGGAGCACTACCAGCGCCGAGGCTCAGGTTGGAGGGGAGAGGGAACAGCCACACAAACAGCACAGTCCCCTCTGAGGAGAGCCAGGGCTGAGAGGTCTCTGAGACAGAGCAAGAGACACTTCTGAGATTAAAAGGCCATTCAGCAAAGGCAGAGCGAGGACACGATGCCTGCGAGAAGGACACACAGCCTGTGTCAAGGGCAGGGATACAGCTCCAGCCCTTCCCAGACACCCTGCGAGCTGGATGGGGCTGTGGGCAGCTCTGGCTCAACTCATCCTGGCCCCGCTCCTTTCCAAAGCACAAGGGATTGAGTGGAGCAAGGCAGAGCCAAGGCAGCGCTCTCATCCCACCCTGCAGCTCTCCCGGGAGCACACCAACACCTCCCGACGTGCCACAAGGAGCTTTGTTATTGCACTGGGTTGCAAATTCGGTGCTCACTGCCAGCTCAGGTGAGTCAGCTCCATCAGGGGCTGATGTACCACCCGAGAAAACCGCAGGTGGGAGGGAGAGGAGTCAGCCACAGACCGGCGAGCGTGAATTCCCACGGCAAAAAATGAATTCTGGGGCTTCTGGATACGAGGATCTTCTCTATGGGATCCAACTGCCCCAGCACCCTTCCCAGAAGGATCCTGGCCAGAGGCACCACTGTTTTGTTCTGTATGCAGACAGAGGGATCTCCAATTCCACATTTCCAGGGGAGGAAATATGGGACAGAGAAGGAACTGAGCATCTGGGGGAGTGGAGAACGCTCCTTCAATTCAGCCAGCCTCAAATTAGAGGGAAAACTGTCATTATTTTCAGCAGCAAAACAATTTGGCTGCATTGCTCACACTCGCAATTAGACCAGAGAAGGCAACAGGGCTTGGTCAACACGAAACCCAACCCTGCCTTGGCAGAGGGGCTGGACTGGATGATCTCCAGAGGTCCCTTCCAGCCCCAAAATTCTGTGACGCCCACAGACAGCCAGGTTTAAAGCTCTTCTGGAGAGAAAAGCAGCCCTGAAGCTGCAAAGAGCCGAGGACAGAAAGGAAGAAAGCAGCACTGGGGGACAACAGCTCATCCATGCTCACCCTCCTGCTGGGATAAGCAGCACCGAGGGCACGGTTCAGCCTGGCAGGCAGGAATGGCAGCATGGAAAAACCCAAGCTCTGCTAGCCCAGGAGCCCCCGGCTGAGCTGGGGTGAAATGCGAGTACCTGGAGGATGGCAGGTGGGGTGGCAGAGGTGGCAGGCAGCCCCTGAGCACCAGACACGCCTCCCAATGGGTGGGGATGAGGAGCTGAACTCCCCCATCGTGGATTGCACTTGATAATATCAGCACCGAGGGAAGGACCCAGCTCCCGCCAGCCCGGGGAGCTCCGCGGGTCCTGGAAGGGGTGGCCCCCCATGAGTCCAACAGGCAGGGCAGTCTGTGTGGGGAGGAGAGCAAAACATCCCTTTTCCAGGGCTTTTGGGGTCGTTTTGGTCCTCTGGGCCTTGCATAGAATTCTTTAGCTCCGGAAGCAAAACCCCTCTGATGTTTGGTTGCAGTACTGCAGGGGAGAAGCCTGAGAGCTGTCCTGGAGCAGCACAGAGAGGACCTGTTGCATGAGTGTCTGTGGGGGGATTTTCCCTATTTTTTTTCCACCAGGAGGATGTTGAAGTTAACACTTGTCGTTGTAGAGCAGGGAAGGACCAAGGGAAGATCCCTGTGCAGGGGAGCAAGGCACAGCCCTTAACCAGAGGCACAGCCACAGGAATCTGTTCTCAGCCATCATTCCTCCTTTTTGCCACCTTCCCTGGGGCTCTGCTACACACCCGGACTGAGCAACGTGACCCTGAGCTGCAGGGAAAGGCAAATCCTTCTGTGATCTCCTTTGTTGGTACCATTCCACCTGGCGACTGCTGGATTTCTCTGGAATTCACCACCGAGGTGGCAAAATGTCACTCGAGGTCCATCTCCCCAGCACAGAGAGCCACGGGCACCACGTCCTTGGGGAAAACGTGGGGAGGAGGGTGGGTGGGAGCACACGGGTGAGGAGGGGAGGCCAAGCTGCTTCCTCCACGCTGCTGCCCTGGGGCTCCAGCCGGGAGGTGTGGGATCTCAATTATTATCCTTTCTCTTAAAGCCAGCCTTACAGAAAACTATAAATTAATCTGCTCATTAAATACTCAGGTGAGAGACCAGGGACGCTGTGGCCGAGGAGAGGCTACGGCTTCTTGCGGAGGTAATTGGAAGGGATCCAGCCCTCCCAGCACGGCCCCCCGGTCAGGACCTTGCAGAACCACCAGCCACTGCTGTTCTTCTCGCGAACTTCAAACAAAGTCCCTTCTCGGAAGCTGCTGGTCTCCTCGTCACCTTCAAAATCTGCCACTGCCACGTAGAGAGCTTCCCTGGAGATGTCCAGGCTGCAGATGGGGGCTGAGCTCCTCTCCTTGGCCTCCCCTCTCTCCAGGGGCTTGGAGATGACCTTTGGGTTGATGCTGCTCTTGGCTTTGGCTTCGTCTTGGAGGGAGGCAGCGAGGAAGGGCTTGGCTTTGGGAGGGACCAGCATGGGCCTCCCCGGCACTGTGGAGCCCCTGACCTCGGGAGCCTCCCGTGCTGGGGCCCGCGGCTCGGCGGGGATGGGGACGGGGACAGGGCCCCCCATCTTCTTGGGCGGGGGTGGCCTGCGGGGTGGCACCACAGGGCGCTGGGGAGGGGCGTCCCTGGCGCAGGGGGGGCTCGCCGGGCCCAGGGCAGCTTTGGGCAGTGCCTCTTTAGGGCTGTGGCTGTCCGGCTTGGGCAGGGCTTTGCTCTCCATGCCCAGCCGCTCCGGGAACCTTCCAGGAGCCTCTGAGGACACCATGGCGCTGCTGAAGGGGCTTTCTCCGGCAGCAAGGTCCTGCTCCGAGGGTCTCTCTGGACACTTGGCAGGTCTCAGCTTGCTCCGCAGGCTGCAAATGTCCAGTTTGTCATCGGCCGGGGGCGGCTCAGGCCGGGGGGACGCAGCGGGTTTTGGCCTGATCTGAGGTCTTGACTTCAAGAATGGATTCTGGGTGATGGGCTCAGGTTTGTCCTCCGCAGGCTCAGCTTTCGGCTTGGCTGGCTTGACAATGGGCCGGAGGTTTGGCTTCTTCACCTCCTTGGCCGACACCTTATGTCCACATTCCAGCCCCATTTCGTTTCTCAGCTGGAAGAGTTTGCCCTTCTCCGGCTTCAGCTCCGGCTTCTTGCCGTCCTTGGGGGCTGCCGACTGCTTGGGTGGGATCATGGGCAGAATCACGCCCGGGGGCTTGGGGGGAGGTCTCTGCCTCTCCAGCAACTCTCCCTCTGATTTAATGATGGACTCCTTCCTGGGCGGAAGGCTGGGCTTCTCCTCCGTGTCACGGTCCGAGATCTCCTCGTAGCCGCCGGCGAAGGACAGGTCCCCGCAGTCGGGAGCCTCCTTCCCTTTCCAGTCCTTTGCCCACCTCCCGGAGCAGTCCATGCCGTTGGGAGGAGCCTCTGGCAGAGGTCGGCACGGCCCCGTGGCCTCCTCGCCAGCACTGCCATCGGTGTCACCGAGCCGGAGCTGGGCCAGCTCGTTGGGCAGGGGAGCCAGGAAATTGGGCCTGGAGGCGTTGCTGGTCTTCTTGTACTTGTCAATGAAGGTGGCAGGGGCCCAGCCCTCCTTCTCCTCGATCTGGATGTACCACCAGCCACTCAGGTTCTTCTCAATGACCTGCCCGGGGAAAGGACACCTCAGAGAGCCGCTCTGCACCAAAGGCTCCGAAATGACGGCAGGGTGGCCTTGGAGCCTCCCCAGCCAAAACCACAGAATCCCAGGAGTGGCATCCTGAGGGGACAGGAACCTTGTCCTGCCTGCCAGGGAAGGGACAGCGCTGAGGAGGAGGTGCTGAGCTCTCTCTAGGGAAGGCACAGGGCTGGGGAGGAGCTGCTGAGCTCTAAGAGGGCTGAGGAGGAGCTGCTGAGCTCTAAGAGGGTTGAGGAAGGGCTGCTGAGCTCTCCCCAGGGAAGGCACATGGCTGAGGAAGGGCTGCTGAGCTGTCCCCATCGCTCCCGGAGCGGGTGCCGGGTGCTGGCGGTGGCCACAGCGTGGCACTGTTGGAGCACCCACGGACCCCGTGTGGATCCCACACTGTCCTGCCTCTCTGCAGCTCCAGGAGCGGGGCTGGGGTCTGGGAGGGGCTGACTGGGGCAGCTCTGAAGGAAAAATCCTCTTAGAGAGGCGTAAATCACATCTGCGCACGGAGAAAGCAAAATCACATCTGCAGATGGGTTCTGCCAGCAAAGAGGGTGGGCCAGGAATTTTGGAAGGGCTTTTAACTTTACACCTGGCCTAACTAAGAGGAAAATTTCCCATCTCTAACCCCACTTGTGGTGTGGGTTTATTTTCCTTTCGTTCAAACAGAAAAAAAGGTGGGACAACTGGGGGACAGGAGGCCACCAAGAGCAGTGTGGGGCCAAAGTCTCTTGAGCTCCTACAGGTTCCTATCCCACTCTCAGAGCCTGGAATGTTAACAGAGGCAAAACCATGCCTGGTTTTCACCCAGAACACGATGGGGAGCAGATCTCCCCTGCCTGGAAGGGGAGCTCCTGCCTGGAACAGGTTCCAGGGCAATGGGAGTCAGGAGCACTGCCCTGAGGTGAGGATGTGTGAAGGGAAGGTGACAGTCTCACCTCTACTTTCATTCCTGCCTGGAAGCTGATGCCATCAGGGATGGTGGTCTGGAAGTCAGCAATGGTGTAATATTCCTCTTCCACTTGAGGAGGGACAGGAGGTTTAGGGAGGTTCAAACCTCGAGGCTGTGACAGGAGAACAGCAAAGCCATCAGTGTGTGACACCACAGCCTGCAGGGCCACACCAGGCAGGGGGACAAGATCCCAGGCAGTGACCAGAGCTCCTTGCAGCGCTCCCCTCCCACCCTGTGCCACCCCTGTGCACACCAACTGGCACTTACTATGGTGAGGTCTCGGCGAGGAGGTGGCCTCTGCCTCATCTTTGGTGACTCTGTGGAGGAAGAATTCCAGGTGCTTCTCAGTTTTTGGCTTTTGAGCAAGTGTTCATGAAAGACAAGTGACAGACAAAACAGAAAGGCCACGACCAAGCCTGCCCCAAGGGAAAGGAAGCGCAGGAGGAACCCATGAGCCCACCCAGAACCCTGAGGGGGGCAGGGCACCCACATTTCAAGGGCACCCCACTGGAAGAGAAACCAACTGTCAGGTCCTGTTGGGAAATGCAGCTGAGGTGACCACAAGAAATTGCTTTTGCATTGCAGGAGTGACCCAGAAGACCTGGCCTGCAGAGGGGTTAAGATCACAGAATCACAGAATCACAGGATGGTTTGGGTTGGAAGGGACCTTAAAGGTCACCTCATTCAGCCCTGCCATGGCAGGGACACCTCCCACTGTCCCAGGCTGCTCCAAGCCCTGTCCAGCCTGGCCTGGGACACTGCCAGGGATCCAGGGGCAGCCACAGCTGCTCTGGGCACCTGTGCCAGGGCCTGCCCACCTCACAGGGAAGGATTTCTTCCCAATATCCAATCTAAATCTGTCAGTTTGAAGCCATTCCCCTCATCCTGTAAAACCTCCCTCTCCATTTGTCCTGCAGGCTCCCTTTACTTGCGAGAGGAGAACACCTCCAGCTGAAGCACAGGGGGGATGCCCACCCCATCTGCTGACCCTCAGCAGGTCCCTGTGCCCACGGTGTGTGCCATGGCACCCCCAGCCCCTGCTGCATAACCCACAGGAATTTCGTGGGTTCCAGCCCTGCAAGTCTCTGTCAGCTCTTCTCTTGCTCAGAATCCGTGGGGGAGGTTGTGTTTGGAGCCCACCCCTCCTGCCCAGCACTTACTGCGGCGGATGTCGGCGTTGGGCAGGGCACGGCTCTCCAGCCGGCTGTCCCTCTGTCCCCCCAGCCCGTCCTTGTCCCTGCTGGCCAGCACCTGCTGCCGGGAGATGCCGTCCAGCTCCAGGGCACTCGAGTGAGCGGAGGGGCCCGAGCCCAGCTTCGGGGGGAACACATCTCCGTTCCCCTTCCTGAGGTAGGAGGCAGGGGCCCAGCCCTCCTGGCCCTGGTACCTGTGGGGACAAGGATGGCGATGTCACTGCACAGTGCCCGTGCCACGTCGGGGACACGAGCCCGGAGGGGATGTGGGACACCCCGGAGCCAGGCTCAGGGCACAGCTGGGCTGAAGGCACTGCCTGCTCTGGGCAATAGGAGCTTGCCATGGTCTCCAGGCACCAGCAGAGCTCCCTCGTGACTGAAGCTCCCACACACGCTGGCCCCGGCCAGGGCCAAGGGCTGGGAATGCTCAGTGTTCACCTCAGCCATGGCAGCGGCTCAGGAATGAAGTGCTCTGGCAGGGGAAGCAGAGGGAAAAACCAGAGGGCTGCTGCTGGATTGATGTACCTGGACCTTGGAGAAAGCACAAGCCCTCTCCCTGCTGGCAGCCTGCATCCCTTCCCTGCTCTGAATCTGTTCAGGAGAGGAAGCAGCCCCGTGACCTGATTGAAAAACCACATCCACAGCGTCCCTGCCATGCCAGACACTGGCCCTGCCACCTGGGCTGCAGCACCAGCATTCAGATGGCACCAACTACCGAGCCTGTAATTGCCTCCAGCGCTCCTGTGGCAGCTCTCCTGCGCTGAAAGCGTCACTGGATGTGTTTCTGGGGCTGTGCTGCTGCCAGGAGCACAGGTTCAGTGTAAGGTTAAGAAAATTGCAGCGTGTGCCCCCACCCTGAGCGAGCCCGGCCGTTTGCTCAACCACAGAGAAGAGAAAATGAGCTTCCAGCAGAAAACAGCCCTGAGCTCGGGATGGTGTGGAGCCTTTGGCTCAGCACACGCTGCACGCAGCAGCCCTGGCCAGAGCTGGCCGTTCCCTGCAGGAGCCTCCTGCCAGAGCCAGGGGATCCAGCCTGCCCTGGGACACTCCTGGGCTTTCCCTTCAGCAGGGTGTGATGTAACGCTGCTCTCACACCACTTCCCTTGGCACTGCTGGGTGACAGAATCCACTCTCAGCATGGGAAATCAGGGCATTTCCAAAATTTCCAACCAAAGCTGTGCTTCAACATCAAATTTGTAAGGATGGAGAGAAATGAGTTCTCGTTCTCTGCCCTCCCCAGCTCCCCAGACTCGGTTTGGACTGGGCATCCCCCAGTGCCTGGGGCAGTACCTGATCTTCCACCAGCCCTCCAGGTTCTTCTGGATCACCACCACCACGGCCCCTTTGTCCAGGTTCATTTCATCCTGGTCCCGTGCGGTGTAGGGGTAAATAACCGTGTACTTCTCCTCTGTTGGAAAGAAAGCACAGTTTCACAGAGGCACTGTTCCATGGAAAACTGTCCTCAGCCGAAAAAAGGCTATGAAGTGCTTTAAATAAATGATAATTCTTGCAGTTTAGGTGCAAACACACAGAGATACATGACCATTCAAAGAGAAATGACGGTGAAATGTATTTGGAAATGTAAACTTTGGTGAGCTACCCTGGCCCAAGAGTTCTCTAAAACAGTTCCTCCTCTCCCTTCGGACTAAAGACTTTTTACAGCTCATCACAAAAGCTCTTCCATGCATCCAGTTCAGCTCAAATTTCTTTCTCAGAGCCTTTAAAGTGGAACTGTCCTCTCTAAGGGGAGAGAAATCTCAAAGGCATGAGGGGGCAACCCCATGCACACAGAGGTGCCCTCACCCAGAGCTCCAGCTGCTCTACGAGAACTTCACCATTCAAGCCCCAGGACATCAGTCAAAGCCAAGTGGGGAGCCTGGACAAGAGCCTGATGTCCTGTCCACCAGAACAAAGGGTGTTAAGCAGGGATATGGGATGTTCTTCCCTTCAGGAGGAAGGGGAAACATCCTAAAAGCCATGCAGACATATCAGACAAATGGATCTGTCCATCCTCCCCTCTCCCTCACCTTGTCCTGTTCTCTCTGGAAGAAACACAGGAAAATAATTAAGCCTGTGCTGAGGCAGTGCCACCATAGGATGAAGGCCATTTGGGGAAAAATCTGCCTCCAGAATCCACCCCTCTGGACATTCCCATATCCCCACCATGCAGGTTTCCTGGATTTGTCTTCTGGGAGTGGCACAGAAGGGTCTGATTTCCCACCCCTCCAAGCAGAAAATGTCCTGTCACATGCAGCAAGCTGAGGTGGCTCTGCTCCTCCTGACCCCCCCTTGAGTCACCAACCCCAGGGCTCGCAGTTATTCCAGGAACTAAGGCAGCAATTCCAAGAATCCTGCATGCATGTGCTGGGCAGAAGCAGAAACTCCAGTTTCTGAGCCCAAAAGCACAGGTGAGAAGAAAGAGCGGAGAGAGGAGAGGGATGTGCACATGGGTGGCCTCCAGGAGGGCTGAGCAGCAGGCGTGGCACGCACGAGGGCTGACACATGCACAGCACACCAACATGCACACAAGGCTCCGAGCACAACGCGGGGCAGCCGAGCCCTGCGTGGTCCACCTTGACCCCATCCACTGGTGTACAAGTCCCCCAGCGTCCGGCGGCGGCCGAGGTGCCTGGGCAGAGACCAGTATCTCCAGGGCACTGGGAGCAGCATGTCGGGGAAGCAGGAGAAGGACAAGAGAGGGTGTAAGGAGGCAGCACTTCAGCTCCGGGAGGAGACAGGGCTGACGCTGGCAGTGGTACAGAAACTCTTCTCGCCTGGAGCTCTCCCCAGCCTGAGCCCCCTCCCGCCCCCAGCTGCCCAGACTGGGGCTGAGCCAGGTCCTGCTCTGCTTTGAGTGCTCAGGGTCCCTGGGAAGGATGTGCTATCCAGGGGCATGCTGGATTTGCTCCAAGGACAGGCTGGAGCCTTGCTGTTCCCACCAGGGGAGCTCACACACACTCTTTGCTCTGTGCTGAGGTCACACGCATTGCCCGAGGAGCTGGCCTTTGCTCCTCCTCCTCCAGGGCAGGTAAAACACCTCCCTGGGCCCTGGCTGTGACACCTTCAGCCCCTCTGTGGATACACCAGCAGTGCCAGCTGCAGCACTGGAGCAGAGCACTGGACAGGCAGGACCATTCCAGGATTCTGTTCCTGGGTTTTTCCTCGCCCAGGCTCGTGCCCTGCCCCGTTCAGAGAGGGTGGTGCAGGGTTCCGTGCAGCTCAGCAGGAGGAAGCTGGGGCAGATGCCTCCAGCAGCTCCTTACCTTCATCAGGCTGCATGGAGAAGTCGTCCTGGACTCCATCCTGGGCCTCCAGGCAGGTCGCTGGCACCCAGCCTTGCTCCTCCAGCGTGCTCACAAACCACCAGCCTGAGAAGAAAACAGCAGGTGGCTCAGCCGAGGGCTCTCAGCAGCCAAAACCTTCCTCCCTCCCTCCAAACCATGAGCCCGGGGGTTGTGACCCCTTCTTGCATCTCCACGGGAAGCTGGGGTGACCCCAAAGCAACAGAGCCAAGCGCTGTCCAAGCACAGAACTGCAGCTGAGTGACATCAAAAAGTACAATTCCCTCCCCAGGAAATCAAGAGAGGCTCTGAGAGCTGAATGGCTCCAGCCACTGCATTTGCTTTTGGTTTTTTCTGCCCCTTCATGGTTCATTTTCCCTCAGTGTGGGTCAGCAAGCTTGGGCTAATTAGCAGAGATGAATACTCTGCGTGTGAATCGATAGCTGAGTCCTGCTGAGCTCGCCTTCTTTACGTTTGTGGAAACAGCAAAATTGAAAAGCTGTGAGCAAATGCAGAGTTTAAAACATCAGCTCTCCCAGAGGAAGCCCAGCCAGCTCCAGAGAGGCCACAGGCAATTCTGGGCCCCCCTGTGTGTCCAATCAAAACCAACACATGCTCCTCGTTATTAAAAGCGCAATTTATGTCTTTAGGGGGGAAAAATAAAGACTGAGTATTACCCTCCGAACCCCACCTGTGAATCATTTAGAAAGACAGCTAGATTGTCAGGGAGGGAATCAGCTACCTGCATGGGAGGGAAAACCAGGGCTGACCTTTGATAAATAAATGATTTTCCACAGCTTTTGAGCTGGCTGTGCTAATCGTTTTGCTTGCTTCAGGGTTGCTTTTATTTTTCTCATTCTCAAACAGAGCTGCTGGTGCAACTGATCCTCTGGGGGCCAGCTCTCCAGAATGTTAAAATCTGTTTTCATGGTTTGTCTTAAACTCCCCACAGCAAGCTACTTCTGTAAGCTTCAGGGAACAAATTCCCCACAAACTCCAGAGGTTGGGTCCACGACATGGCTCGGTCCCTTTGCAGAGGTTAAGAGCAAATTTAAGTTTTGAAGCAAGCGAAGAGCTTGGCTGCCTGCCCACAGGAGTTGTGGATGCACGAAGGGGGCTTTGAGGGGCACCACCACCTCTGTCACTAAAACAACCGTGCCAAGCCCAGGGATGCCTTTCATCCTCAGGACACATCAGCGAGTTTTTTAGCAGGAAGAAGCAGAAAGTAGAGACTGAAGAAGGTGGACGGCACGGGGACAATCAGACAGCCCTTAGAGACAGCTCTGAAGCTTTGTCCACACTCACACACACCAGAGCTGCTTCCTCCACGTCCCACCTCAGCTCCCCATCCCCGCGGGATGCCTGGGGGCTGTTTTGGTTAAGGAAAACACAGAATTGCTGCTCCTGCCCCTGCTCTGCGCCCCAGAGCGGAGCCGGAGCCCTGCGCCGAGCCCAGCTCCCTGTACCTGATTCGTTCTTCTCAATGATCTCCACCACTTGGCCCACGCACAGGCTGATCTCCGAGCTCTCCTGCTTCTGGTAGTCGGCCACCACGACATACTGCTCCAGCACCAGGGGCTCGGCCGAGGCACCGTCAGCTCCTGTGCAGGGGGACAAGAATCGCCCCATGTGCCGCATCAGCACCGTCCCCAGGGCACGGCCACCGCCACCGAGCAGATCCAGGACACCCCGGGGAGCCCAGCGTGAGAGGTGTGAGCGGAGACCAGGGCACGGTGAGGGGGAGAGGTCCAACCAGCAGCCAGGTGAGATGGGGACAGCCAGGTGACACCTGCTGCTGCTGCTGCTGCCCGCCACAGCCACCCAAGCAACCTCACCACCGCAGCACGGGAGCTCACAGCAGCACGGACCTGCTCGGGGGTCAGGGGAGCCTCCTGGGCACATCAGCTGCCCCAAGGCACAGACCAGCCCCAAACACACAGCTGGCAGTGTGGAAAAACCCTGCTGAAATCCTCAATACCCCGGAGGAGGTGTTTGTAGGACAGGGCAGCATCCCTCTGCTCATGGCCCCGCTGTGTTCAGTCCCCTCGGCTTGCTCTGCTCCCTGCCCAGCTCCTCCTGCTCCATCCCAGTTCCGTGGCAAAAAACAGGAAAAAAATACCCCGAGGATGAGCAAAGGGGGCGAGACACACGGGGAGCAAAGCATTTGTGTGGCCAGAAAGAGGAAAACCGGGGGCGGCTGGATCGCCGGGAGCTGCAGGATCACCAGGAGCGGAGCTGGACCGGCAGCAGGTGGCACTGCGGGATAAGGCCGGGATAACTATGGGATAACCACGGGATAACCACGGGATAACTACGGGAAAACTGTGGGATAACCATGGGATAACCATGGGATTACTACAGGATAATCATGGGATAACCATGGGATAACTACAGGATAACCATGGGGGATAACCATGGGGGATAACCACGGGATAACTATGGCATAACCATGGGATAACTGTGGGATAACTATGAGATAACCATGGGATAACCATGGGATAACCATGGCATAACCGTGGGATAACCATGAGATAACCATGAGATAACCATGGGATAACCATGGGAGATAAATATGGGATAACCATCGGATAACTATAAGATAACCATGGGGGACAAATATGGGATAACTTTAGGATAACCATGGGATAACCACGGGATAACCACGAGATAACCATGGGGGATAAATATAGGATAACCATGGGATAACCATGGGCTAAGCAGGACACCAGGAGCACTACAGGACAATGAGGACACCCAGGAGTGCTGCCAGCCCCTGCTGTCACTGAGGGGAGAGAGGCCAGCCTGCTCTGTGCTCTGCAAGCACCCTTCCCTTCAGGACAGAGCCCTGGGCATTCCCTTCGTTCCACCCCCCAAGAACCCCAGAGCCCCACAGCACTTCCCCATCCGCCTCCAACAACCTCCAAGAAGCACCAAAGTGGCAAAAAACCCTTGCCCAGGACTCCCTCCACCCCAAGCTCTGCCTTCCAACCCAACACTGCCTTGCAGCTTCCCAACCTGCCAGGGGAAGACACTGTTACATAATTCCACTCTCCCCTAATTTAATTAATACTTGAAAAGCGCTTTGGAAATAGCAGAGTGTTAATTATGAAAGGTACACGAGGGAGATGTCTCTACAAACAAACTGTGAGGCCTGCTGGTAGATAAGGCCAGATACTGACAGGTGAAAGAAGCAATGGGAGGAACCATAAATTCCATAGGAATTCCATGAATTGACACAGACTGTTACTCACCCAAGGATGTGTTAAATCCCTGGACTTAGAGAAAAAGAAGAGAGACACAAAGAAAACAAAAGGTGGGGGGAATGTACATTAGCAGGGGCTCTGTGTTAGATGATTCAGAAAATCTGTACCTCTCGAGTACCTCAGCCAATGGGAAGAGAGAGAAGGAATCTGCGGCCAGGAAATTAGGATAAAAAGAGGCTGTGTCCTCTAGGAATTTGAGAGACCCCATGGGAAATGCCCATGAGCTCTCCCTTTATCCATGAATAAAGTTACAGGACTCCTCTGTCTCCTTTTTGGACATAAACCTCTGGTGTTTGTGGATTAATTTTTCCTGACAATTATTACAGCACAAGTGACACAATGGAATCACACACCTGACTGCAGGTGTTGAGTTCACAGGGCCTGTGCATTACTCTGAGTATCAAATTTTGGGTCGGGGCAGAAATCCCATCTGGGCCAGGCACAGCAGATATTCAGGAAAATCCCCTCCCCGTCTCCAAGGGCTGTGAAATTCCACAGGAAGAGGTGGTTCCTTGGGACAATGAGGTGAAATACAGTGAAGAAATTCAGACTGTTGTCAGAAATGAGTTCCCATGGCAAGTGCACCTGCACCAGCTGCTCCCCCATCACAGGAGAGGCCTCAGCCTCCCAAAAGATCTTTCCTAGGGGAGAACCTATTTCAGGGCGTAGGAAACTTGAGGTGCCATTCTCATCCCAAAAGGGCGATGAGCAGAGATGGACAAAATCCAGCAGGTCCTGAGGGCTCCCAGGACGTTCTGCTGCCTCGTGGAGAAGTTCTCCTGTGCACAAGGTCACAACCTCTCTAACCGGTTCTGAGAAAGCCAGACCACAACCAAGATTTAAATGAGCCACGTGTCTGCAGTTATTTAAAGGAAAAGGAAGGAAATTGTCTGTGTTAATCTGCTATAAACAGCACTCTGCACAGCTCCAGGTGAGCTTGGCCAAGTGCAGAGGATCTGTTGCGGCTCATGAAAGCTTCCTCCACACCAAAACCCAGAGGTGGGGCCCCAGACAGAGTTAAAAATAGCCCTCCAAAGTCAACGGTGGATGCAGGGACTATCTGTTCCACCAGCTCAATTAAAGGTTTGTGCTCAGAGTGATCTGAGGATCTACCCAGCCCCTGAGAGAAGAATAACAACTATAGGAAGAGCTAAGTACTCCCCTTTCTGCCTCCCTTGCTGTAATTACGCCGTTGCTCTGAGCTATTTGTAGTTTCAGCAGCCAATTCTGGATCCTCCAATGTACCCATTAAACCAGCAAGAGAAGCGGTAAACTGAGCTTGGAGGAAGAAGTAGGCGTTAATTTTGGGAGCATCTTCACCTGACATAATCATCCTCAACCGCAAAAACACACCCTGGAGTGAACAACAACATTCTGGGCACGGCCAGACTCGGGATCCTCCAAAATAGCAGCGATGGAAAGCTTCGCAGGGAGATGGGAGACTGAAGCTCTGCAGGCGGGGAGGGGAGAATTTGGACAGCCCCACAGAGAGGGGGTGTGTAGTGGCACTGTTTTAGAAATCTTTCTCTTCTTTCTCATGGAGAATAGAGATGTTGCATTTTTGTACTTTTTAATCTCTGTGTTTTGGAACTGGATGTTGTAGGGTTGTAACCTATCGTTTTAGGGGGTGGAAAACTGCTGACTAATAGCTGCTAGATTATTAATGCATATATAAAGAAAGTATTGTAAATAAAGTCCTCTCAATCGCCATCTTGAGTGCTCCTGCCTGACCTCCCTGCGAGCTGTGAATCTCCACGAATATCAGAAAATTAGAGCCAACAGGGGTGTGCAGACAGCTCGGGCAGGAGCACAGACTGAGCATCCTCAGCTCTTCCCAGCTGTGAGAATCACACAAACGTGGCCTGGAAATGGAGAATCCCTCGAGCCAAGGGACCACTGAGGGCCCTGGGCTGGGCGTGCAGAACTGATACTCATCCTTGACACAGGAGAGACACTCAGCACATCCCCGAACCAACCCCAGGCTGCTCAGAGCAATGACCTTGCTCTCAGCCAGCCCAAAAACTCTGCAGGTTTTGTCTGACCAGAAACTCGGCCATTCACACAAGGGCTGAGATGGAAATCTCACAGATATGGGGCTGCTTGTGATGTTCTCAGCCTTTCCAGCTTCTGGCTTTGCAAGGGCCAAAAGTGAGGAACTAACAGAGCTTGGGCATTGGTGCTTCCAGAGAGAAACAAAGAGCTCAGCACTGAATTAGGGGCACAGGGTTTGAAGCCAGTTGTACACTCCGGCCATTGCCTAATGCATCTTCCAAAAATGTCACACTTTGCATAAAGTTCCTTCCTCCTCTGCCTGTGTGGATCAGAGCCAGAGCTCTCAGGGCAGTGCCTGTCCCACCAGACCTGAGGAGTTGGTGATCAGTGCTGCAAGAGGGACCTTCCTCCTGCTCTCACGTGAAATGGGCACTGAATGCTCTGCTGAATTCCCTGCAAGCCCTCTCATCTCTCCAGGGATTTTTCCAGAACTGGAAAAGAATCCCATGGAGATACATTCACCAGGGGAGTTTCAGATTGGTCCCCTTTGGCTGCTGTGTTTCCCCTGCCTCTCCCCAGACCCAATTCTGTGCTTTGGGGTCTCTCTGCCCACACAAAGGGACGTGGCCACACAAGGAAGCAGCAAAAACCAAACTGGCAGAGGGGCATTTGAGGTCTCTGCCAGCCTCCTTGGGCAGCTCCACCCAAATATAAACTCTGGAGGCAGTCTGAGGTTCTCTTGCACAAACCCGTGGCTCTCCATCTGTGCTTTCCGCGGAGCTGTGAGAGGCAGAGAGAATAGAAACGCTCAGAACAGTCTCGGGGACTGATGGGATGACTACTTTTAGACATATCTAAATCAGTGGCCAAGGCAGAGCCCCGAAGTCTGGGGAATTATCCACCCCCTGCAAGTTGCAGGCTGTGCACAGCCCACGCCTGAGGCTCGCACAGGTGGGGCTACAAATGCTGGTAAAAAAAGCTAAGCAAAGAAAGCAGGGTTTGTTTTTTTTTCCTAGTGCTCACATACACCAGGCACTCCTCGAAACCCCAAATGTCATCTGAGTCTCGTGGTCAGCACAGGAGCAGCACTTTAACCCACTCTGCATCCCAGCGTTTGCTCAAATCCTATTTCCAAACGGGGCTTGCTGCCGCCACGAGCTCCGAGCTCTTTCAACACTCTCCTCAAGAGAGTTTTTGCCTCTCTGGCAATTGGGAGATTGTTTATTGTGGGGAATCCTCGTGATTTTTGTTTGTCAGCAGCTGTTGGATGACCCCTCCCTGGATTGAAGGAGCATTTTTGTGCCTTGCTGCACATTTGCTCCCTTCAAAGCAGGCTGGGCTTGAGGACCCAATGAACCATCAGAGATTTCCTCGAGGAATAGGAGTTGGGGTGACAGCAGCTGAACCAAACTCTGTTCCTACTGCCAGGAAAGGCAAGACAGCGAGAGGAGGCTCTGAACACGTCTGGCAGGAGGCATGAACCCTGAGGAACGTTCCTGAGAGCAAACACCTTTCCCTGACGGCTGCTGCCAGGGGCAGAGCAGCACATCCTGCTCTGCCAGAGCCGGTCCTGCCTTGAATGTTATCCAAACTCTTCCTTCTCAATGGAGAATTCCTGTTTCTCCAACAGACAGTGTCCTTAAATTGAATTTTGCCCTCATTGAACTGTTATATAGCAGAAATTTGCTTCCTCTCAGGCCTAGAGAGGCCTTCCCTTCTGTTGCCTCATGAACAGGAGTCAAAGTGATGTAAACACACACTGATCTCACAGGGAAATACAACACTTCTCCCTCAGTCACCAAATGCTCCTGCTGAGGCAGCACAAGAGGAGGTTTCAAGATGAGGGCGACTGTATCTATATTTTATATTCATTTTAGCAAAAAAGAGAAGAAAAATAAATGCAGTTTTGTCCCCATGGCTTCAGAACAAAGCCAGGCTGTGCTTGCAAAAGGCTCAGGAGAGCTTTAGAATGACCACCCCGATGTCCTGCTTGGACAGAGAGAGGTCAGAGTTTGATGAGGAACTGCTGCCCAAAGGTTTTAACCATCCTGGTGAAAGTCTGAGCCCCACAGGAGAGCACTCAGCCCATGGGAACAGATCAAACCTGGAGCCAGCACCACCATCAGAGCTTCCCATGTGCATCCTACAGTCCCTCAGTTAAGAGCCTGGGACACCACCAGGTCCCTCTTGAAGCAGGGATGGCCTCCAGTGGAAAAGAAAGTGGAATCAAGCCTTTGGGTGTGCCCTGTGCCTCTGCTCTCTCCTGTGAGAGGAACCCGCTCGCCTACACGAGGATTTGCTCATACAGCTTGTGGCAGCGCCAGCTCTCTGGCCAAAAATCCCTTCCACCACTGATTCCAGCAGGATTCCCACGCGGCCAAAGCTCAGACCTTCCTTCCCAAAGAACCTCAGCTGTTTTCACACCTCCTGCAGCTCCACGAGCTGAACGATGCCTCCCTAAGCCACGGATCGAAGGCAAGCTCAGAAAACCCTAAACCACACCACCGAGGGAATCTTTCGGAGATGTCCAGAGCCAAGCACCTTCCCATGGTGAAGGAGAACATCCTCCTGCAGCGGGAGACTCTCAAACCCACCCTGCCCCCCGGGCAGCTCAAACATTGCTCTGGACTCCCGAAATTTCGCATCCCCAGCCCTGCAGACCTCCAGCAGGAGCTGGGGCACATGGAGCTGCACCAGGAGCCACCCCCAGCTCCAGGCTGTCCCTCTGCCCCCGCCCCGTGTCCACCAGCCACCACAGAGAGCCACAGGGGATGTGAGAGCTTCTGGCAAGGGTGAGCGCTCCTTGCCCCCCAGCTGAGCAGCTGTGCCCCCAGAAAGGCGAAGCAGAGCGAGGGAGGAGCAGCTGTGCTGTTAGTACCTCTCTGCAGGAAAGAGGCTGATCTCTGGACAAGCCCTGAGGGAGGAACAAAAGGACGGGAGACAAGGCATGAGGCAGGAGGGGAGGGCCTGGGGGGTCCTGGGGAGTGGAGGGGAGGCCGGGGCAGTGCTGAGAGCCGTGGGCATCTGAGCCATCCACGGAGGCCCAGGGGATGTGGGATGGGGCCCTGGGGCTGCAGTGACATCCCAGGGTGGAGGGGCTCCCATGGGGGAGCAGAGCAGGGCTCGGTGTGCCCTGGGGCTGGGACTTGTCCCACGGCAGGAGAACACGGCTGGGCTGGAAGGAGGAGCAGCAGAGCAGCAGAGAGGAAAGCAGTCCTTACCAGACCTCTTCTTCCCAATGGGCTCCCTGAAAAAGAGAAGGAACAGTGTCAGCAGAGGGATGGGGCAGTTGGGGTGTTGGTCAGGGGAAAAACCCACCCAGGAAAGCAGAGCTGTGCTGGCTCTGGTGGGGCCACCGATCTCCCTCAGGCAGCTCACGTCTCCATGGGCATCACTCACCCTGCAAACAGCCCCCGTGCCCCCCCTTTCATTTCATAATTTAATGTTTTGTCCTTCCCAGGTGAGCT
>VZRL01002157.1:1262023-1313261 GCA_013397895.1 Origma solitaria
ATTATATTAATAGACAATTAATAGTAATAATAATAAAATTAATAATAAAATTAAATAAAATGCAACCAAGATGGACTGGAAACAAATGGCACATTGTTCCAGAAACTGAAGACTGTTGAGTTCAGAGACCACAGGCTGTGCAAAGACCTCAGTGCCATGTCCCAGGTGCACAGACCAACAGAGGAATCTAAGGGACAGAGCACCCCAAAGATTTCTAGACAGAGACAGCATTGCAGAGCTAAATCCAAATTTATTAATAAGCCCCATTAAATTTGCCCCAGCTCAGAGGCACAACAGGGAAGAGAAGCAAAGCAAGGCCAGCTGAGCAGGCTGGCGATCAGCAGGTGGGAATGGCACCCCGATGCTGATGGGAAGAGCTGTTGTTTTTCCCCTGCCTCCTGCTAAAGCCATCACTGTAACTCATCCCCCGTTTCCTTTCTCCGGCTGCTCCGTCTGAGTGAGGGGGCAAGGAAGGAGCTGCAATTTCACTTTGCTGCTGGGATGTTCCTGGCAGGGACACAAAGAGCTGCAGGTCTGAGGAGCAGCAGCCCCAGCCCAACCTCCTCAGAGGGGACAGGGGCTCAGACGAGACAGGAAACAGCAATAAAGCCCCGGCAGCATCTCCTCCTCCTCCTCAGATCCCTGTGGAGCAGAGCAGGGCAGCAGCACAGCTCAGTGCACTGGAAACTCACAGCTGCAGGAGAAGAGAAGTAAAAGCCACTCTGCCTTGCCCTGTGAATGGCATTTAGCCCCAGCCAGGCAGGAGCACTCAAGATGGCAATTGAGAGAGTTTTATTTACAATTCTTTCTTTATATAAGCATTAATAATCTAGCAACTATTGGTCGGCAGTTTTCCACCCCCTGAAATGATAGGTTACAACCCTACAACATCCAGTACCAAAACCACTGAGACTAGAAAAGTACAGAAATGCAACTTATCTCTATTCTCCATGAGAAAGAAGAGAAAGATTTCTAAAACAGTGCAACTACACCATAGAGGGGGAAAAACCCAGAAATGGTTCTCCAGCTGCTCCCCAGAACTCTGAAGCCAAAGGTTCCTGTGTGACTGGAGCCTCACTTAAAACTCAGCCAACAACACAGTCTCAGAGTCCTTCAAGAACCTCACAATCCCCTGAAAGGAAACTCTGACACATGGAGAACTCAGCACGTTCAATAATCCCCAGGCCACGTTTTTTTTTCGGAAAAGAGGGTCAGGTTTCTCAAGGATCTTCTCTAGACAGCATCTCCGCGGATCCAGGGATGGGAAGGAATGATGTGGGGAGCACAGGGGTTCAGAACAAACACGAAGAGGCTGCTTTTCACAGCCTGGAGGAGAGCTCTTAAACTACTCACTGCAGGATGCTGGGGGCACTGAAAGTCTTCATGGACTTACAGGGTGATAATTCAGGCAAGAAATGCTAATTGAAAGTCATTAATTATAATCCCAGGTCTAAAGAAGAGTTGCTACAAGCTCACTTGAGTTTAGAAATGCTTTCCTAAGGCACATTTGGTGGCTGCTGGGGCAGGCAGGTCCCTGAGCTGCAGGGAGGTGGCCCTGAGGCTGTGACACAGAAAAACCCACCCTGCAGTGGGGCTCACGGGAGAAAAGTGCCCTCAAATGTGGCTTGGGGACCTCAGCACTGTCCCTGCTGCCACAGCCAGTTCCTGAAGAGGTGAAGGACTGGAGCACCAACACAAGGAAAACAACTCCAGCTGCTGCAAACCCACCCAGGAGCCACGAGATGGATCTGAGGTCAGCATTTCAAGAAAACGTCTCCCTCATATTAAAAACCCTCTCTTGTAAAAAAAAATATATCCTTCTGTAATACAGTAATGCCACCAAAATAGTTGTCAGGACGGAGTTCATCTTCTAAGCATTCAGCAAGCCTGGAGATGTTTGCAACATTTATGCAGGCGAGGAACGGGGTACAACAGAGCCCTTGTCTGGGAGAAGTGATGTTTAGCAAATGCTCCAGCAGCACTGAAAGGAGTCCCTGTCCCCACTCTCCAGGGCCACTGCAGAGTCAGCCAAGCTGAGCCCTCAGGCTCAGAACCTGCCCTTGGAGCTCAGCAAACCCAGTGCCCTGTCCAGGGAGCTGGCACAGGGCAGAGTGCTGCAGAAATCTGGGATTTCTGTCTGCTGGCATCCAGAAAAACCAGCTCTCAGCAGAATGGGAGGGAGGAGGCTGGTTTGGAGCTGGGGTCCAGCCCGAGCTCCTGGGGAATGTGCACGGAGGCAGCAGGAGAAATGCAAACCGAATGCTTGGTGTACAAGCTGTAATCCCAAAAGGTACAATCCAGCAAGAATCCTTATCCAAACCAACATCAGCAACTCAGGGATCTCCAGTTCACCAGCAAAAGCTCCTGCAGTGGCTTCCCACAGCCCCTCCATCCCCGAGCAGGGACCTGAGGCTCCCCTTCTTCCAGCTCATTCCACAAACTCCACGGGGTCACTAAGAGGGAGTGAGGCTGCTGCAGGCACAGCCTCAGCACAGCTCTCCTCATTTCCAGCCCCAGCACTCAGCCCTGTGCTGATTCAGCAGCAGCTGGGACTGAGCTGGGAGCTGTTCCCTGCTCCCCCAGTGATGCTTTCCCTGGCGGGGAGGAGCAGGATCCTCCCTCTGCACTTGGTCCTCCACCCCAGCAAAGAAAACATCCACAGCAGCACGGCTGAGCTGCCCTTGAAACGCCCCCAATTCCTCTCCCTTCGGCCAAGGGCTGTCTGGCAGAAAGAGCAGGAAGGCAGGCTGGGGGTGTGAGCCCAGGGGGTACCCAGGAGTATGGAAAAGAAGGAAGAAAACAGTTTAAAAATTTTTAAAATTTAAATTTTTTAAAAATGTATGCCTTTTTAAAATAAAAATATTCATGAGCCAAAAGGTTCAAAGCAATAACTTCTAAGTGGCTTATACATGATGGGCTGCTCAGCTCCCAAAAAGAAAACAGTGAAAGATGCTTTTAATGGAAAAGGTTTCTCATGGCCAGGGCACATCCCATCCCCAGCCTCTGGGAAGAGCACCCCGACAGCTCCTTCCCCACCACATCCCACCTGTGACTGTGGGCAATGAGTAAAAAACTACTTAGTAATACTAGTAACTTACTTATCATTAATATTTATAACTTATTAATAACTGTTAGGGCCTTGCTTCACTCCAGAGTTAACCTGGGCTCCCCCATGTCCCACAGCCGAAATTCAGCTGCAGGAGAGCGAGCAGCTGAATGCCTTGACTCAGCAGTGGCTCCGTGCCCAGCCCTTCAGCCCTCCCCAGCCTTATTCCAGCAACACTGCTGTGGTTAAAAAGGGCTCAGAACTGAAAAAGGGTGGCTGGGAGGTGAGGGGGTGCACACAGCAACTTCCCACCTCAGCAGCCCAGCATCCTGTGCTGGTCAGACCTGCTGAGAGATGTGGCGAGCAGGAATTCGATGACTTTTCTTCTTTGAAGCGACAGGGCTTCCATCCAACACCGAGGAGAAAAATCCCACATCCCCCAGATTGCTAACTTTCCAGAGATTTCTTTTTCTATAACCATTTCTCTTCTCCCTCTTCCCCCACCACCTTCCCACTGCTCTTCCCAAATTCTTTTGGGTTCAGCTTCGTTCTGACCCAACTGGGCAGCCCTACAAGGAGAAGCAGTGGAGTTATCCCAGCCCAGAGCTTGCTGGACTGGGATCCACATCACAAAAGCCACCAGCTGTTACTGCCAGGACAAACCCCAACCTCCCTCTGCTCTCCTGTTTGATGTGGTCTGTCCAGGCAGGAGCACACAGGAAAGCTGGGGATGGGGAAGGAGGGGATGGAGGAAGGTGTTGGGGAAGATGAAATAGGAAAGCCTTGTAAATATGATTACCTGGCAAAAGATGCTGAGAATATGGAAACTAGAAGCGAGATTGAAATGAAGACAAGCTTTGAGATACCAAACCCCAGGTACTGAACAACTGGAAAACAATGGTGTGGCCACTGAAGGGAATCCCCTTTGGATTAAACAATCCCCTCTGCTTGCAGACAGCTCCAAGGGGCAGAGCAGACCCTGCCAACTCGGCAGAGGCTCCAAAAAGCAGTTTTTAGAGTTTAAAATATAATGCCATATGGTAATGCAATGACTCTCATAGGCTGTATGTAAATGTTGTAGGATTTGTAGCTTGTTCTAGATTGGTTAGTGAAAATTAGAATATTCAGCACAGAAGATGATTTATTGTATTGTAAACTGCAACCACGGGATTCTATATTCTGTACTTCTCTTCTCTCTCTCTCTCTCTCCCCTCTGTGCCCTGCTCTGAGCTGTGTCTGGCAGCTCCCAGCAGCTCCCCTACACCCACACCTTTCACAATAAACCTCATGCTCTAAGACCAAACTCCAGAGATCTCTCGTCTCCCTCCCGACCGTCTGAAACAAAACCGACCCCAAACACCACAGACAGCAATCCTACAGGAAGGGCTTCACCTCCCTCTGCCACCCGCCAGCTGCTGGAGACTCCTGTCTCAACTCCACTCCTGGCTGTGATGTCCTGCCCAGCTGGAAGCGATGGTGGAAGGAGGAGGAACAAAGTCAGAACTGGACCCTTTCCCTCTCCTTGGGCCAGGCTGGGGTTTGTGGGGCAAGTGGGGTAGGGAAGGGCTGGGAGCCAGCAGTGACCTGTCGGTGTGGGTGCTCCCAGCGCCAGCACAGGGATGCTGAAGGGAGCTGCACTGCAGGAAATGCAGGAGAGCCCTGGCTCAGCCCAGGGAGAGCTCCAGCCCCGGGGAAAACAGACACCACAGGGGCCTGGAGAGAAATGCACGGGCTGTCCAACCTCCTCCTTCCATTCCCAAACACTGCCAGATCCAAGGACTCAATTCACCCTTTGCAGTTAAACCAGAGCTCCAAGGACTCCAGTCAAACCAGAGCTCCATGGACTGCAGTTAAACCAGAGCTCCACAAGCTGCAGTTAAACCAGAGCTCCATGATCTACAAAGTGCAGTTAAACAGAATTCCACAAGCTGCAGTTAAACCAGAGCTCCATGATTCAGTTAAACCAGAATACCACAAGCTGCAGTTAAACCAGAATTCCACAAGTTGCAGTTAAACCAGAATTCCACAAGTTGCAGTTAAAGCAGAATTCCGCAAGTTGCAGTTAAAGCAGAATTCCACAAAGTGCTGTTAAACCAGAGCTCCACAAGCTGCAGTTAAAGCAGAATTCCACAAAGTGCAGTCAAACCGAAGCTCCATGGACTGCAGCCAGCCCTGGCAGGGGTTGGACACGCTGGGGTGGTGTGAGTGGGGTGAGCCCTCACCTGCACCCCAAACAAAACAAGCCCAGGGTGGACCCAGCAACACCCCCAGGCATGTCCCCTTCAGTGCCACCAGCTGCCAGCCTCGTGGGGAAGCCACAGGAAGGGACAGGGAGCAGGAAGGCTCCTGTCAGTGGCTGCTTGGCTTGGCACCGCTCATGCTGACCAGTCCTTTTTCCCCTCCCTCATTCCCACCTTTCAGCCACCCAGCATAAAAATCTGTCTTTTCCCTTTTTTTTTTTTTTCTTTCCCCCACTTGGTTCATGGCCTGGCTCCCTTTCAAATTCCCGGAGCAAAGTATTTATCTGCTGGATGAAGGATGACATCCAGCCAAACCCCAGACACGCCATCACGTCTGATCCAGCCCAGCCGTCTATCACAGCTCCCATCTCGTTATTGCTGAGCTGGCAGCATTCCAGGCCTCGGGAATGGGCTCCCAGTCCCTCCAGAGGAGAGAGTCAAGGACTTTTATTAATTAGCATTTTGAATCGGAGCTAATAAATACCCCTCTGGCATTCGGAATGGGATGGGGAACACAACTGGGATGTCCTTGAGGTGCTGTAGGGTTTGGCTGGTGGAGGCAAAGGGGCAAGAGTCACCCTCTGAGTCCCTTTGTGTGAATGTCCTCCCTGGAGAGGAGCAGGCAGGGAAGCACCACCACCACCACTGGACTCAGCATCAGCCCTGAAACAGCCAAAACTCACAAACACACAGAATTTTGCACCCAGGATCCTGTGAAGCGTCCCTGAGGATGGACCCCCCAAAAAACATGCTTGGGATGGGGCTCTGGGCCAATCCCTTGACTCTCAGCCCCAAAGCAGGGAGGGGCCAGGGGCTGGCACTGATGGCTGCAAGGACAGAGGGCACAGCAGGGCTGTCCCACCCAGCACCCAGAGGGTCTGCCCACAGTGCCCACCCTGCCTGGCTCCTGCCTCAGTCTGCAGGACAAAAAAAGGTGAGGAAAGCAGTGCAAGACTGAAGCTATCCTTCAATCCACCACGGCTGAAGGTCCCTCAGCTGCAGACAGATTCAAGACCTGACTCCTCTTGCACAGCAGCTCATCCCCCTCACGCAGGGCTCAAAGGCAGTGCCCCCCATCCCAAAACAGCCCCACTGCCATGATATTCCCCCTCTGATGTCCTTGTCCTGGCGTCCCTCGCTTGCCCCTGACCTTCCCCGAGGGATGACCTTCCCCGAGGGATGACCGTGGGGCTGCAGGTTAAGTGGTGAGCACTCGCTGGGCAGGACAGACGAGAGCAGCAGCGACAGCAAGCAATTAGTTAATGGGCTCTGGGGCTCTCGGGCCAATCTCATCAGTGACCACGAGCTGCAGCAGAAATGATGACAGGCCAAGCCAATAGACACAGGAGCCAAAGGAGGGGTGGGGGAAGGGGGAATTAACAGAGGGAATGAAAATAATCTAAAACCCAGGGAGAAGATGTAGTCCACACAAGCACAGTGCTGAGCTGGAGACCTGACAGGCTCAGCTGCCGCTCAGAGGAGGAAAACAAAATCCCTCCATCTACCTCCACACCCTTCCAACAGAGAATGGTGTCAAATCAATTGATTGCCTTTCCCCTCACAATTCATCAGGCCTCCTCCACCGCTCAGGCTCTGCTGGAGCCGTGTCGCACGCGGCAGGAAAAGGGAGAGCAGCAGAGCAGGAGATGGAGGCGGCTCTCAGATTTATGCTGCTCGTGATTAGGAAGAGATGGGTGGCTCCTGGCCAGAGCAGCTCATAGTCACAAGACTTAGAACCACACGGAGTTGCGTAAGGCACGCAAGATTCCCTGCAAACCACGCTGGGTTAGCATGGAAGGACTCTGGAGCGTTGTTATGGATGGGGCTGGTGGGAAAGTGTTTTTCCAATGAGGCAGAGGTTGTTGCAAATTTGGGAAATTAGGCTTTTCAGGCTGATCATGTTCCTGAAACTGGTATTTGGAAGTAGAAAGAGGCTCAGGAGGAGACCAACACTTCACGGGGTCCCGGAGAAGTGTTTCCATTTCCCCACTGGAGAAAGAGGCATCCACATTGAGCTGCACAGGCTCTGCAAGAAAGAGATCTGTGAGAGAGATGAGCCTCTCCAAATCCCAGATCTGTGAGCCATGAGGGAACTATTGCTGAACACCAGAGCTGTGGGTGTCAGCGAGTCCAAGGCAGTCTGTGTCCCCTCCCCACCCCAGCAATGGATGTCAGCAAATCCAAGGCACTCTGTGTCCCCTCCCCAGCCCAGCAGCAGCAGCCACCCACCCACTTACTCTTTTGGGGGGGTCAGGTCGTCGGGCCGTGTCTCGAAGAACTGCAGCACCTCCTCGCACTGCGAGATGTAGGGAGGCAGCTGGATCAGAGCCTGGGGAGGAACAGAGACACTGCTGAAGGGAACATCAAAACTGTGCAAGGAGCCCCGTGAGGACAGGCCCTGGTGATGTCAGAGGGATTTTTGCCTTTTTTCTTTTCTATATTTGTAACCTTCCCAATACTTTTCCCTACCCTTTTCCCCAGCTGGAAAGACCAAAGCCATTCCAGAGCTCCAAGCCCTGGGGAGCACAAGGCCCCTCTCCTGTCTTGGTTCTTCCTGAGAACCAAAGTTAAGAACAAAATCTTCAAAACACATTTTCATAAACAAGTACAACTAATACCAAAAGTGAAGAGCTCCAGAGAAGGGGCTTGACTTGGGAGAAATTGCATCACCACTTGTTCTCCTTATTAGTGCTTTTATCAACTATACTAATTTCCTAAAACTTTTAAAATGGTATTCACCCCTGTGGGTCTGGGCTTTTGTGCATATTCTTCCATAACTGGAGCTCCAATAAAGATCCACTTTTATATTTCCTCCTATACTAAAATTATCTCGAGTTTCATTTCCAAGGCAGCAATGGGAGTGCAGGGACCTGGGACGTGGCACCCATGGGGTGAACCACAGCAAACACCGAGAGCAAGGCCCAGAGACCCCAATTCCCACCCCCACCCCACCCTGCTAAAGCAGTGTAAGCACAGACCCTGCTTGGCCCAGCCCAGCCTTCTGGGCAGATGTGTCACAGGGTGAGAGGCACAGGGATGTCCATCCTGCCCTCAGCCTCCCGATTCAGCTCTCCCAGCACGGAGCCGCCATCCTCAGGAAAGTTGGGCACTTTACACGTGGCAGACTCTCAGTGCCATCCAGCACACCCTAAAAATGCTCCACTGGGCAGTGGCGGCTTGGAAAGGGGCAGGGAGAGAAGCAAGGGAGGCAAAAATTATGAACACCAGGGCTGGGAGGCTGCTCTGCTGCTGTGGAATGGCAGGAGATACAAAATTCCCTCTGCTTCTTTCCCTGCAAGGAAATCTGCTGCAAAAAAAACTTCAGCAGTGGGACCTGCAGGGGGAGAGTGCCTGGCTGGGTGGGCAGTTGAAAAAGAGAGCATTTAAAATCAGGAGCAGAGCTGCAGCCTGACCTGGCGCAGATATTTCACCATTTTTCTGTACCATTCACTCGCTGTCCCAGCAGTCTCGTGACAGCAGCGTGGGCAAAACAAACCTTCCCTCATTTCTCCACCGGAGACAAAGCCACAGCTGCAGAGGCTCAGGGTTACTGCAGGGATCAGCTGTGGCTCCCCAAGTGCTGGCCCCGAAGCCCTCGCAGCCCTCCATGGCCAGGCCAGCAGTGCCAGCACAGCACTGTCAGCCCACGAACCACGGGCCAGACGTGAGCAGCGTCATGTGAGACACAGCAGAGGCACAGCTCCTCCCTCCGTGCCTTCTGGGCCAGGGAAGGGCTGTTCAGGGATGAGGTTTTGCGCGGATGCCATTCCCATGTGGTACCGCTCCCCAGTTCCAGCATCCCGTGATCTAAGCGTTTCCCCCGTGCCAAAATCACTCAGATTCTGTGGCCTGGAGAAGGCTGTGTGCCCTCCGAAAGCAGGGGATGATCCCAGAGAACACCCTGTGTTGGAAGGAGGAGAGACGAGACCCACAGCTCATTTTCCACGGCATTTTGAGGGAAGTCCACGTGGAGCTCGCTTTGCTGGGTCCAGCTGGCCATGGGCTAAGCAGCTGTGGCCACCACATCACAAACAGTGGCACAAAGAGCATCTGTGCCACCTCTGGCCCTGCCACCCAAGCAGTGACATGGGCATCAGGACAAGCTTTAGCCCAGGGTGCTGAAGCCACAGCAAAGCCACTTTGGCCATCCTGCAGCCTGAGGAGAAAGGCCTTTCACCACAGAGAGAGAATCCTTGTTGCCCGGAAATCCATCTTCCAGGCACAGAAGGGATTGTTCTCCAGCAGCAGTGTTTTTAGTGGCCACCCAGTCCCTCTGGGGTAGGGCATCACCACTCCTCCAACAAGGCTCCTCTAGCACTTGCTCAGAATCCCTAGCACGGGAGGAGGGCAGATCTCACAGCAGGAAAAAGGCCAATAGCTGTGGAACACAAAGAGAATAAACTGGAGAAACGGGAAGACATTTCAGAGCTCTTCTCCCTCTCCTTGTCATTCCTATGGTTGTTTGAAGTCTCATTGAGCAACTCATTGCTCTTACGTTTGCTCTGATTCCTTTGCTGCTTTTCCTGCACCTTGTCTCAAATCGCCCCATTTTTCAGTACAGCAGGACCTGGAACAGAGCCCTGCAGCAGGAACACGGCCTGGTGAAAGCAGTGCTTCCCTCCCTTGCTCCTTCTCCCTGCTTCCACCCCAAATCTCACCCATCCTCACCCAGAGAACCAAGGCACCCAACTTCCCTCACAGGAGATGCCAATAAAACAAAATCTCCCTTACACAGCTTCCTCCTGCTAATTCCTTGCTCATTTTACATCTCTGCAGCCTCTGGCCAGTCCCACAGCCACCTCAGCTCAGCTGCTTTCCGGGTAAGCTCAGACCCAGCTCAAGGCCAGGCACGGAGAGCTCGGAATTCCCGGGTGATGCATTAACGGAGGAGCAGAGCACAGCTCCCTAAGTGGGTCATATAACATCAGCCATTACGTTCCCGCTGTTAAGTCAAATGGGTTCATTATATTTTATGCCGCTAATGGCCTCGTTCTGAAAGAGGCAGCTGCAGCATCTGATCACTGAGGGACGTTTTCTTGCCCAAAATTGAATCTACGGCCGTGTCTGTCGGTGTAGCTGCCACAGGTCAGTGGTGCAGGAGACACGGGGCCAAGCACCGTCAGCTTCCCCCGACAGCTCCGAGCACACCTCGAACCCTTCCCCATCGCTCTGCCCGCAGCCTTCTCATCCGCAGCCCCTCCGCAGAGCTGTCACGACGCATTTCCTGAGTCACCTCCATCCTCTCGTTGTTATTCCAGCCACGACATCCCTGCCACAGCTCTGGCTGAGGCCCAAAACCCACAGCAGCTCCCACCACGCTACGCCTCCCTCACCTAAGGCATGGGATGGGTGTTTTACCATTTCCCCATCTTCTCTTGGGGGTTTTAGAGTCTTTGCGTACATTTCCAACAACATTCAGATTGGATTTTGGAGGTATGGGATGGGTATTTTACCATTTCCCCATTTTCTCCCAGGGGTTTTAGAGTCTTTGTACACATTTCCAACATCATTCAGATTGGATTTTGGAGGTATGGGATGGGTGTTTTACCATTTCCCCATCTTCTGTCAGGGTTTTTAGAGTCTTTCCATACGTTTCCAACAACATGCAGATTGGATTTTGGAGGTACCAGTCCTACCATGGCTGCTGCAAGTGCTGCTGCACACCTTTGACATCATGAGATGTGACACACTTGATTTGATTTGTGTGAAAATAATTTTTCGTGGACTTTAGTATTTTGTCTCCCCTGCCAAAAAAATCTGCCCTAAAGATCATAATTTCCCTTCTAGTTAAGCCCAGTTTTACATCCTTCAAGACTATGGAGCAAATTGTCTCAGCCTTCTCTCTGTTCCAATAATTTTCTGCAGGTCCAAGTCATCTTACCCTGTGCAAATAACTGGTTTATATAACCAGTAACAGGAGTTTGCATCCCAGTTTGGAACCGCCCCACCCTCCTACAGCCTCAAGGGCTGTCTGCTACATAAAACAGGAGGTCTTCTCCCAATCGATGGGAAAGGAAAGGCTCCCTGAGGAGCTGAGTCCTTCAAGCCTAGTCCTGCATGCAAACATTTCACTCCAAGGCTGAGGTGGTGGACACAGCCAGGTCCTTCCCAGCCCATCCAAAGCCGGTTCTGGTTTGCAGCTGAAGGAAGGACAGGAGGAAGAGAAAGTCCAGCAGCAGGGGGGAAACTGCAGTGGGGCTGGGCCACTCTGCTCCTGCCAAGCCCAGCCCTCCAAACCCTCAGCATGAACCGTGAAAAGCAAATCCATTAATGCGTTTGAATCCAAAAAAGGGATTGACAGTAGGGGCTAACCCACACTGCCTGTGTTCCCAGGGCTGGCACAGCATTCTGTACGGTCAAGACTGAGCTGATCAAGCTGGGTTTGCCCTGGTGGGGTTGGAAAGCCCTCCTTACCTTGCAGTACTCATCAATGGGGATCAGGCGCTTGACCGCGACGTCGCGGATGTGGCTCCGGCGGAAGAGGATCTTCCCTGCAACAGGAGAGGTGGGGAGAAGGTGAGAAACGGGTGATCAATAGGTAATTCAAGTTAACTGTTGAGAGACAGAATATGTGAATTCTAAAACCTAGGAAAACAGAATTCCCTTAATCTTGTCAAGATAAGAGGGACAAGAATCTGTCTGAGGCCAGCACAGAAACCCTGAATCACCCACCAAGGACTGCCCATGCTCCAGAGAGAAAGGTGAAAAGTGCGCTGTGATGAAGACTACAGATCTTCATCACGAGCAGACCCCCAAAGACCACCAGGACACACAGCGCATGCTAATGATATTAATGACTTCTGAGAAATGATTTGCATAACCACTCCTATCCCGGGGAATGTGATGAATATTCCTGCATGTTACCCGTAATATTGTGAGTTGGCAGTGCCGGGGTGTGTGTGTTTGGAGGAGTGAATCCCCACCCCTGGCGCTGAATAAAGCAAATAAAATAAAGTAAAAAATAAAGCAAATCCCCACTGCTCTGACTGTGTCTCTGAAGTGTCTCTGGGCCTGCTTGGGGCGAATCAAAGGTCAGCTCAGCACAGCACCCTTTGGAATCACTCTGTCAGGATCTTCTCCCTGCACGCCCTCTTCTTGCCAAAAGCACCATACCCCCCAAAAAAGCCCATTTCCTCACGCAGATTAAATACCTGGTCAGAATAAGGCACAGTTAAAGGGGCAAGGATGTTCCAGGAGAGAGAAGAGGAGGCAGTTCCCCATTTCCTGGGTCTCTCACCAGCATGGCAGAGGGAGGAGCAGCCCCCATCAAAGCACGTGCCTGACCCCTCACAGTTTGCTGGTGTGCAGGTCTGGGGTGGAACAGATCCCCTCGCCACAGCAGGACATCGCTGTCCTTGTCCCATTGTCCAGGGCATCCAGGTCTGGTGTGGGCAGCAGCCAAGCCCAAGGGTTTTCCCTGTGCAGCTCCTGGTCCTGGAAGCCACAGTGTCGGGAGTGAGCTCTGAGTCAGACCTATAGAATTTTCCTTCCTGTCTGGGGTTTATTTTTGTTCTCCATTAATGGGATCCTCTTGCCCACTCCGTTTCCTCCCCTCTGGCTTGTGGTACAGGCCTCTTTCCTTTGAAGTCTAATGAGTCCTAAATGCTTCAAGCTGCTCCCTCAGAGCACAGCTTCTCTGGCATTTAACGAGACAAAAGCCATTAGCAGACAGTGAAACGGATCCGGATCCGTGATCAAAAGCGTTGGTACGTGGCAGGATTTCAGACCACTTCCCAAAGCTCCAGGAGCTGGCACTGCTCTCTAACACCATCACCTGGAAAGCTCTGCTTTGGGGTGGGTGGGTGGTGATGAAGGTCCCTCAAGACATCTCCAACACCACAGGAAAGTCTCAGCTCTTTTTGTGCCTGCCTCGGTTTCCAATCCGAACCCCAAACCCAAGGAGAGTAACGTCCATGGAACAACCCCTTCATTTATCAAAGGGGTCACCGTGGGGAGAGCCAGAAGCCAAACTGCCCTCACACCATCCTTGCAAACAACATGAGAGCAGCAAAAACCCTCAGAGAGTCTTCGGTCCCTACTGAGGGTCTTCTGAAGCCAGAGGCTGGACACTACCAAGAACAGGACATGGAAAAACAGCCACATGACCATCACAATTTTAAACCCAGGGCCGGGTCATTTATCACAGTTTTAAACCCAGGGCTGGGTAATTTATCACAGTTTTACACCCAGGGCTGGGCCATTTAACACAATTTTAAACCCAGGGCTGGGTCACCCCCTGGCTTCTCCCCGCCTTGGCCAGGCGCTGGATCACGGGTGACTCCTGCGAGCTGCCAAGGCATCTCTGAAGCAGAGATGAACCAAAGCCAAGCCAACCTCAGCTTGCAAAGAGCACGAGCAAGAACCTTCTGGAGGAGCCAAATCTCCTGCTAGGCTCGGTTAATGCTTTGGAATGGAGCACACAGCGAATCCAGGCCGTGCCAGCTCCGTCCTTGCCCTCTGGTGAGGGCAGCTCATCCCAGGGCTGCTCCTCATCACTGTGCCCTTGGCAGCGAGGGCTGGGACACTGCTGCTGGGAAATGCTCTGCTCTGCACTGCATTCCCTCCCAAAGCCTGCCAAGAAGAGCCAAGTCTGGCAGTCTTTGTGATGCAGTGAAAACAAAAATCCCCCTCTGTTCAATCTGTCTTTTCAATTTGAGGGCAAATAGCCTGGGAAGAGGGAATCTGTCTGGAAGGACTGGGAAGAGCAACCAGGTCGGAGCTCCATTCCTCATCCTGAGCAATTATTTTCCATCTGACAAGAGGATGATCAAGTTTTCCCTTTCCATCAGCAATCCCAGTGTGTTTGCTGCGGAGGATTCTGTTTGAATGATGATTTCTGAAAAGATGAATGGATCACACCAGTTCTGTTGGCAGTTGTAAGGAATGGCTGTTTTGGTTCTAGGTCTGCCAAATGAAATCACTGATGGGTGGGTAGGTTATAAATGGCTGAAATAATAAGCTCTGGGTGTGGGAATAGTGAAATGTTTAACAAACATATGCTAGTGAACAATAATAAAAATAATAGAGTTTGGGGGAATAAATTCATCACAAGTGATCTTAAATTAGCCCAGGCATGGAGCATATGAAGCAGCAGGAAATCCAGCTCCTCTCTTCATTTGCTCCAGATCGAGTATTTTTCAACAAGGAAGTTTATTTTCTCACAAAAAGCTGATCTTAATCAAAATGCCTAATTAACATAATTGCAGCCCCTTCAGTGCTGCCAAACACAGCAATATAAACCCTTGACGTGACAGGCAGGAGAGAGCAGGAAACCACTTCCCTCCTGGAAGGGAAAGATGGGCAACGTGCTGGGTCAGGGAGGTGCAGCAATTCCCTGGGCATGTTTTCCTTGGACCATCCCTGAAACTGGGAATGGCTGTGCTGCCTAGCAGGGCTTTCCCATGGCCACAAACTGCAGAACACGAGGGAAACACATGAAATTATTGATGTGCTCCCTGCACCCCTCACTGCTGCAGCTCAGGGGATGGCTCCCAACACCTCATCCCCAGCACTCTCTGCTTGATTGCTTTTTGGCTGCTTCCAGGAGCCAAATTTTAACAATTTTAACAATTCCCAGCCTGGTTCTGGAAGTGTCCAAGGCCAGGTTGGATGAGGCTTGGAGCACCCGGGGAGAGTGGAAGGTTGGGAAAAAACATGGCAGGGTTTGGAACGAGGTGACCTTTAAGGTCCCTTCCAACCCAAACATTCTATGGCTCTACAATCCCAAACTCGTTTTTCTCCTCAGGAACACCAAGGACAAGCCCTGTGAGGGGAGGCAGCTCTGCTGATAATGGGGTTTTCCATCAGCTGCAAAGGTCAGTGCTGCTGCAGGCTCCACTTGCCCAGCTTCTCACTCTTGTCACAACTCCGGGACTCAGAAATAATTAGATTTTCTTATTTACATAGATAATGTTATGCATGAGCAAGCAGAGCAGCGAGGCTCCCTCCCTGCTGGCACCAGACATTTCCCCCACAAGGAAGTGTGGTAAAACACTGTCCTTTCCACAAACAAACAAAGCTAGGAGTGGACCGAACATTTATCACCTGGGAGAGTGTCTAACAAGTGGATTTTGGAAAGAGAAGAAGGCACAAACACAGAATGGCTGTCCTGGCTGTGCGAGACTCCCGGATGTGCTGCCTGCTTTTCTCGATCCCAAAAACCTGGTAATCCCTACAAAGGAAAAGAGAAGCTCTACTGAAGGTATTCTGTATGGCTATTAAAATTCCTCTGGTGCCAGAAAGGATCTGTTCTCCCAGGAATGGAAGAGCCAAACTCCTCTGTGGGTAATCAAGGCTGATTTGCTTTATCTGACTGACCCCGAGGGTGCTGGAGCAGCTCTGGAGGGGAGCCCCCACTGCCTCAGCCCTTCAGTGGGACTGAACGGGGACAGGAAATCTTGGGGAAAGGCTGATAAGGAATTTGGGTCTCCAGCAGTGTGAGACAGAGCAGGCAGGCCACAGGAGGGGTTAATCTCTCCAAACAGACAAAAACAGGGCTCTGCAAATCGTTCCCTCCTGTGGGGGCTCTCCAGGCACAGCTGGAGTCACACCGTGGAGCAAAGAGCTAAAAAACCAAGGGATCTGAACCAGCAAAACTATGGAGTTCCTGAGCCCAAGGCTGGATCTGCAGTGAGCTGAGAACCCCAAACACACCCCCCTGCCCAGCCCAGCTGTGAACCAAGCCAGGTATTCCAGGAGTGGAGAAGCAGCTGTGCCTCCTGCCCTGCCCTGGAGGACTCCCCCCGCTCCGCCCCCACGGCCTCGGAAAGAATTCACTTCTCTGCACCTTTCAAATCACATCCAGATTTCCCCTGGCACGGGTTCCAAGCTCGCTTCACAAAAAAGGCAGCCCCGAATGTACATGTAATTAATCCCAGCGCCTGGAGCAGGCAGCTATTCCTGGGGTGGGGGATCAGGCGTGGGAGATGGAGTTTCCAGGAGCTGGCATCTGCTCTGTGCAGGGGTTCAGCACGGCCTGGGACTGCCCCCAACCTGCTGCAGCACAGATCCCACCCTATCAGAGCACAAAATCACCATTAGGAGCCTTGCCCCTTCTCCAGCTCAGAAGAAGATGCAACACGGCTGGGGAAAGTCAGGTCCCACAGCTGGAGAATGGATGAGTTTTCCCCCACCTCCTTCACAGAGCACCCCCACAGCTGTCCGGGGGGAAAAACCCCAAATCTGTGCGTGGCACTGCTGCCCACACCGAGCAGGCTGGTGGGCTGGGAAGGGAGCAGAAAGGAGGTCCAATTCTGCTTTTAAAAATGATCTCCCCAAAGCCCCTTTCTCCTGCTCCCTCCTCGGGACTTCACTCTTGTCTGCAGCTCAAGCTTCCTAAAAAGCAACTTTACAGCCAAAGTGAGCTCAGCCTCAGGCAACCCCTCCTCGCCGAGGCTCACGTTTCCAGCGAGGCAGCAAAGCTGGCCAGGATCTGCTCCAGGCCGCTGGGGCTGCGAGGAGCTTGGAAGGCTCTGCTCTCCTTCCAAAAGCTGTTTCCTGAAAGATCTGGCACGGCCCTCCCACAGCAGCCCCGGCTGAGCTCATTTGTTTGCTCAGCTCCTTCTTGCCTGGGGTCTCCACGCCTCATCTCCCGGCCAGAGAGTGTGTAACCCTCCTGGGATGTGCCCAGCTGGCACTGCCAGGGCTCTGCTCCCTCTGCATGGCTCCAGAGCCATTCCGGGGGCACAGCTGGTGCCAGGCACTGCCACAGCTGCTCCAGAGCCATTCCGGGGGCACAGCTGGTGCCAGGCACTGCCACGGCTGCTCCAGAGCTATTCCAGGGGCACAGCTGGTGCCAGGCACGGGCTGGGCACTGCCACAGCTGCTCCAGAGCCATTCCAGGGGCACAGCTGGTGCCAGGCACTGCCACGGCTGCTCCAGAGCCACCCCAGCACGGCACAGAGCTCTGCCAGGGGCTCAGGGCCAGCTCAAAGAACACTTCCAACTCCCCTCTGTGGCAGCAGAGCTTCTCAGGCCCCGAGCAGGAAAACCCAAATCCAAACCATGCCGTGCTATGGGATAAGCGCGGTGCCAACGCCCGAAAAGGGACAAGCCCTGGCCCCAAAGCTCAAGGACAATTTCTGCTCTGCTCTGGAGGACACAGCTCAGTGCCTGCACTCCATGGGAGCTGAGCGGGCTGAAGGACTGCACTTCCAAGAGCCTTTTCTGCTATCATCAAAGGCCTGCTTCGAGAGGCCAGAGGCTCCAGAAACTTCCCACAAGTCAAGTCCTCCAAGGCAGCGCTCAGAACAACGCAAAGCAAACAGAGTTCCTGCGGGCTGGTGTTGCAATGTGGGCTAATCCTCGGCCTCTCTGCCCATTCCAGGAAAACAGCCTCCCAGACAAACCCAGGGACCTTCTCAGGTCACGGTGGTGACCCCGAGCTCGGGACACTCTGGGGTTTGCTGAGACAAGCAGAGCTGCAGGAGGCATTTTTGGGAAGTGCAGTGGCCACAGTGCCTGGTGCTGCTCCACAAGGGCTTCCCAGAAAGCTGAGCCCTTGCAGGAAACCACTGCAGCCAAAGCTCCCCTGCTAATGAAATTCAGATGCTCAAAATGGCGTTGGGAGCAAGCTCCAGTATTCCCAGAAACAGCACAACTGAAACTCCAGCAAGCCTATGGAGACAGAACCACATTTTGCCAAAAAAGAGTCGCAGGCTGTTTGACTGAGCTCACCTGGAGAGCACCCCGGGGCTGAGAGACAAAGCTGGGGCTCAGCTGGAACAAAACTCACAGTCATCCCAAACTGGCAAGGCAAAGAACTGCTCCGGAAAGGAATCAGGCTCCAGCACAGCCAGCAAATGGAGTCTCACTGTTTTAGAAATCCTTCTCTTCTTTCTCATGGAGAATAGAGATGTTGCATTTTTGTACTTTTCTAATCTCAGTGTTTTTGGTACTGGATGTTGTAGGGTTGTAACCTATCATTTTAGGGGGTGGAAAACTGCTGACTAATAGTTGCTAGATTATTAATGCTTATATAAAGAAAGTATTGTAAATAAAGTCCTCTCAATCGCCATCTTGGGTGCTGCCTGCCTGACTTCCCTGCGAGCTTCCACTAATCTCCAAGAATATCAGAAAATTAGAGCCGACAAGCAAATATTAAAAGAGCCTTCCCTTTCCCCCAGATGAAGTCCTGTTTCAGAGCAGAGCTTGGAGCATCTCCCCGAGGAGCTCCTGGCTCCCTGTCCTGCTCCAGGGAAAGCCACGAGCTCCCAGCAGGAGCAGCGAAGGCACCACAATCCCCTCTGCCAAAAACACAACTTCCCCAAAGCAGGGGAACTCCTGAAGCTGTCCCAGCCTCTCTTTTCCAGCAATTTCCACCCCATTTTTCCTGCAGTGGAAATCCCAGAGACGTGTTTCTGAGGAAAGGGAAACTATTTCAACACTGAGGAGAAACAAATATTGGTGAGTGTGAGCAGCAGAGCTCCGAGCAGGCTTCCCTTCCAAAAATAGCAGCGTTTTGGTGGGAATTTTCTGCAAGTGCAGCACAGCCAAAGCATAAATCCAATTTTTCCAAGTGATGCCCTTTGCCAATTTGGCTTCCACGTTTCCTTGCTGGCAGGAGCACTCGTACAGCAAAGGCTTTTCTGCTGCAGCATCAGGTGAGCTCTGCTCCCGCTGATGTTACAATGCCAGGGCAAGGCAGAATCAGAAACCCAGAGCAGATTCTTTACTCAGAAAGGGATGGAAATGATTTTTTTTTTTCACACCACTCCAGGAACAGCAAAGCCCACAAAGGCCTTTATGTTCCTAGGAGAGCCAGGAGGCAGAGCAAGCACAAAGGGCTGCACTAAACAGCCCTGACAGCCACTGGAAGTGATTATGGTACCGTGACATCCCTAAATATCCTCATTAGCCACTCGGGGCTGGGGGTAAACACAACTCTGTGGTCAAAGAGACTCCCCTCAGCCTGGTTATTTTCCCAAGGCATTTAGGGCTCTTTTTTCCCCCCAGAGCAGCAGCCACCAGCAATGCCCCACACCACAAAATGCCACGGATTACCACATCTGCTCTTTGGGCATGAAACCTCCCATGTCAGACACGTCATGCCACAGAAATCCTGCCTGTGAGCAGTCACTCCCAACAGCTCGGGAGGAAGGCAAGGCTGGGATTCCATCATTCCCCTCTCTCTGGACGTCCCCTGGAGCTGCAGGGACAGGGACAGCTCACACAGCATGTGGGCAGTGCCAGGGCAGCCTCGTGCCACCCTCAGCCACTGAGGGTTCTTGGTCTGCCACTGAGGAATTCTGAGGGAAAGAGAAATCCTGAGGGGTTGAACCCTCACTAACAAACAACCACAGAGGGTTTAAAGGACACACTGCAGGAGAAGTCTTGCCTGGTTCAGCAGAGAAGAGCTCTGTGTGCTCACACACACCCTGGGACAAAGCTCCTGCCGTGCCAAAATCAGCATGGATTGTGCTGGAAACACTCTCCTACCTGGCAGGAAGGGAATGATCCTCTGCTTGGGGTCCTTCTGCCCTCCTTCCATCGGGAACTTGTCCAGCATCTGCATCTAGAAGAGAAAACGCAGGAGAGGTGGTGAAAGGCAGGGATTAAACTGCAGGACACACTGTGCCCAGGAGGGGATGGAGCAGAGAGGAGGCAGAGCATGGCCCTTGGAAGGAAGGGGATGGAGATGCAAACTCTCCTCGGTTTCCCTGGGGCATGGATCTGAAGTGTCTCCCAGGACTCCCCCAGCTCTCTGCTCTTTGGGGTATTTGAGATGGGTCTGACTGTCTCCTGCTGGAGCTCTCTGCCTAAATAATTCAGCATTTGTGGAAGCACTGGAGACAACGTGCCCAGGAAGTGTCCTGAGCACCCAGAAAGTCTAATCAGCCCTCTGCAGCCCTGCACATGCACGGCTTACACTTTTTTCCCTTGGATCTCAAATGCTGGGATAAAATTATCGAGGTTTGGTACAGAGGGGCAGAAGGGAGGAGGTATTTTTCCTGCATTTTGAGAAGGAATTAAAAACTCCCCCAAGACTCCCAAAGACAACAGGAAAACCAAAAGAGTGAAACCAAGAGGACTCAGAACCACGGTGACAGCGAGCACAACTGGGCAGTGCTTACAGCTGCTTCTCAAAACAATTGGGATGAGTTTGAAAGGAAGAAAACATCCCCAGACTCGGCACCAGCCAGGGACTGTGATGACATTTCAGCCGCCCCAGAAAGGACTTGGCTCCCCAGGCACTGCAGCCTCCCTGGGCACGCCAAGATCTCTTCCCTCAGTCCATGAAAAGCCAGGCTGCCACCACATTCCCCTAACTGTGAAACTTTTGTGTTGTGCTCCACTGGAGAGGCACCCCTGGCCCTGCTCCTCCTGCAGGGAAGAGCTGGGGAGAGCTTGTGACTGGAGAAGGGTGAGGAAAACAAGTCCCAGATGCTGCACATCTGAGTGGTGTTAAACAGAGCAGCCCTGGAGGCACTGAAGCTATCCTGGAGGCACTGAAAGGAATTCTGGAGGCACTGGAAGCAGCCCTGGAGGCACTGGAAGGAATCCTGGAGGCACTGGAAGGAATCCTGGAGGCACTGGAAGGAATCCTGGAGGCTCTGGAGCTTTCCCTGGCTCGGCTGCAGCCCCAGCTGAGGATCCCTCGCTCCCGGAGCACTGTGAGCCTCCAAGGCACGAACGGTGCAGGCTCTGCTCTCTCCAGCAGCATTACCTGGGCTGTGCCTCTGGCCAGATGTGCTCCCAGCCATGGGATCCCACCAAATCCACCCACAACTCCATTTCCTTCTGGACTGCAAAGCTGCTCAGCACGGGGACCCTTGTCCTTGCCCCAGTGCCACCAGGATCAGCCCAGTCAGGCCAGACCTGCACCATTAAGCCTGGCAGTCACAAAATGCTTTCTCTTTTCTCGCTGGAAAGAGGAGAAGAGGTTGTGGAGTGCCCAGAGCAGCCTCTGGCATGCACAGAAAGAGGAGAAAGAGGGGAAGGAGGAGGCAGGGGCGCTGATCCCATGGATCCCACCCAGCCTGGCTGCAGCAGCAAACACCAACTCATCATTTTTCCTGTGGGGAGAAGAGCTGAGAGCCTCACTCCAAGGAAAACAAGGCCAGCGCTGGCTGAAACCATGGGAGGCAGTTTGGGATCCAGGAGAGAGATCCACACAAACCCAGCCTGCGGCTCAGGGCTCTTCCACAGCACTGCACACGTGAGAAAGCACAAAGCCGAGATGGGAAAAAAACAGCTCCAGACCCAAGGGATGCCACCGGAGAGAAGGAAGAGCCAGCTGGCAGGGCTCCAGGTTTGGAGGTTCCCCGTGGCCTTCCTGCCCTGCTGATTCTGCAGGGTGGGGATACAGCACAGGGCGTTACAGTGCTCTTGAAAGGGAAGGGAAGGCAAGGGAAGGCAAGGGAAGGCAAGGGAAGGCAAGGGAAGGCAAGGGAAGGCAAGGGAAGGCAAGGCAAGGCAAGGGAAGGCAAGGGAAGGCAAGGGAAGGCAAGGGAAGGCAAGGGAAGGAGCCCCAGCTCTGGAAAAGGGATGGGAAAAGGGTAAAAGTGCAGCAGCCCTACAAAGCCTGGGGGAGGGAGACACAGATGAAGATGGTCTGCAGATTCCAGTGCCAAGGCTGCCCAGCAGGGCACCCTCATCCCCAGCCACGGCAGGGACAAAACCACAGGAGGGATGTGGCTGGCACAGGGACACTACCCCAAAACTCCTTTGCAGCAAAGGCTTCCATCCCAACTCCAGCCAGGACTGCTCACATCCCATTCCCAGAAGGGGCCACCCAAGATCCTGGGGAGATGGGCAGACAGGGCAGGAGAGATGCAGACAGACACAAAACATGGGAGAGCACCCAAAGGCCAAGTCTTGCTCTCAGCAATGCACTCAGCCAGGTCAGGAAGAAAAATGAAGGAAAAAAAAAATCCCAGCAACAATTAATCTATTGTTTCTCCCCTTCCAAGATTATTTTTAAGTATTTGTGACAGAGAAGGAAAAAAAAAAAGATTAGAGTGGATGCATTTTGAAGAATTTTGGTGTCTTTTCACAGAGCCCTTTGGGAGGGGGCTCACAGCATCCCAGCCCTGGAGCCAGGACTGGGGCACACAAGCCCAATGGGGTACCCAGCCCAGGCTTCCCACACCAGCACAGGGCACATTTATCCACATTTATCTCCACCAGCAGCTTATCTTATCAGTTAGCTGTTTTCCCTGTGAAGCCAGGAATGTCTGGGCAGTGAGTCTGGAGCGCGGCCGGGTCTGTCCCTCCGTGGGAACTCTGTCCCCATCCTGAGCTGTGGAGCTGACAACCCCCGGGGATGGGCAGCCCTTGAAAAGCAGCTTTGTGCCAACAGCAACAAGCTGGCAGAGAGCTGCTTCATCAACAGGAAACTCCTAAGATAATATCCTAATTAAGCCAATTAAGGGTGCTGCAGGGGATCCCAGGGAGAGGGCAATGTCCCTGCCCAGCAGGATTCCCGGGAAGCAGAGGGTTACACACAGACAGTGTGACCCCAGGGGTTTGGCTGATGCAGGAGAAGGCCCCAGGACTGACAGCCTGCAGCAGGACATGTCACTCCCCAGCAGGAAAAAGCTTGGAGAAATTGCTGCCAGAATAACAGAGCCTCGAGCCAAGTGCCAGCAGGTAATCAGGTGTGCCACGCTTTGCTTCTCCTCTGATTGCCACAATACGGTGGAGGAGTTCTTCCTTCTTATCAAGAGGATTTTTTTGGAATGAGACAAGAGGAACAGGCAGGAAATGATGCCCTGAGGTTCCACCTGGACATGAGCCAGAACTCTTTCCCTGGGCAGTGTCCAATCCTGACCAGAGAGGCTGCGGAGTGTCCTCCCTGGGGACATTCCCGAGCTGTCTGGACACAGCCCTGTGCCCTGTGCTGGAGCAGGGAGGTGGCACCGGTGACCCACTGCGGTCCCTCCCAGCCTGACCCACCCTGGATTTTGGGATTTGCTCTGCCTGCCCGAGGGAGGCTCAGTGTAAAACCACATTGCTCCTTTGTGATCCAGCGAGCGAGAGCTGCCCTGATCCGTGCCCCAGCAGACAGGCCCGACACCCAGGCACAGCAGCCAGCTTGTGACACCACTCGAGGGGAAAAGGGGAAAAAAAAGAGTTCAACAAAAGGCTTCAGAGTCTGGCTGAGTGCGGTGGCAGAGTCACAAGAGACTCTTTGTGAGAACAAGAGCAGCCCTGCTGAGGGGAGGAGAGATGCCATGAGAGAGATGAGCCTGAGCCAAGGCTGCTCTCATCCCACACTCCCCAGCTCCCCACGGGCCCCAGGGAACGGCACAGGCAGCCACGCACAGCACGTGTCCCCCTGTCCCTGTGGGGTGACCCCAGAGAGGACATTCCCATGCACGGAGGACATTCCCGAGCTCCATGTGCCCAGCTGGCCATCAGCTCTGGTTCCTCTTACAGAACCCGAGCCCACCGGACCCAGGAACCATGGGATCCACCAAGGGCAGCGTCCCACTGCTCCCCAGATCAGAGGAAAAGGGACACAGGTCCTGCCAGGGTGGGGATTCACCAAGGGCAGTGTCCCACTGACCCCTCAATCCATGAAAACCGATCCAAATCGGAGGAAAAGGGACACAGGTCCTGCCAGGGTCGGGATTCACCAAGGACAGCGTCCCACTGATCCCCAGGTCGGAGGAAAAGGGACACAGGTCCTGCCAGGGTGGGAGCACCCAGCCCACAGGGGACACAGCTCCAGGCTGAGGGACTCTGCAGAGTGTTCCTGCAGATCAAAGCCCTGGATCAGCCGTTCTGGGAAAGCTCTGCCAAGCAGATAGTCTGGGAAAAGGACATCTGGCAGCAGCTCCCAGGCTACTGATGTTTAGTCTCTGCGATCCTACATGAGGCACCTTCCCCGCATCCTCCAGGGCTGTCTGAACAAACAGAGCAGGAAAGAAACCACAGCAGCCCAGGAAAAGAGAAGGATTAACGCGGAACAAGCTCAGATCCTGTGGGATGGCAGTCCTGGGAAGGGCTCTGGTGGTGGGGCACACACCATTGCCATGATCCCATGGCCAGGGTGAGCTGGCTGCTCACACAAACAGGAGCAGCACTGCTGAGCAGTGGGAGCAGTTCAAGGGCATTTTACACACCAGGAGAGGCCGTCCCGACCTCCCCGGCCCTGGGAAATGCCATCACAGAGGCTGGATTGTGAAAACCTCATGGAAAACTTTGAGCATGACCCAGCGATCGACAAAAAAAGAATTAACTGAGGTCGGAGGGGAAAAAAAAAAAGGGCCACACAAATCGTCAGCAGCTGCCACTGCAGGAGAGATTTCCTATGAAATCACAGGAAGCATTAGTGCCTGGGAACAACTCCTGGCATGGGGAGCAGTGGGGATGGGCAGGACACTGGGGGTGTGCCCTCCACCTGTGGGGACCCCCAGGACTGGGTCACCCCATAAACTGTGTTACAGCTCTGTGGTACCCCATAAACCACGGGGAACAACCCCAGGCAGCTGGGGGGGCTCTGCCTGCACCTGGAGGGGCTCTGCCTGCACCTGGGGGGGCTCTGCCTGCACCTGGGGGCCCTGAGGACGTGGCAGCTTCACACCTCCAGCTTTGCTCTGAGTCCAGTGGTCCTTCCAAAGCACCTTGGCAAAAGTTGCCCCTGCCCAGGGCAGGAGGTGTTTCCTGCCTGAGCATTTGGTGTTTCACAGAGTCATGGAAGGGTTTGGGTTGGAAGGAACCTTAAAGATTATTTTGTTTCAATACCAGGCCATGGCAGGGACACCTCCCACTGCCCCAGGCTGCTCCAAGCCCTGTCCAGCCTGGCCTGGGACACTGCCAGGGATCCAGGGGCAGCCACAGCTGCTCTGGGCACCTGTGCCAGGGCCTGCCCACCCTCACAGGGCACAATTTCTCCCTAACACCCAACCTAAACCCTACCCTCTGTCAGTCTGAAGCCATTCTGTTCAATCCATTGGTGCTGAGTCCTGGGAGTCACCTTTCCCATTATGCTACTAATCCATTTTCCACTTAATTTCTGATAATGCAGCCTCCCTTTGGCACTGGGCTGGCAGGTCCCAGGCAGCAGAGATGAGCAGAGGAAGGGGCAGGAGCAGAGCAGGAACACCCCAAAGCACTGACCCCACATCCTGTCCTGGGGGAAATGACTCCTGCTGGCTGACGTGCTTGGGAACAGAGCACAAACCCAGGTCTGCACCACTTCCTCTGCCCCATCCCAGCCATGGGAACAGCCCTCCTGCACAGCTGGGGCTGTGTCACACGGGATGGACCCCTGGAAAAAGCCTTGGGAAGAGCTGGTGCCAAAAACCACAGAACCACCACCAGAACTGTTGCCGGAGCTGTCACTGCTGTAGGGAAGGCCACACAGAGGAGTGGTGCTCACCCACATCCTCCTCTCCAACATCCCAAAACACTCCACACAGCAGCTTCCCAAATTCTTGTAAGACTGGAAATGCATAAGACTTTAGTTTCTGCTGTGGAAATGGAAACAGCAGAGAAACAGTTGGAGAAATCCCAACAAATCTGCCCAAATGTGGGCAGGGCTGTCCCCGCACACTCCTACCACACCGAGCTCCACACCTCACCTCACCCAGAGCTGACCCCACTGAAACACTCCAGGGTCACAGGGACACTCCAAACCCTGGGGCTGACCTGTCCCCAGCTCCTCCCCCAATATCTCCTGACCTGATTTCTCCTGGAGCCCTCCCTTCCCCAAACCCTTCCCCAAACCCTTCCCCAGCGGAGATGAGGAGCAGCAGGTCCGTGTGCATTCCTTCCCTGCCATCAATCCCGAGTTTTCAACCTGTGGCAGCCCCGAACACCATGAGACAGAGGAGGAGCAGCAGCCCCAAGCCTTGTCAGGACACTGCTGCTCACAGCCAGCAGCCCCAGGAGCTCTTCTTGCAGCAGAACTCTTGCTGAGCATCTCTCTGCCCTAAAAACAATCCCCGCTTTCCAGGGCAGCAGAAAAGCCAATATTGAGAGGTTTCTGTCTCCTCACGAGGGACGATTGCATTGCTTGGGTTCTGGCGGTGTCACCAAGGGCAGCTCCAGGGCAATGCTTGGGGGAAAGGAGGCACTGCAGCCCCCGAGGGGTTAAAGTGCCCACCCAGGGTTTGTGTGGGACACATCTCAGTCCCTGACAGGACCGTGGCCTTTCTGCCCTTTCCAGCTGACAATAAACTCTGTGTGCAGAGCCAGGAGCTGCTGGAACCCCCAGGGACACCTGCAGCACCACCAGCACATGTCCCTCTCGGAGACTCCCAACCTAAACTCCCAAAAAGGGTGGGACTGAAAGGAGCCAGAGGTGCCCAAAAGCACAAACCCTGCAGCAGCCTCGCCTGAGAGCTCTCCTCAAAGTGCCACCTCACCACAGGAACACACAGAGAAAAGCTCTGGCCAAATTCACTGAGTGGGAAAAAAACACCATGATTTTGGGGCTGAAAGCAGCACCTGTGGGCAGGTGAAAAGCAGTCATCCCCAAAAGGGAAATCTCGCAGCTCCTGGGAAATTTCCAAGGAGACTTTTTTATTTCCTGCACGTGGGAGGGGAACTGGAAAATGCTGATTTGCCAAGGAGAAAGATCAGCAGGTGAGGATCCATTAGAATTAACGTTTCAATGTGAACTGCTAAAATTAAAAGGCTTTTTTTTTTTTAATGTTTTAAGTGACTCATCAAGGGGAAAGCTTTACTTAAGAACATTAATAGTGAAAAAAAACAAGAGAACGTTTTACACACACTGAGCTGAGCTTCTTTCCTCACTCAAATTTAAACATTAACTCTCCTCCAACTTAGGCTGAGGAAATCTCCTCTTTTGAAGAGCTTCCCAGCTGGTTTAGCTCTTTACGTGGCTGAGCACAGAAACTTCTTCAGGGGCAGTGAAAAAATATGGGATTGCAAAGTTCTTTTGACTGAGATTGGGTGAGAACTGCAAGATCTTGGATCCCTTGGCCGTTCCCACAGCCCAGCACTTCCCAGGGCAGCAGTGCCTGCTTTTTGAAATCGGAGGATTTCTCCACAGGCAGAAATCCTCAGACAACGAAGAAGAAGCACGACCTGAACCTGAGCCTTCAGCACAAGACAGGGAAAGATCTCACCTCCCTCCGCTTCCTTCTGCTCATTCCTGGCCCTCCAGGAGCCACTCCAAACTGATTTTCTGCCTCCTTGGGGAAGGAATCAGCCCCAGAGGGGTCTCAAACCTCTTTTTAACACCCAAACTCCTCGCTGAGGGAGGGATTTCTCAAAGTCTCCTATAAAAACAGATCTTATTCCTCTCCAGAAAGGCCCAAGGTTGTTGGTAAAGGATCAGCCTGCAGAGGAAAATGGGAGCACAAGGAATTCTCCACGAGTTGCAGAAACTGTTTGGCTAATTTAATATGGTGTCAGCACTGAAAAATGACATCCAAATGAAACCCTAACTGTTCAATCCAAGGCACCATTAAAACAGTAAGTTCACCTCCCTTAATTACACCTCCCCAAGCTCATCTCCAAGATCTGATTTGCACACTGCCGGGTGAAGGCAGCCACAAACCTCATTTCTAACTCAGTAACTCACCCCTCGAGATGTGGTCCCAGGGAGGCAGAGAGGCTCAGGGAGCTGGAATTGTGAGAGGGAAGATGCTGGAATTGTGACAGGGAAGGTGCTGGGTGTCCTCATGCCACCAGAGGTCATTTCTCATGTGATTATCTCTCACTTTGCAATCCCAGATAGCACCAGGATGTGAAAGCTCTCACAGAGCAGAGCAGCACCCTGGGATGGGAAGATGGGCAGCAGGGGTGCCACGAATGCAGCACTGGCAGGAAAACCCTGCAGTCAGCGTGGCACCACGGAGCCCTGCAGCAGCCACCCACTTGGCACCACTTTTAGCACATTTTCCCCTCCGTTTTCTGGCTCAGAGATCCCCTCCGCAGCGCCTGGAAGCTGTGAGTCACAGAGGAAGGGCAGGTCCTGATCTCTCCCCACCCCACGAGGTCTCCCCTCATGCGGCAGCCCTGGCACAGCCTTCCTCATCCCAGGAAAAGTCAGAATCCAGTCTCATCACTCATCCCAGTGATGGGAATGAGACAGACAAGCCCCAGGCGTGCTGGAGAGGGAAAAGAAAGGAGCATCACTCCTCGGATGGAGCAGAACACTGGGAAGGGAGAGCAAGAGGTTCAGTTGTTCCCTCGTGCCCACCAGGACGCCAGGAGATCCTGGCAGAGGGTCCCAAACTGCCAGATACCCTCACCAAAAGCACTTCCAGCAGGGATTTACAGCACCTGATGGAATCCACTGCAAGGGATGGGAGAGCAGTGAGGAGCTGGGAGTGTGGAAAAACACCTTGTCCCTTCAGCTTGGAAGGGAAAAACACCTTGTCCCTTCAGCTTGATCACCTTCCCTGCAAGGGCAGGACGAGCCCAGCTCTATTTCTGTCTCCCACTCCCCATCCAATGGCACAGGTCCCCTCCGTGGCTGCCCAAGATGTGTAGGTGGGGCACACACGAGGCAGTGCTGCACCAGAAGGATTTAACAATAGGAGCAGGTCCTGGCCGTTCCCCTAAAAATCCCCTGTGAGACTCAGCACTCCCTCACACTGATTTATGGCTCTCCATCCTCAGCTTCTCCCCAGGCAGCATCAATCAGCCTCAAACTGGTTCATTTTGGATCCAGGGCTGCTGCCACGTGATATAAATTACAGGTCTTTCCACCAGCAAAATGGGCTGTGGTAGATGGATTAAAAGCACAGAGACGCTGGGTCTGGGTCAGTGCAGACCCCAAAAGCTGATTAAAAAAAAACAAAACAAAACAAAAAAAAACCCCTGGGCACAGGCAGGCACCTCCCCAGGGACAGAGCCCATGGCAATGGGCCGAGAGAGCCACCAGGGCCCTGGCAGGAAGGAGGCAGCTGAATTCCCAGAGCTTTTCCAGCGAGGAGCTGGGGATCAGCTCATCCCTGCCTCAGGGAGAGAGGGGAACAGGAAAACCTTTAAACATTGAATTATCCCAAGACTCCCCAAACAAAACCCCTCTGGATTGTCAGCACAAGACCTCAGCTCCATCCCTGAGGGATGGAACTTTTATCCTTCCCATCTTTTAGCGTCCCCCCTCCGTGGGTTTCCCTCAGGCTGCCTCCCGGATCAGACCCTGCAGGGATGGAATTCCTGCAGGGCTGTGAGCAATGCCTCCTGCAGCTGCTCTGCCAAGTTTGCAGGGCGAAGGAGAGCAGGGGTGCCAAGAAGGATGAATGAACAGAGAGCAGGCTCAGGAGCCAGCCCTTCCTTTGCCATGGCTGTGTCTGGGGACAAGGGAGCATCAGATGGCAGCGGAGATGGGCTCACGGCAAACCATGCTGCACACGAGCAGCAAAGGAGAGAGCGATTAGCTTGGAATGAATCGAGGGTCATGGAGTGCTGTTCCCAGCCTGGAAAAAACCCAGAGCCATGGAATGCTGTTCCCAGCCTGGGATAAACTAGGAATTATGGAGTGCTGTTTCCAGCCTGGGATAAACCATCAGCCATGGAGTGCTGTTCCCTGGGACAAACCAGGAATTATGGAGTGCTGTTCCCTGGGATAAACCCAGAGCCATGGAGTGCTGTTCCCAGCCTGGGATAAACCAGGAATTATGAAATGCTGTTCCCAGCCTGGGATAAACCCAGAGCCATGCAGTGCTGTTCCCAGCAGCTGCTCCAGACAGGCTCCAGCTCCGAGAACTGATGATTATTTCTCCTGCCCAGCACTGCAGAGTGTCCCAGCTGTGTGCTGGCCTGGGAATGCTCATCCAGCCCCAACACCAGGGAGTGCAGGCTGCTGATTCCCAGGGGCAGGCACAGCTTTCAGCTGCCAGGCACACAGGGAGTGCCAGCTCCAGCCCATTCTCAGTCCCTGACCTGCCCCGTGCCAGCTCTCACTGCCAAAGGCTGGAACGCTATAAATGGGAGACATTTGGAGAGAGAAAACATTTAGGAGCCAGCTTTTAACTAGGCTGAAGTGCACTGGGCTGTGCATGTTCTTTGCAGAGGGAGAGAGAGGAGAATGGTGAAGGTCTTTGATGCACTGCTGGAAAAATACCGTCTGTTCCTTCCCTAATTTAATGGAAAATGTTTCTCCTCCTCCTGAGTTCCAGGATGGGAATTCACTGTTCCTACCTTCTGCTCGCGGCTCTGGGCGCAGCCTGGGCACAGAGGACAAAGAGCTGCTGGAGCTTTGTAGCAGGAACCTCGCTGGAGGAAGCTGTGGGTTTTTCCCTGCCCTCGGTCACGCAGAGCCTGTCTTTCCTGATCCAACTGCCTGGGACTGAGATCCTGCTGATTTATTTTTGTGGGAGGGTGAAACCACCAAGTTCACTGTACACACAACTGCTCAGAATTTTGCTGAACTCCATAAACCCCGGAGGGAAAAAAAAAAAAAAAAAGAAATCCCCAAAGTGTTGAAATCAGATTCCTGTTACGAAAGAGCTATTGAGAGAGCCCTGTTTACAGTCCCTGGATGCAAAAAACCATCCAGCTCCTGCAGCCACAGCCTGGCTGAGCTGCCTCAGGGCTTTTCCATCAAAGAGACCACCCATCACCCAGGAGAGGGTGAATGAATCCATTCCCACCTGCAGGAGCCCTGTGCTGCTGGGGGATGGCACTCAGCACATCTGCTCTTTGCTCTCCACACCGGGAGGATTAAGATAACATTCACTTCACCTCTGTGAACTCCTGCCAGGAGCTCGGGTTAAATAATAGAGGAGGAGGAGGAAAAGGAGGAGGAGGAAGAGAAGGAGACAGAGGAAGGCAAGCCCTGGGCTCCCAGTAATGGAAGCAAGAGGCTCATTTTAATTTTTCAAGCCTCCAACTGCCTGAAACAAGCTGATGAGAACAATTCCTCTTTGTGTGCCAGCTCCAGCCTTCGGAGCCCATTTCATGGGGTGGTTTACTTAAAACTTCTCTGAATCACTGAGACACAGACTTTCCCCTCTCCCTGCCTGCACATATCAGGTGAGGAAGGCCCTCCAGAAGGACCAATCTCTCTCCCACACGGAGATGACAGCCCCAGACCACTGCCTGCTGCCAATTTGCTCATGGAAGTAGGCACCACTTCAACAGACTATTTATTTTCCAGTGTTCCACACAAAGCTGCTGGCCCCAGGGCTGCAGGAATTTCTCCAAGATGACACAGCTCCAGGTGGGTCAAAGCTGAAAGTTTCCAGCTAAGAACCTGAAGGATTTGTTAAACATATGGACAGCCAAGAGAACTGGAAGCACGCTGGATGCACAGACAGACAGGAATGGGAGGGAGAGCCAGAGCCAATTTTAATATTGCTTCAAACTCTCCATTTTTCTGTCCCCGAATTGTGCAGCAAACACATTTAGTGCAGCCTATGTTGAGTCTCCAGCCCTGGCCTCAAAGTTAAACCTCTGTGCAGAGAACATCACTCTCTCCTACAGCTTCATCTGGGACAAAGACTGAAGAATAGGTTTTTGACTGCAAGGGGAAAAGCTGTCCCAAAGAGAGACACCCCTGAAATGTGCCAGGATGGAGCTGGGGGGATCAGGCTGTGCCCCCAGGGAACAGGGACAGGAGGAGAGGGAACGGCCTCAGGCTGGGCCAGGGGAGGCTCAGTTGGACATCAGCAGGAATTTCTCCATGGAAAGGGAGGTCAGGCCTTGGCAGGGCTGCCCAGGGAGGTTTGGAGTGCCCATCCCTGCAGGTGGCACTCAGTGCTCCGGGCTGGGGACAAGGTGGGGATGGGGCACAGGTTTGATTCTGATCTTGGAGCTCTTTCCCAACCTCCAGGATTCCATGGAGTCAGAGTCCAGCAGACTCCAGGCTCCACTCCTGGTTCAGTTTGTGTTTGGAGTGTCCTTCCTGCCCACCCGGGAGGGGAGGACACTTCGCCCGTGGCTGCAGTGGGAGCTGCCTCTGCTGTCAGCACGAAGCGTGCTCGTGTTTTCCTTGGCCCTGCTCCTGAAATAATTGTTTAGCCGCAATGGAAGGTGACAAATGATTCAGCTGTGGCCCCGCTGGGAATATCAGGAGAAAATCCCCAGCCACGCACACAGCCCTGCCTGGGCCGCCCTGAGCTGCAGCATCTCAGCAGCCCCAGCAAGCTCCTCTCTCCCACTTGGATCCAATTCCACGGAACAGTCACTGACAGCCAAAAACTGCACCAACCTTCACCCAAATGCTGCTCCTGAAACGACAAACCCCTGCCCAGCCTCTGACAGGAGCATGGTTCCTCCCAGAACCATTGGGAACATTGATTTTAAAGGACCAAATATCCCAAAGATGCGTGCACTGGGATGGCTCAAGGCTGTGAGGATGGATAAATTTGGATTTTCCCTGGATAACGTGAAAAACAGATTCTTGACACAGAGATCACCTGCAACTCAAATTTCCAATTCTTCCTCCAGCACATGAAAAAGATCATCAGAACTGGACCTAGGAAAAATATTTTCCCCTCTTGCTGTTTTCACAAGGAGCTGAACCATTTCAGTCCATCACTTATTTTGTGGGGGGTTCTGTGGAATTTTTTTTTTTTTAAATAACCAGAGGCATGAATAATTTCCAGCATGGAAAATTTCTGCCTAAAGAGCTAAAATTGGCATAGAATCATCCAACAGTCACACAAGAAAGGCCTCCAGCAATGGCAACAGTCAGTGCTACCAAGCCTACCTAGAGCATTTTTTTCCACTGTGCTCAGAGGATCTGTTTCACTCCTTGCCTCTCAATCCAATTTCCACTGTCCTGCACCACAAGTTTAAAATAAGGACACCAGGAAATATGTGTGATAAGGGGGAAGGAAGGGGAAAACCACAGCTTCTTTCATTCTTTCAACAGAGCCAAAAAGGAGCGGTTGTTATTAATTTTTTTCCCTTTTTTTAAGAAAAAACTATAGGGAATGGCGAAGGGGGGGAGATGTTTGCTTTAAACTTTCCCAACTTTACCATGATATATATCTATATGTATTTATAAAGTATCTCTGCTTCTAAAGGTGCTCCAGAGATGATGTTTTCCATCTCAGGAGCATGCACAGCTCCAGCCAGGATGGAGGGGAGGGACAGAGGGAGCACAGCCACAGTTCCCCACATTCCTCCCCAGCCCAGGCAAACAGCACAACCAGAGGCACCAATTTACCACAAAACCCCCAAAAATCCCCACATTCCTCCCCCAGCCCAGGGAAACAGCACAACCAGAGGCACCAATTTACCACAAAACCCCCAAAAAGCAGTGCCCCTGGAATGGAATGAGCTTGGCCACCCCCTTGGAGCAGCAGTGAAGATGAGATGCTGCAGAGAAGGAAGCACGAGGTCCATTTCCTCCCAGCGCTGGCTGCTGCCCAACAGCTGTTCCCTGTTTATTTACTTCCATATTTCCTTGGTTACACAAGCAGCTGCGCACAGCTTAACCCCTGCCGGGGCCACCCTCCGTGGGGCTGTGACAGCAGCACAGGGCAGGGACACCCAGGGCTTGCCAACACCGCTCACCTCAACCGTGTCACCCCCAGGGCCCTGCTGGGCAGGGACAGGGACAGGGACAGGGTGTGAGCAGCACCTGACGCAGCCCCAGACTCTGCAGAAGCCAGCGGAACCTGGGAAAGCCATCTGCCCTCCCAGGGGCTCGCTCTGCCGGGCAGGCTGGAATTTCAGCAGTGTTTGTGGCTGCAGGCAGAGCTCTCAGGAAAGGCTTTCTCCTTCACTCTGAAACACAGCCTGTGGTGATGCTCAGCCGCACCTCAGAGGGTTCCCTGGGGCCACAGGGTGCCCAGCTCCTCTCCTGGTGCCACGAACAGCCTGGCACAGACATCCCAGTGGCTCCTCTGGCAGCTGCTGCCGGACCAGAGACCGCTCCGTGCATTTTCTCCTCTGCACAGAGCCTGCTCCAGCAGCTCCGTTTGTGTTCTGGCTCATAAAGCCCAGCCAGACCCCTTGGCTCATCTCCACCAAGGAGGAGGAGGAAAACACTCTTTGCCTGCTCACCCAGAGCTCTGGTTGGGGTTTCTGCAGCCCAGCCTGTCCCAATTGCCTTTCCAGCCTCCCTCCTGCACCAGGGGGGAAACAAATCATAGAACCATGGAATGGTTTGGAAGGGACCTGAAAGATCACTTTGCTACAACCCCCATGGGCAGGGACACCTTCTGCCACACCTGCTTGCTCAGAGCTCTGTCCAACCTCTTTTTGGACACTGCCAGGGATCCAGGGGCAGCCACAGCTGCTCTGGGCACCTGTGCCAGGGCCTGCCCACCCTCACAGGGAACAATTTCTTCCTAATATTGAATCTAAACCTACTTTCTCCATTCAAAGCCATTCCCCCTTGTCCTGTCACTTCATGCTTTTGCAAAAAGTTGCTCTCCATCTTTCTGGCTGGCTCCCTGCAGGTACCAAAGCCACTGTTGCCAGCTGCCCCCTGGGCTGGCAGCGACAGCAGGCACTTCCCCAGGACCTGCTCTGGAGCATCGAGTGTTTTCCAGTGGCAGCCCTGGTTTGCTGTGACAGCAGCTAGGAAAGCCACAGGAATGGAATTTGGACCTAACTCTAACAAAATCCTCCCCCAAAGCAAACAATCCCCCCCAGTCAAACCCCCAGCAGCTGCACAGATCTCTGCTGCAGGAATTCCAACCCAGCCCTGGGTGCGCTCAGCTCAGGAACCAACAGCAGAACAGAACACTGGCACATGCTAAAGACCATTCTGACGTGCAAGGGGAGCTGGGGTGAGGAGTCCAGCCAGCTTTTGAGGTGCCTTTTTTCTTACTTTTGCAGGGATGCCCAAAGCTGTGCTCAGATTGCCTCAAAGAAAGCATTTTCTGGTGGATCAGAAGGCCCTGGCAGTGGAAAGCAGACCCCAGGTGCCCTCAGCTCCCCACCCTGCGCCAGCAAAGCCCAGGAGCTGCCGCAATCCCTACCTGCAGGTCGAAGAATTTGCTGTACCGTCGGTAAATGACCTCGGTGGCTCCATTGGACCAGGTGACCTTGATGATGTAGACCTGGAGGGAACAGAGAAGTCACAAAGGGGGAACCCAACAACCCCAGCACGACCCCAAAAGTGCCAGTGCAGCCCCCACAGCTGCGAGACACCCATGGGAACCCTTCAGGTCTTTTCAGCATCACCACAACAGAGGCAAGCTTCAATTATTTAGCCCCACCGCTGCAGCTTAACCAAATGTTTATTTCTAGTTGTGGCCCTAAACAGGGGCACACACCGAATGTGAAATGCCACTTCTGTGTGAAAACACAGCACAAATCCCTCCAGACACAGGAGTTCATAACTCAGCCTTGGCCACCCCATTGACAGCTGCAGCATCAAATTGGATGTTGAGATTCCAGAGCAGCCTAGCCCCTGGAACTGCAAGAGCTCAACCCCCCAGAGTTTGAAACTCCACCTGCTTGGGTTTCTGAAACTTGCTGGGGTGGAAATCACCCTCCTGACCCTTAAAATGCTGCACAATCAATGCCAATAATTGCAGGTTATTCACATGACCATGACCAGGCTTTAACTGGTGATGCACGCAAAACAAAACACCAAACCCAGCCCATTTCATCATTAATTCTTCTGTGAAGGACAACAAGCAAATCACAGAATGAGGCAATCCCTGATCTAATGTGCTCCCTTGTTTTTCACAGAAAGCAGAGATAACCCTTGACGAGGTGCCAGTGTAACACCCAAGTGATACAAATCACAAATTGATAACAGATTGACTGAGCAAAACCAGGGGTATTTTTTTTTCTCCTAACTCATGTCCTTATTTCCACCAGAAATTCAAATATCAATTCCCTGAAGAAGGAACAAAACGTTCAGAAGCTCAGGTGAAGGGACCTGCTAGAACTTCTGCTAGCAAAACCACGCAGGAAGGCTCTTATACGCTGATGTTTTAGTATTTAAAACAGAATCCCTCAAGTGTTCCACAAGGTTTTTCCCACTGAGATGCTCGTTTTTCCAGGTTCTGGAATGTGACCAACATCCCAGCCCAACATCCCAACTCAAACACCACGAGTCTCACATGGACAGCACAACACTCAATTATTTGAGTTTATCAAACCTACCCCAATGGGCTATTAAAAACTGGAGCCAAATCTCACTCTGCTGCTCAGAGAGCTGACACAGCGTGGGCCAAGGTGAGGACACTCCTGAGGGATGAGAAACTCTTCCCAGCAGAATCACTTCCAAATCATGACAGAAGCTGAGGCAGCAAGAGGGATCCACTCTTATTGCTCAAATAAAGAACTTCTCTCCTTACAAACCATCCATTAAATGCCCATTTTGTTGAACTTGGGTTGGGGTGGAAGGGACCTTAAAGAGCTTCTCAGGGACACCTCCCACTGTCCCAGGCTGCTCCAAGCCCTGTCCAGCCTGGCCTGGGACACTGCCAGGGATCCAGGGGCAGCCACAGCTGCTCTGGGCACCTGTGCCAGGGCCTGCCCACCTCACAGGAGAGAATCCCTTCCCAAAATCCCACCCAAACCCACTCCCTCAGTCTGAAGCCATTCCCCGCTGTGCTTTCCTTCACCAACTCTCCCTTTGAGTTGAAGGACCTGCACTTTCTCCGCATTAACACAAGGAAGACAGATGGATTCTGCAAGACAACATCTGCTCCAGCTGTGGACACGAGGGATGACCTCGCTGCGCTCCACGGGAGGCACCACCCACAGCAAACCAAGGGTTAACCTGATGCTCCTACACATTCAAACTCCTTTACCCTCACCCCAGGGCCAGCATGAGCTCATGGGCTGGAAGCTCAGCTGATATCCCACTTTTCTTCCCAGTCTCCAGCACTTCTCGGGGTTATATCACCGCTGGCTGCCTGCCTGGAGAGAGCCTTCCACTGGGGCAGCACGAGGAGCCAACTCTGCTTCGTTGTTTATTCCTAGCCTGCCTTTATTTGGAGTCAACAGCTTATTAGACTGGGATTTTAATCAGGATGTGGATATAGCCGAGCCAGAATAATTCAGAGCTCTTAAGGGTAATAGAGCCACGAGGTCTGAGGGCACACCAGGCGTCCTGGTGCCCTTTGCAGCAGGGAAGGAGTGATTCTGCTCCCGATGAGCTCACTGCGCTCTGCTGAAGCGCAGATCTCTCCGGAGGCAGAGCAGTTTCCTGCACAGCCCTTTCCAGCAGCAGAAAGGTCTCCGGGGTGTCTCCTCAACCTACGTATGGAAAGCAGAGAGATGGGGAAGCCCAGAGGAACAGGAGCTCCTCGGGATCTGTGAAACCTGCGGAAAGCCAACTTGCTCTCTCCTTGGGAATATTCCTCATCCTCCCCACGGCCCCATCCCGTCAGGGGTCAGAACCATCACCGATCTTGGTCTCTCTCAATATCCAATCCATCTCTCGGGATAACAGAACCACCAGAAAACATCACCCTGGTGCTCTCTTCACTGACAATGCGAGTGCAGCTCTGGAAAGGTTTGAGCAGTGCCCTCAGCCACCTAGGGATGGTTTCCAGAGGGACTGGGCACGAGGCACCAAGCTCCCACAGACCCCAAATCCCTTCCTCAGGTGCTTTTGGGAGACACTTCCAACGACCACGACAGCTTTAAAAACATGGCACTTGGTCTGAAGTTTCCCTCCTGCCCCAGCACTGCCCCAGGAGCAGCCACCATGAGGTAGCAACCAAATAAATCAAATTTTGTCCCAGCGGGAGCCACCCCATCAGCTGCCCCCTCAGCCCCCAGCCCTGCAGAGGCTGCTCTGAGCAGAGGCTTTTTCCCAGCCCACGTGTGGGTGAGAACATGTGGAAACACTTATTCCATGGGTCTTCTCCAGCTCTGATCTCCACAGGCCTTCAAAGAAATAACCCGGAGAAAGCACCAGCAGGGCCTTTTCTGTGGAGAAAAGGGGGATTTGGTGAGGGGATCTGCCCCTGGGATGGGGCTGGCACTGTCCCTGGGGTGGGGCTGGCACTGTCCCTGGGGTGGGGCTGGCACTGTCCCTGGGATGGGGATGGGGCTGGCACTGTCCCTGGGGTGGGCAGCCACAGGGATGGGCAGCCTGGCAGGGAAGGGGTGGCCAGATCCAAGCAGGGAGCTCTGCAACCCCAGCACGTGGGCTGGGCCCCCGGCCAAAGCCAACAGCTGAGCTGTCCAAATCCCAAATATCCAAATATCCAAATATCTGCAGCCCTTCCCGGCCAGCTGTGGGTCTGCACCAGGGGAGGGGAGGAGCTGAGGTGGTGAAGCCCAAGAATGGTGGCTCCCTTTCCTCAGTCCCTCTGGAAAGGACACCTTAGCCTTGTCCCAGCCCCGAGAGCCTCCAGTCCTGGGAGGTACGGAAGCCACAGGAACAATTTTTGAGGTGCAGGTGGATGATGTTTAATGCCAGGCAAGAGGAGCATTTCTCATGAACATCAAACCCTCTCCGTGCTCCCATCCTGGGAAGGAACAGATCCTTCACAAAAAATGGAAATGTGTGGATAGGAAATGCTGAATACAATGGATTCCATGGGGATTGGGGTCCCAAACTCCTTGGGACCCCAAAATTCCTACATTACAAGGAAAAGGTCACACAACAACCGCTTCAAAATCACCAGCTTGAGGAGTGTGACATGAGGACCACCAACCACTACCCAAGGTTCTCCTTGGTCACACTAAGTGCCCTAAATGGAAATAAAATATGGAAAAAGGCCGAGGGGATGCTGCAGCTTTCCCAGGAGCTTGGAACCCTCCACCACCACCACCCAGCATCTGTCACTGCTGTCCCCTCCCCAGCCCTTGGAGAGGCAGCTCAGAGGGAGAACGGGCCAGTGGAAAACGGGGCTGAAAACCTTCGGAAGGGAACTGTCAGCAAAATGACAGTTTGCTCAGAGAAATGCAAATGGCACCTGGCCAAGCGTGCCAGAGCTGTCAGAGAGAGCTGCCACTCCGACGGGGCGGCAGCGAGGTGACACTGGGGGAGAACACGGCGGAGAGAGCCAGCGGGAGGCTCAGGACATCCCCCGGGCAGGGAGAGAGCTCCTGGGAGGCTGCAGGAGCCAGCTCAGACACAGCCAGAGCCACGGGAGTCACGGGGACTGGAGCGCGGGACACAGGCGGGGAGCAGCCAGTGCGAATCTGGAAAGGGCAGCCAGAGATTTAATTTTTTAATTTCTTTTCCTCTTGGAGAAGTGAAGCAGCAAGTCCTGGGAGCAAAAACACACCAGAAGTGTTTTTGCAGGGACTGCTGGAGAGCCCTGGGGCTGCACACGGCAGTGGCTCCTGGTGACTGTCACTGCTCAAGGGGACCCATGACTCCAGAGCCATCCCCAAATCCTCTGTCTTGCCCTGCCCCGAGAGGCACAATGTCCCGTGAAACAGCACGGGGAGAGAGAGGAGCGGATTCAAACTGCTGACTTGAGGCAAGGAAATTAAGAACAGATACTGAAAAAAAAAAAAAAATAAAATAACAGAACCAGTTTCCCGTTCTTAAACACGAGGCCGTGTGACCTCGTGGAAGAATCACTTCTGGACTTGCATAAACACACCAGAACAAGCTGGGAAGCTTTGAGCCTGAGCTGCTCAGATGTGAGCAGGAAAAAGGCAGAGTGAAGGTGAGGAAAACCTCGAGCTGCAGTTTCAGCCTCTCTCCTCCTACAGGAGTTTCCCAAAGTTTTGCATGGAGATGTGCAAGGCATCCCGGCTGGGGGGACACACACGAAGCCCCCAGGGAAAGCTTTGGGAGAGGGCAGTGCCCACCTGGGAGCTCTGCCTGGCACCAGCTGAACCCAGCAGCAATGCCACCCCACGCTCAGCACCACGCGGCTGTGCCAGCCAAGCCCAGGGGCAGCACGGCCATCCCAACAGCAGCTCTCCCGGAATGCCTTCTCCATGGGTGGCACCACAGTGACCCCGGAGCTTCGGCAGCATCTCTGTGCCCATGGGCATGGACAGGGTGGCAAGCAGCGCCATGGGCACTGGGAAAGACACCTCCACAGGCATGCAGGGACACCAGAGAGGGTCCCCAGCCTCCAGCAGAGCTCCTGCAGCAGCTCCAGACATAACAGCCTCCAGCGGAGGCAGAGCTGTCTGCAGAGCTGCTTCCAAAGGCTTGGAGCCTGTGTGGTCTCGGGTCCAGGGAGACTCTGCACAATAAACCTCTCTGTGGAAAACTCCACATATTTAAAGCATCTTTCAGCAGCAAAAAGGAAAAGCATCAGTCAAAAGCATCAGACTTTTGATTTCATCCACATTACCCCGACCTTGAAACGAAGGGAGATGTGAGAGCTTCGCCCTCCCTTCGGCCACCACACGAGAAACCCAAAGGGGCAGAGAAACCAAAGGAGCTGAGCAATTCAGCCAAGCCAGAGAGGGTTTAATATAGAAAAGGGAGTGGGAAATTGTAAGAGGAAAAGAAAAAAAAAAAAAGAAAAGGAGGGAGGTGGCTGGAAACAAAGAAAGTTCTTGGCACCAAGCTGCTGTGCTTGGCCCCTCTCCATCAGCCTTCGCTGCTGCAGGCGTGCAGGGCTGGGGAGGGGACGTGGGGGCTCCTGTGCCATGGGGTGCCACAGCTTGGGGCAGGAGAGGGAGAGCCAGCCCCCAGCTCGGGGAGCAGACAGCTTGTGACCCCCTCAGTCCTGCTCTGCGACCGAGAACTGGGGAAGGGCTGAGCCAGCATGGGGAAGGCATGGGGCACGCATGAGGGAAGGCGTGAGGAAGGCGTGAGGAAGGTGTGAGGAAGGCGTGAGGAAGGTGTGAGGAAGGCGTGAGGAAGGTGTGAGGAAGGCGTGAGGAAGGAGTGAGGAAAGTATGGAGAAGGCATGGGGAAGACACCAGGAAGGCATGGACAAGGCATGGAGAAAGTGTTTCAGCAGCAGCCACAGGGCACCAGGGATGCTGCCCTGCTCCCTCTGGCAAAGAAGAGGCAGAAGCACCAAGCCAGAGCTGCAGGGTCTGGGTGCCAGGGATGGTCTGGGTGCCAGGGACAGAGGCAGCAGCAGGGCACAATGTCCTCAGCACCACCACGGCAGCCTGAGCACACAGGCAGCACTGCAGAGCAGCCTGCCCTCGCTCCAGTTCAGCCCTTTGATCCATTCCCTCTTCCCCTGCACTGCTGACAGGGCACAGCAGTGCCTGAGCGCAGGGCCAGCACTGCCGGGAGGGACAGGGCACACACACAAGGCAGGGACCCCAAGGACAAGCCAGCAGGACCCGCTCAGACCCCTCAGTCACGCAACAAGCACCCCTGCTCGTCTGCCCCGCTCACACTGAAGGTCACACATATGGATTCCTGTGTTTCCTATTTCCCACTGTGACACAGAACGGCCGGAAGACAGAGATACCCTCCAAAGCAGAGCTGTGGGGGATCAAGGTCAGCCACGCCGGGAGCAGGCAGAGGCCACGGATGGCCCCAGTGCTGAAGTTCACTGCAGCTGAGTGTGAGCATCAGCTTCCCACATGGAGCAGCTCAGTGGCCATGGGCCAGGCAGAATTTGGCCCCTCCACTGAGCTGCCACACTCAAGGTTTCCAACAGCCTCGAGTAACGTGACTGGGGAAGAAAAACAAAGGAAAGTTCGGGTTTGAGTGCTGGTTTTCATCCACAAAGCTCAGAGTGCTCCATTAGAGCCCAAGGCTGCTGAGAGGTGAGGAGGAAAGGCTGGTCAGCTCTGTGGAGCAGAGCAGGACCAGGCACAAGGACAGAGCAAAATTTCTGCCAAAGTCCCAGTCCCAGCATCATCCAGCTGACAGGAAACGGGATGAGACACGGCACAGCCACAGGATCCGGCAGCGAAACATCACTAAGGATGCTGAGAAAGCCCTCAAAGCTTTCGAGGCCACCGAGAGTCAGACTGCAGCTTCCTGGGCTCCCCTTTCACTCCTAGTTTGGTGAAGTGGGAACACCACACTGCATAGATTTCACACTATTCATATCCACCTCCTGCTCCGTCACTCGGCTCCTCCGCTGCCCACAGGACATTCCCAAGGGCACGCTCACCCTTCCCAGGGAGCAGAACCCGGGGGAAGTCAGCCCCGATGCCCTTTCAAAGCCAAACCAGCAGAATGATTCACAGGGGCAGGAATAACACCGAAAATCCACAGGAATAACTCAGCTGTACAAGGTGACACCGTGCCAGGTCCTCCCAAGCAGGGGATGCCCAAACCCACTCCATGGGGCACGAGTTCTTAGAAATACCCTCACTCTGTAAACATAAGGCATGACAGAACCATTAAAGCTGCAGACTGGCAGCTCTGTCCTCTTGCCATTCAAACTCTTTTATCACTCCCTAATCAATTCCAGATAAGCAGTGGGGTTGGGCTGGACAAGGAATGAAACCACAAATGGACTCACCACGACAAGGAACAGAAAACCCTAACCCCAACCTCCCATCACACCACGAATTCCACATCAAAAATACAACACCTTCACTTTTTGAAGGTGGCTCTCCTCAAATTTGTTTTAAAATATCTGTAGATCCCATCGATGATTCCACCACGCACTGTTAATTACTTTGACAACAAAGCTGCCAAAAATGAGGTCTTCACTTCATTTAAAGTTTACCATCTTGGTCACTGGGTTTGCAAAATAAATGTCTGCTGCACACTTATTTTGAATTTCCCTTTTCAGGGCTACATGGAGGCTTGGAATCGAAGTCCTGTGAGAACATAATCCAACTTTCCCAATAAACCAACCCACCCAAACAGCATGCTGCTCTCTCTTTCCTGTTGGATGGATATATATAATTTTGGATGGTGCTCCAGAGCAACTATTTAAACCTATATAACTATGGAAATATTCTTGGTAGGCAGAAATGGAGATGGGATTCAATGGCACTCCTATTAACACATACAAAACACACACATTGCAGCTGTATCAAAAAAACATCCTGAAGTTTGCCCAAGGGAAAGAAAACCACCCAAATCTGGATTTAGTAGGAAAAAGCTTTATTTTAGGGCTTCTACTCGAGAATAACAAACACAATAGTATTAAAAGGTCCCGCGTAAAGTCCTTTAAAGGAAAATTTAGTTTGTTTCAACTGTGGCTTTGTTTTGGGTCTTTTCTGAATAAACATTCATTTATCAGAGACTTGGCCAGACCGGAGAAATGACAGTCTGCTACTCTGTCTCTCACTATGATTATTTTTAAACTTTACTCTTGGACTTTGCCTTTTCAGATTTGCAGGATGGCCCCAGAGCCCTTGCTGGCAGCATCCCTGAACATGAGATTGTATGGGAAACGTTCCTGCTGGGGGACCCTCCAGCCACTGCCTGAGGGATGGAGGCTCCTTTTTCCTTGGATGATGGGCTGCCATGAGCACCCTGCGACAAACACCTGCGCCAGGATCATTTCTCACTGCCCCCTCCATGTAATGCCCCCCAAAAAAGCCTGAAGACACAAGTGGCAACTTGTGAAGTTTGAGAGCACAGGGCTGTGTTTGGGTCTGCAGCTGAACCCCAACACTCAGCCCAGCACCTGCACTCAGCTACCCAAACCCTGACCAGCACCTTGCTGGCTCCTTGCCCTGCAATTGGGGGAATATTGTGCCTCCTGCTTCATAGCAGAGCTGCAAAACCCCAATTTTTTGTCTCAGGCGACACAATTCTTTCTGTATCGATTCCCAAGGCAAAAGGCAAACCACGGCTGCCTGAACAGAGCCAGCCCTGCCCACTGCAGGTGTAACAGGGACTTTGGAACACTGCTTTGATCTCACTTTTCTGGGAAAATGGAATTCACAACTTTGTGCTGTGGCCTCACCATGAGCGACACAAGTGCACCTTTGTCCTGCAAAGAGAAGCCTCTGGCCAGCACGGAGGAGCCCAAGCAGGGCAGGTCACCCATGGGTCAGGCTGGCACAGAGGCAACAGGAGGGAAAGCCAGCATGGTCCCCCAGCCTCCCCAGGGCCAGGGAGAGCTGCCCCAGGGATGGAGCAGAGCACATCTGTGCTCACGGGGACAAGGCAGAGAGCAAAGGTTTTACACGGACACTTCGTGGTCGGCTCGGATTCGCAGCGTGCCAGCAGCCACTGTCTACAGATGATTCAGCCATGATTTGCTGCCTCTCCCTCTCTTTGCAGGAGGAGGAAGGGAAAAAAAAAGGTTTTGGTTTCATGTAATTAACTGGCTTTGTGAATCTGCCTGGTTCTATTGATTCCTCAAGCAAGGCGAGCGCTCCGCTCCCATTCACTCCAGCTGCCTGCAAGCTGCCGGCCCCTCCCTGGGCTCAGCCCTCCGCGAGCCACGCTGGCTCCCGCCGCTGGATTTCGGTCCAAGACAAGTCCAGAGAAAGGTTAGAGGCACAGGGATCCGCTGAGGAGGCTGCAGGGCCGCGCTGCACAGCTGTCACGGACCGCGAGCAGCCGCCGCGCCCGCCGCTCCCGGAGCTCCTGCTCCGGTGTCCCCACCCAGGCGCCCCGCCATCCAGCTCTCCGCTCGGAAAACACTGCTGTCCCAGTTTTCCAGCCTCGCAGGGATTATTTGTGCAATGCCCAACTCCACTCGACTCTCCATGACGGACCGAGGGTGCGCGGGGACAGCGCACAAAGCACATCGTGTGCGGCACTCGGGGTGCGTGTCCCAGCCGTGGGGACACCGCTCCTGAGGGGCGCACGGGCACGGGAGGGGCTGAAGGGAGAGCAGAGGAGCTGCCACAGGCGATCCCAGCCCGGCCTGGTTACGGTACCGGTCGGCAGAGCCCTGGATCCGCCAAGACAAACAGCGCGGTAGGCAGCGCACAAAGCTCCGCACGTACGCGGCTCCGAGCGGGGCACGGCACGGCCGCGATGAGTGAGGCTGCGATGGACACGGCAGCAAAAGGGCACATCTGGCGCCGGCGCCAGGCTCAGCCAGGGCTGATAGAGCTCCGGGCAGGGCAGCCGGAAGGAGGGGTGATAAGGGGGTGGGTGGCAGCAGCCACGCCACATCCCTGGATGCGAGGAGAGACCCTCTGCCCTCCCCTCCTGGAGCTGGCTGCCCTCGGCTTTCCTCCAATTGTTGCGCGCTGCCACAAACCAGCCGAGGGGACCGGAGAAGCCCTTGATCTCCCAAGAGCTCTGAAAGCCTGGCTCTTCTGAAAACAGATCCCAGCCAGAGCAAACACCACATCTGCATAACCCAAATGTGCCACGCACAGTGTGTCACTGGGTCATCCTGGTCTAAGGCAAAAGGGGAGGGAAGAACATTTTGGTCTTTGTTTTACGGCTGTTGCCAGGATTCACCCGAAAGCTCTCCACGGATGCCTGGAAACACACCAAAGTTTAAACCATAAAAGAAAAAAAAAAAAAAAANNNNAAAAAAAAAAAAAAAAAAAAAAAAGAAAACCGCCTTCAAAAATAGACAAACCCACAACATTTTGGAAGATGCCCCGGAGCACCAGGAAGGCGCTCGGCAGGATGCAGGGGACACGAGGGATCCCTCCTAGGCACCGAGCACTATCCAGGGAGCAGAAAGCAGGAGCCGGGTGGTCCCTTGCCCCGGGACTCTGCGACCAACAGGTCCCACGGCCCCTGCGCCAAGTGACCGAAGCGGCGCCGCTTGGCCGCGGTGCCCGTGGCCGCTGCCCGGTGCGCGCAGCCCCCGCCCGCATCCCCCGGGCATCCCCCGGGCATCCCCCGCGGGGTCCGCACCGGGAGCGGGGGCTGGGGGCAGCGGCGGAGCACCCNAGAGGGGAGAAATCTCTCCCCGTTTTTTTTTTTTCTTTTTCCCCTCCTAATTTTAAAAGTCCAGCTTGGGGTCGGGAAATAACTACAGGCCAAAGGAATAGGCCAGGGAAAGATCACGTACCCAACGAAATCGCGGCGAAGCCCCATGCCTGCCCGCGGAGGAGCGAGCGGCTCCGCGCCCGACCCCCGCCCGGCCGCGGGGGACGAGGGTCGGGGGGCGAGGGCGACGATGGGGAGCGCCTCCGGCTTCCCGCTTTGGCCCTTCGCCTTCTCACTCTGCAGCTCCCGGTCCCTGCCGAAGAGCGACCCGGGGCCGCCGGCTGTCCCCGACCCGGGGCCGCCACCGCCCGGCCCGGCCCGGCCTCTCCCGGTCTATCCCGGCCTATCCCGGCCTCTCCCGGCCGCCGGGGCGGCCCCACCGCTTAAAGGGGCGGCCGGCAGGGAGCCTGCCCCGAGCGCCCGCTCCGTGCCCGAGCCCGGCGCTGTGCGGGCGGAACTGTCCCGCTTTGTGCCGCTGGTCCCTGCGAGCGCTCCATCACCCCGTGCTGGTCCTTCGCCCCGCTCTTGTCCCGTCACAACACCCCCCAGAGCCGTGGTGGGCTGGCCGCCAGCAGCCACATCCCTGGGGGATGCAGGAAATGAGCAGGGGGAGCTCTGCCTTGCCCAGGGCACTTCGCATACCTGCGCGGAGAGACTGTTCACAAGGGCGTGTGGTGACAGGACAGGGGGGAATGGCTCCAAGCTGAAAGAGAGCAGGTTTAGATTACATATCAGGAAGGAATTCTTCACTGTGAGCGTGGTGAGGCCCTGGCACAGGTTGTCCAGGGAAGTTCCATCCCTGGCAGTGTCCCAGGCCCGGCTGGATGGGGCTTGGAGCAGCCTGGGGCAGTGGAAGGTGTCCCTGCCCATGGCTGGGGATTGGAATGGGATGATAGTTGTGTCCTTTCCAACTCAAACCATTCTNGCTCCAAGCTGAAAGAGAGCAGGTTTAGATTACATATCAGGAAGGAATTCTTCACTGTGAGCGTGGTGAGGCCCTGGCACAGGTTGTCCAGGGAAGTTCCATCCCTGGCAGTGTCCCAGGCCCGGCTGGATGGGGCTTGGAGCAGCCTGGGGCAGTGGAAGGTGTCCCTGCCCATGGGGATTGGAATGGGATGATTTTTGTGTCCTTTCCAACTCAAACCATTCTGTGATTCCATCCTTGGGAACCAGGAGCTGACCCCCTGCACCCCTCTCTCCTCCTGGCAGCCCCCCTCGTGCCACCCTCCGTGCCCAACTGTGCCCTTGTGCCAGCACAGGGGAAAGGGCAGTGCCCAGGCACTTCCCTACATCAGCACTTACCCACGGCCTCCGTGTTCCAGCAGCTCCTCAGCACATGGCATAACCACAGCTCTCTTCCCCGTTGGGCTTTTAATTACATTATAAAGTTACTCAAGGCTTACACTGGCAGGTCATTAGTTTTCATATGAATTTAATTTAATCATAAACAACTCATCTCACTCCTTAGCGGCTCCTTAAATGTGGCTCTTTTTAATACTATTAACTTTGCTCCAGCCACCCTAGAGAATTAATGGAGGTGCAGGCAGGTTGCCAGTGCTTTATTGCCCCTCCCCAAGGGCTCGTCTTCATCCTCCTCCCCCTCAGCACAGCCCCAGAGCACAGTGCCCCGGCAGAGGTGGCTGCAGAAGGGTTGCTGGGCTGTCTGAGGGGACATCGGGCCCCTGGTGACCTCCCTGGAGCCTGCTGGGGTATTGACACAGCGCTGGGTTACCCCTGGAGCTGCTGCACATCATCCCTGAGGCTTCACTCCTCAGTCAGCCGTGTTTTGAAGGCAGGAGGACATGGAGGTGACCTGTGGAATCCTCCCTTCCTCTGTCCTTCTGGTATTCATGTGGGGTGCTGGGGCTGGACCTGGGAGTGCTCATCATGAGCCTGGGATAGCACCAACACCTGGAACTGCGGTTTCTGATGTTGTGTGGAGTGTTCAGGCTGGAGCAGAGGATGTTTTACTGGTTTTAAAAGCCCTGAAAGATGCACAAATCCTCCAAAGGAGGAAAACATCCAAAGCTGTGCATGGTGCTGGTAAGAGAGTGGGTGTACACTGAGCTGTGGAGCAATAGAGAAAGGGAATTAAGAGAGGAATGAAACAATTCCTGCTCTTCACACGCTGAAAGGAAAAATTAAGATAGAGAAGGATTCCAGCATCAGCATCGCCTTCCCCCATGACCTGCGGCAGGGATTCCATCGCTCCGGGGCCCTGACAGCGCCGGGCACTGGCTGCAGCCTGGCAGCTAATGAGCAGCCAGCAACCAGCAGGGCTTGGAGAGAATCAGCTCAGCCTGCAAAATGGCTCCTGTGTTTAATTAACAAGTCTAATGAGGGCTGTTGAGAGGAGTGGAGAGTGGCTTTGCATGCTGACCAGATCACCTCCCGAGGGAGCAGCCACTGTGGGGATGCAGAGGCTGCCTCGGGCTCTGCTGTGCCTCGGCCATTTATCAAGGAAACTGTGAGGGATTTGTGAGGGAGCCCAAACCAGGAGCTTGTGAGTGGCCTGGGCGTCATCCCACACCTCTGGGCTGCTGCTGCAGGACAGCAGAGATGTGGCAGCAGCACGGCCCACAAAAAGGTTGGGTGGGACAGGTGCAGCCGAGGGGAGTTTCAGGATCAACAAGTCATTCCCTGCTGCCCTAACCAGAGGCTGAAGCATCATTAAGCCAAATAAAATAAAATAAAAATAAAAATTAAAACGAAATAAAATAAAATAAAATAATAAACTAATAAATAATAAAATAATAAATAAATAAATAAAATTAAAATCACTTTAATAAAATAACTTTAATAAAATAACTCTACAGGAGAGGTCATGAACCTACACAAGTCAGACATGTGCACTCTCCCTTGTCTCTGTCAGGACCAGCTGAGCAATTTAAAACAAGAGGGCAAATGACTTCTGAAAAGCCATCCCTCAGCTCAGGCGTTCAAATAGGTTTCTGCACGGCTGTAAGAGGACTCCAGCTGTTAGGGCACAGCTGGAAAGTCCCTGAGGTCTGTGTGGTGTCAGGGAGGGAATGAAATGAGAAAACAGTGCCCCAGCATCAGCCCTGAGCTGCAGAGGGAACTCTGTGTGCAGTCAGCCTGGCACGGAGAGCCCACTGCCGCTGCTCACTTTTCAATTTTAGAATTGGGACAGTGTGCCAGGCCACTGAACGTTCCTGGTCCTCCCTCGTACAGAACTAATGCATCCATCTTCCCTGAGCCACCTCACAAAGATCAGTCAAAATGATGCTCCTGCCTCAAGAGAGGACAAATCTCTGCAGCTGAAGCCCAGCACAGCAGAGATTTCCCATTTCACCAGGGCTGGACCTCACTGATTCTCAGCTGCCGCCGGGAATGGTTTTCCACTGCTGTGACCCCTGAATTGCAGGTTTTAGGTGGTGCCCATCCCAGCCAGGCTGGCAGACAGTTCAGAAGCCATGGAGGGGATGCTCAGCCCTGGGAAACTCCTGAGGACAGGGCTAGGAAAGCCCTGAAACGCCGATGAGGAGCAGAGATGAGGTGGAAGGGCTGCCACAGGGAGTGCAAATCCAGGGAAAAGTGAGAGATGCTCTCAGGAGCTCCGGCGTTGTGCCATCTAGTGAGCGAGACGAAGAGCACAAACATCACCCCGCAGCCCCTGCCAGCCTGGACATCAGGTCCGGAGCAGTCCCAGGCGATGTACCCCAAAATCCAACCCAGCCCACCCAGGAGAGGGCAAACACCATCAGCCAGGCAGGGCCAGCACCTCCAGAGGGGCTCGGACTGCTCCAGCCAGGGGAGTTTGGCATCAATTGCAGAATGAACCCAGAGCAGCAGCAGGGCACAGCAGCACTGCCTGCAGAGGCTGCAGAGGGCTTTGTGCAGCTGCAGACACTCCGAGGGCACGGCTGCAGCCACGGCAGGGAGGGAAGCACTCAGCACAAGCCCCACGACTCTCCCTGCCTGCCCTGCTTTTTGTTCCCCAGGGTTTCATCACCCCCGGCACAGCAGGAACGCTGCAAAAGCCCCCGGGCAGCTCGGAGGAGTTTGGAGCCCAGATGTGACAGGGCCTGAGCCACAGGGAATGCTGCAGCTGCGGCAGCACCAGGGACTTCTCGGGGCTGTCAGATCTGGTTTTTAAAATGAAGAAATATTTTTACCTTTGCTCCGTTTTCAGCACAACACCCGGACAGAATGGTAGTTAACAGTTATTTCTGGAATACGCAGTACTTATAAATACACGTTGAATCCTCATGGTTGGAGCTCCCCTCAGGCACTGCCAAGGACATGCAGATGAAGTTAAATATTCCCAGGAGATCTTCTGCTTCGCTGGGATACACTGAGTGAGGCCAGTGTGTCCCAGGAGACAGTGCAGGCCTGGCACACATAAACAAAATGATTAATTACGTGTCCTCAGCTACTCCATTCCTTACTATCTTGTGGAACGAGGAGTCAGGAACCCTCAGGCTTTGCTCATCCTTCTCTCTCTGCTCATTTAAAACCTCACCAGCACCAACTCCAGTCCCAAATCCCTCTCCTTTTCAGCACCTCACCTGAATTCACGTCCTGCGCTTTTACCTGGGCTGGACACTGCCAGCAAGGTCATCTCCTGCATGGAATCCAAGGTGAAATCGGCAGCTTCTGGCACAGCCTTCCAAACCTGAGAGCAAACCCACGCCAGCTCCAGGGGCTCGTGCCAAAGCTGCCCTAATTTCATGTGCCGTGTCCTTGAGAGAAATCGATGAGAGCAGCAGGTGAGAAGCTCTGAGCAGGGAGCAAAGGCCACCAGGGCTCTGGGGTGCATTAGAGGGTGCTGGGAGCTTTTCTGAGCAGCCCCACGGAGGGGGAACAGGGGAAATGAGGTTTGCAGCCTGGTCCTATAAAGCACCCTAAGAGTCCTCAGCATGGGGAGGGACAGGGAGGCATCCCTAGGAGCTCCTGTCCCACCCAAACGAGGGAACTGAGGCCTTTGTCTGGGATTTCTGTTAAAGCCAGGCCAGCTCATCGAAAGGGAAGAACAATCCATGCAGAAATGCTTTGCACTCAGGGTGCAATTCTCACTCCTCGCCAAGCAGGGTCAGCCCTGCACCATCTGAACACACTGAAGTCACCTAGGGAACGCTGCTTCCCTTCAGCTCCGCCAGAATTGCAGCTCGGTGCCCAAGATATCCCTGCTCCTGAGCAGCAGGAGAGGCTCCAGCTCAGTTTTGGAAAGCTGCCGGTTCAGCCTTGCAAAGTTCAAATGCCTGAAGTTTCTCTAAGTCAGTAAAACCCAGAGAAACAAAGCAAAGCTGATCTGAGGTCACAGCTGGCGACCAGGCACAAAATCAGACCCGTGCCCAGGATTCTCAGTCTGTTACTTTATTAGAGAGGTCTTTACATCATAGTGGTGGCCCCACTGAAGATACTTTACAAAATATTTTTTAAAAACCTTTATATTCAAAGCCACACTTTTTAAATTTTTTTTTT